>OX235272.1:59618578-60154467 GCA_944472155.2 Trichobilharzia szidati
GGAGTATTAATGGTTGTTAATGCAGTAGAAGCTTCGTCAAGAGGAATTTGCAAATAAGCCTCTTTTAGATCTATTTTGGAAAAGTATTTTGAGCCATGTAGCTTGTAGAGAATGTCTTCGCTTTCTAGCGTAGTGCAACTTTGCTGTAGAAGACGACTATTGAGTGTAAGACGATAGTCACCACAAATTCTCGGTGTTTTTCCATCAGCCTTTAGTGGTGTGACAATGAGAGTAGCCCAATTCAAAGATTCAACTGGCATAAGTATGCCCTGCTCAACCAACTTGTCCAACTCTTTCTTAACTGCATCTCGCAAACCATACGGAATTAATCGACGCTTTAGGAAGATAGGATCACCCTCTATTTCAAGATGGATGGGCTGAATCTTCATGCCACCTACACACTTTGAACATTGAAAAACTAATTCTCTGAACAAAGATTCATCAAACAACTCAGTACAAAGTGAGATTTCAACATTTAACAATCTAAGGGCTTTCAATCCCAATAAAGATGGACCATATTCACTAACAAGAAAGGGGATATTCACAAAATTACCACTGTCTGACTTCAAATAAATGTTAGTTGCACCAATAAGAGGTAGTTTGTGACCAGTTATGCCTGTAATTGAACTAGTAGTAGGGTATACCTGAGCATGCCTACAAAGCGATAGTAAATCTTTCTTAGAAATTATAGATTCAGCACTCCCAGTATCAATTATAAAACAGTGAGACTTGCCTGAACTTGTAGTGAAGGTTCTCACTAGATGAGATTGATTATTGTGAAAAGTTGATAGAGACATTGACTTCATTTTATCAGACAGTTTGGGAGAATCATGAGTAGCGTAAGTATTTGAACTTCTGCAAACAGACTTGATGTGCCCAATTTTACCACATTTATGGCACTTAGCACTCCGAAAACGACAAGTGCTTCGTAGATGAAGCTTTCCACATGAAAAACACGGTTTGATGTTCTTGCTTTCTGTCTGCATTCCATTACATGTGGACGACAGTTTGGATTTCTTTCTATGAACACTTTTATTATCAACTTTGGACGTCATGACATCAGACTCTGACGTAGTGGTAGCTGGGTAGTCACTGTTGACATCTTCATATGTAATACATAAATCCTTGGCAGTTTGAAAGGTGCAGGAAGGTATCTGAACCAACTCTTTCTCTAACTTAGGAATATTGATTCCAGCAATTAGACGATCACGTAGTTGAGTATGGAGCTGATCTCCAAAGTTGCACTTTGAAGCTTGTATCTGAAGTTGAAGAATAAAGTCTCTAATCTTCTGGTTGGGAGCACGAACAAGTTTGTTGAACTGAGCCCTCTCTCGTGTTTCGAAAGTTGTTATGTGGAAGTGATTTGTTAGAAGTTCACGGAGTTTATCATAAGACAGAGAAATTGGTTTATCTGGAAATGACAGAGTTTTCACTAGGCTGTACGCATCTAGCCCAATAGCAGTAATAAAATGAGCTGGAATTTTGTCATCGCGAACATTCTTCGACATGCACCATGCGTCGAAACATTCAAGATAATCGGAGATTTCCCGCGGTGAACCATTTATAGGAAACTTTCCAAGATTATTTAATTCCATTGCGACGCCAAAATGTGATTATTATTTGTAATAGTAGTATTGTATTTCGCAATGACCGAATTACAGGAATTCAACCAAAACACAGAGAGGGATGAATTTAGGAATTTGTATTTGGCGGAATTATATTTCAAATCATATAATAAATATATTAACAAACAACAGTAAGTATTTAAACAATACAAAGATAGAAATTGTCAATCACCACAAAGTGCGAAGACTTTTCACTGTCTGTGGCTCTGGAAAGTTCAGTATCGCCTCAACTTTACTAGCCATTGAGAAAACACCCTTCCAGTCAATGGTATGGCCCAGAAAGTCTGGTGAGTCAACGTCTATCTGACACTTGTGAATATTAATGGTAACACCATGTAGGCATAACCTTTCGAATGCCAAGTCCAAGTGTATAATGTGAGTTTCCTTGTCTAGACTGGCAATGAGGCAGTCGTCTAAGTATGCGTATACAAAGTCGAGACCGCGAAATACTCCGTCAATGAAGCGTTGGAATGTTTGTGCTGCATTCCGGAGGCCGAATGGCATACGTAGAAATTCGAAAAGTCCGAAAGGCGTAATGATAGCCGTTTTCGGAATATCTTCTGGTGCCATCGGGATTTGGTTATACGCTTTAACCAAGTCTATTTTCGAGAATATAGTTGCGCCAGATAATGTTGCCGTCAAGTCGTGTATGTGAGGCAATGGATAGCAATCAGGGGTTGTTTTGGCGTTCACTCACCGGTAATCGCCAGTGGGTTGCCAATCGTTGGTATCTTTTTTTGGTACCATATGCAGTGGGGATGCCCATTGGCTATTCGATGGCCGAATGATGCCAAGGGTGAGTATATGATCGAATTCATTTCTAGCGAGTCTCAGTTTGTCAGGAGCAAGTCGTCGTGCTTTAGATGTCACGGGCTGTCCTGAGGTTATGATGTGATGCATAACATTGCTGGTTATGCACGGTAGATCGTTAGACGGGCAATTAATTTCCGGGTATTTTTCAACAACCGGTTGGAAATTTGGATCAAGGATTGCATTCATCCTAATGAGTGGCAAGCTGGGGCCTACGTAGCTGATACATTTGATAGACAGTCTAGTAGTACTGTCTATCAGTCGTTTTCGGTGGACGTCTACGAGTAAATCATGATGGTTAAGTAGGTGGGCATTGTGACGTCAGCGGGAAGGAAAATCCCCTGAATAGGTTTGCGCAAATCTACGTTCAGATAGACGTATTTCCTACCAAAGGTTGAAATTGGTTTTCCATTTGCAGCCTGTAAGTTGAAGGTAGGTTCCTTCTGTCGATCTGCTGCTGTGACAGGAAGGACGCTGGCTTCGGCTCCTGTTTCGGTTCTGGTTAACTACATCACGCGTGTATAGTAGGCGACTAGTGCCACCGGCGACGGTTGCCGCTAACGCGTGCCGGCGGGGTAGTTTCCCATAGTCTTCGAAACATCGCCAAAACTACAAGGTTTTCTGCAACGTTTAGCTTTCTGGCCACAGCCAGGGTTTTTAAGTGAACATGGCGTGGAGCTTGACCGACCACGTGAGTTTCGCCGTTGAGGGGAGTTTGGACGACGGTAGGAGGAATTACAAGGTATGTTTGACCTTAGCAGCTGCTGGATGGAGTTGCATAGCTCTACCACTGCACTGTCACTACTCGAAATCTATTCGGCAACTGAGCTTATTTCAGTGACTGGCCGTTTTGTTATTTCTAGAATTTTATCTGCAGAAGCAGCTAAGTCGTCTATAATAACACCTTGAAGTGTCACTAGCACAGCCTGCACTGACTGTGGCAGTTTGGATAACAAAAGTTCTCTGAAAAGTCCTTCATCGAACTGACGTTGGCCAATAACTTCTCTCATTCTTGTTAGCATGCTCACAGTCGACTGATCACTCGACGTTGCGAAATAGTTCATCAAGACGTTGTCGATCCGTGAGAACGTTTCTCCTTAGAAGGGACACTTTAAGCAGATCATACGAGCTACTTACCTATGGGCTCTATATATGCACAGTTACGCATTTGCTGAATTCCCGTGGTAGAGCGTGGACAACTGCAAGGAACTGTGAACGTTGGTCAGTTAACCCATGTTCATTGAAATCAGACTCAGCTATCTGAAACAACAATTCTAAATTATCTGGCCAAAATAGCACGAGCTGAATAGTTCTGGTAGTCGGTCGAATACGGATGACTTTAGGAGTATGATCACTCATGGCGGAATATATATAGTTTGATAGTAGTACAAGAACAAATACAAAATGGAACGAACTCACCGGATTTGTCTGTGTATTTACCAAAGATGAAGTTCGCGGTAGGGCTCACCAGTTTAGAGGCTGAGGGTCAGGATAGTATGAAGTATACTAACGCAAGATCCGATACCCACAACTTCTATAGTATTCGTTCCGCGTCAACCAAAGGCAAAGCAAAACACCACAATTGATCGTCCAAACTACGAATTATATTTCGGGACCAAATCGAAGTGCAAGATGATTGCTGAGCTAGCTAGGGATCGTGCACGAACGTGACACGACGGAGCACCAAATGGCGTGGATGCTTGGCCGGAAGCCTTCAGCTAAACAAGTTCACTTAAACAATGAGGGTCAGCAACCAATGTTCAGTGATGAATGCTGTGGTCAATAATTCTGGGGAATTACCTACCGCTACAGGTCTTACTCAGAGGAAATTATGTCTACGCACTCGTGAACATGTTCCAGTTTGGCTTGGCAAAAGAGTAACCGAGTCAATAAACAGTGCCATTTTATCTCACCTAGTGTCAAGTGAACGCACACATCAAAACAGATTAGTCATTTATAAAGACACACGACTACGTCTCCTAGCCATAGCTGAATGTATAGAGATTAATAAAAATGAAATCTGACCTATGCATGCAAAAAATCATGTCAATCCTCTTTGTTTACCCTGGCCTATTATAGCTTAGAAATAGCTGAACCAGAAGGCATACACACAAAAGTGACTAAAAATTAATTATGAAATGTAGAAGAGTAACTTCTGAAACACAAGATTGTGCATCTCAAGAAAACCTGCAAAATAAAAAAGAAAAGGAATGCAATTTGGTTTAAGACTGATGGCCTCATTTGGTTACTTGCTACCAATCAATTCAGAAGCTGTTTCTGTAAATATCCATCTTTCATTATCTAAATCCAAAAGCTTAATCTTCATACTTATTTAAACTACCTCAGTTTTCGGAATACATCTTCGTTACATCTATGAGCAATCGTTATTACGCTTTGTTATGAATCAAGAATAACTATCTTTAACGCGAAAGTTTTTTTCTGCCACACACTTTGATCTTTCCTCACTTCATTTTGACTTACAGATGAATTTCACGTGTGTCCATCATTGTGTATATACTAGTGACAAGGATTTGTCTGTTGTCTAATCTACAAACCTAATACTACTTCACAACCAAAGAAATAAGGAGATTAGTTACACAAGCCATTAGCATTACTGAACATATTTACTCATTATAAAATCAGGCCATAAAGTGGCTTAATAAATATGTGAATTACTACCCTTTGTTTTAAGGAACTTGTAGTTCATCGGTTTAGATTTGTTTCACTTACACTCACAAAAGTCTGACACGATATGTCTTGTTAGTCATTTTATTATGTGTCTATCACACATTATCTTTTGTGCTTTAGTGTTTGACGGAAAGACCTACATTTCATACTTGTTAATATTCATCAGTAGGACTGGTTCGTGACCCTGCATGAAGTCATATTTTATCTGATATTTGACTCTATGTGACTAATTGATGAAGTCGACGGCATTACTAAGTGAGCTGGGCTTTTGATTAGACACACCATGCCAGTCTTACTAAGCGTAGTATGCCTAATTAACCAGTCAACCAGTACTCTGTCTAGCTTATAAGTGCTGATGACAAAACGCAAATCAAATCCTCACAGCAGATACACTTTGCTGTGATGGGCACCAACGAAGATCGAGACTCATCGCCTGAATATCACCAGCTATTATTCGCTTGCTAGTTGAAATTGCTGTTTCTCGAATGTCTGCTGCCTAGTAGTAATGGTTTAAATGCAGAGTGGTAAATGACTTGAAGTGACGGTAAAATAAAAACTTTATGTATGAACTTCAATTTACAGATATTACTCGTATCCCTTTTCTTTTGTCTTCATTTCATGCGTGCTATATTACTTTACAATTATCGTCATTTTTCCTCGCTGCACTTACTTTCCAAGATTCTTGTGAGATATATCAGCAATATACCGACTGCGGATTCTTGTCGGTGATACTTTGATAAATATGCTTTGTCTTCATTATAATGAGTTGTATAAATTTAGGTGTCTAGATGCTTGGTGATTTTTTGGGTTCAATGTTAAGAATCAGCCCCTTTTGGAAACTTTAGAGAAAGTCGGATTCTTTTGCATAAGTTAGTAAGTTGTGTTTACGTAACTTTTTTTAACTAAATATCCTGTGTAACATGGGAGGAGGAGTTATAGACACCATATAGTTGTTTTAACAAGCGTTCACATAAGTGTGCATAGTGGTTTGTAATAGCTTTCATAGGAAATGTTTGCTTCTTACAAGTTTATCTGTCATCCAACGTACTTATATGTACACACGAAATTTAATTGCCACAGTTATTTCGGCAATGAAATCTTCATTTTTGAGAAAACTAAGTAACTTTTGTGTATTGATTCTCTCACTTTACATGACTGAAAAATCAGCACAAATGGTATGTTTAAGAGTTTACTGGTTTTGTTTTGATTAGTGCAGGAACATATCCACGTACCCACATTGTAGGCTGTTGTTTGTCACTTGTTAATTTTACATGAAATTTAGTCACGATTGAGTTGTTTGAAGTTTGATCATGGATCTAAGTCAGTTAAAGGATCGTTGAAAACCAGGGAGTACTAGTCAACTGTTCCTTTATACTTTGGGACTCTGTGAGTACGCACCAACTAGAGATCGAACCCAGGATCTATAGGTTACTAGGCAAGCTTGCTGAATACTCAGTCATTGGAACGGAAATCAATGGACCATGAATTCGAATTCCTGTTAATGACTGCGTACTGATAAAGAGTCCTAAATCAGGATGAAACGGCTCTCCAGTACTCCAGTGCTGGTTTATAGAAAACCAACACATTCTAATAGATATTTAGATTTTAATTCGTCGCATCCGTTAACTGTTAAGGCAGGCTTAGTTAAGTGTCTAACTAACCGAGCCATAGCACTAAGTAGCACAAAAAAAGACCTAAACGACGAGATAAAACAGATAGAAGAAGCGTTGGTGTTGAATAATTATCCTTTAAAATTCATTAGGAAGATAACTAAAGGCCAAAAACAAAATAAAAATAATTGTGGAACTAGTAATGATAACATAAATAAGAGAGAATATAAGTCATCCACTGTTATACCATATAAGGAGGAGACATCTGAGACCCTACGTAGGATTCTGAATAAAGCAGGAATTAGAGTGGCATTTAAACCTACAAACTCACTCAGGGACAAGCTCTGTAGGTTAAAGGACCCAGTGGACCCAATTAGACAAAATAATATAATTTACAAGATACCCTGCAATGACTGTGAGGTCAACTACATAGGTTAAACTAGTAGGTCAGGGGTAGTCAGATTGTCAGAACATAAGAATTTAGCTAAGGTAAGAATGGTTGACCCAAAGAAGATAAGTAATTTAGAGAAAAGCTCGGCAATTGCAATGCATGCATTAACACACAACCACACAATAGGGTGGGGGAGGGTTAAAATTCCAAAAAGTAATCTAGGTAGGTGGAGAGAGAGGTTGATTACTGAATCTTTGTTCATCGAATCTACACCCAACACATGCAATAGGAATGAATCATCACTCATACCTGAAATATGGAAAATAATACTATCAATCAAATCAAGTGAAAAACAATGGAACTGTATAAATGATTTTAGGAAGTCGTGTGATTAACTTGATATGATTATGAGCAATAAATTGTGCTCGAAACGTCATCAGTAAATATTACTGTATAACACTGTGAGACTCTATCAAAATAAAATTTACCCATAATGGAAGTAATCTGACTGACTCAGATGTAAGATGAGAGAATACAATTCACCGTTCAACAATAAGTTCAGTAAAAATTTCAATAATCCAGTCAATTTTTAAATTTGTAATGGTCGGCTTTCATTTTTCAAACAAAGTTTTAATAAAATGTGAGGATCAAGTAAAAAGGAATTATAAATACAATTTGAATTTACAAAAATACAGCAGTGCTAAATCACTGTGAATCACACTATACTAATTTAGAACAAAGATGTCTGTAGAAATACTTGTATTGAAATAAAATAAAATTTAAGGTGTGCTATTAAGATATTAGTGTCAGCTACTCTAGAATAATGAGATATTTTGTGCAGCAGATGGGTGTAATGCATGACACAGAAAACTCTTTGTGAATCTGTCAAATGATTCGATTCCTCTGCCTACCATCATTGTGAAGCCTTAGATTCAGCTTGTGACTTCACAATACACTATTAAGGCTTCGCATACTTCAGCAGTCGAGTACTTAGTTGCTATGCCACTTATGTAACTGACAAGACTATTCCATTTTTAACCGGCCCTTTTTAATTTTTTCCTGCTATTTAAGTTGCTTGATTTTGTCCCGACTCAGAAATGTTTCCTTTGTCTGATAATTTACGCGAATACTACCACCTGCACTAATTTAGCAATTTACATAAGTGAAGCAATATCTAATTGCTTATGTACATATGTAACGACAGTAGACAAGAGCCAGGCAACAGATTGTTTATAGAGGAAATCAAGAGGTACTTATAGATTTTTATGTGCATTACTGTCAGCGGAGAAGCAACCTCTTCTGATTACTTGTTTTCTCGCTGAAGGTTATTCTGTACTACTTGTGGCCTTTTCTCAGAAAGTCAAGTCATATATCTGCGAATCCTATTTGCACACGTTAAATGCGCTGTGATTGGCTGGTGCATTCGTCAAGGTTAAGCTTTGTTATCGTTTTTCTCATGACCCTGATTCCGGACGTAACACTGACTTTTAAATTGTTGTTTACAATTTTGGCTTGTTCGCAGCCAGCTCTCACCACACATATAGTTGCTATTCTTTAGATTAGACAATCCAATTATCAGTGTGGTATCACTAAGCTGATTTTAAAGTATTTATGTTAAGCCTCTTAACTGATGGATTTATCAGTGTTTATTATGTCTACCTAGTTGTTTTTCACTCGTATGTACGTATTCTATCGCCATACAGTTTAGATTCTCAAACTTCATGGTTTTAGGGTTATGAAATATTTCACATTGTTTTGTTTGCGTTCTGTGGGAAAAGTAGTGATCGATAAATTATGAATTCTCTACTGTGTTATCTTTCAAATAATATAATAATTGTGCACATCACAGGTAGATGTTGAAAAGCTGATAGATAGGTGGAAGTTTGGTAAAATCTTATGTTGTAATTTTTTATTCTTTTACGTTCCCAGTGGAACAATAGGGCTTCAAGCTAGAGGCGTGAAGTTCGTAGAGTGGTGTTTGTTTTTACGGGATGGGGTTGTTAGCCTCATGCAATTTCATGACAGATGAAATCAATCTATTCGATAACAAACAACCCGTTGTTAGTTTCCGTCTTCTTGAATGCTTACATGATTACTGAACATCAGTAAACACTACAGAATGGCGTTAGTCAGTACAACAAACTTGTGTTTGTCACTTTCTAGTCGGCGAATGATTATAACTCAAAGGAAGGATGAGGTGGCTAGTTTTGTCACGTCTACGTGTATTTATCAATTTTTATTTCTTATTTCGGTTACAGCTTGATGCCACACCGTATTTTCAGTACAAGTATGGAATTTTCAGCATGGATATCGGTAGCCCAAATTTTGCAGGCCGACCATAGATATCAGGTGTGCGTTGGCAGGGGATCGAACCTCGGACCATGTGCATGGTCGGCGAGAGTCCTAACCACTGTGCCACCGACGCACACCTGCTTCTCGGAAGACAGTTATATTGGGTGTATTGCTAGACAGCTTCTCTAACTTGTCATAGAACATCTCACATAATAGTTTGATAAATGACAGATAATAACTACCCAACGTTCTACTTTATCTCACTCAGCTGATAGCATCCATTCAGTGGATGAATCAAAAGCACTCTGTGTGATTCATTACATCCCATCGAATCTTTTCAATGGTCTTCGTATTCGTCCACTACATTTAGCTGAGGTGATTACCATTCTAACTACTGGGCCAACTAATACGACGCATTCAGTAGAAGTTCGCACAGCTGTAATCAACACACTTTATATATTTCTAATCCCTTTCTAACCGCCTTTTGTTAAATCTTTCCTTAGTCTTATCGTATCTTTATTAAAAGCTCACTTTATTTATCTAGCATTACGTAATCTGACTGTTTGTTCTAGTCTTTATCTCTTAAGTCTGTCTCATTATTATTTGTTTGTATAATCATGCCGTTTATCGCTATCTTTATTATCACAAATCGATCCATTTTTCACCTTTCTTATTAATAGAATTTCTATTATTATTGTTGTTGTTATGACGAAGTGTACAATTTATGTGCACAAACTTATCATCCTACCGACAAATTGTCACGAGTGATTTATATTTAACATTTATTTGTAAGATTGTGCATACTGACGTAAAGTCTAATAAAATCCAACTGAAAACAACATTCTATACACCTTATGTATTATTCTATATACGACATTAATTATTTTGCCACTTGACATTAAACTATGATTATAATCACAAATATTTTAATTGCATTTCATCCTATTATTATTTCATGTATTCACACCTTTGACCTAATTTCCTCACCGGATATAATTTTTATAAAAAAAACCATATATATACGATTGTACAGCTTGATAATAAATTCGTTGAAAAGAGTCTCTTCTCTGAATATTGTGTTCTTAATATTGTTAGTGTTCATTTGTTGTTCATGGTATATATAACACTATTACAGAGTATTCCTTTGCAGAGTTGCAGAGAAATTCGATGAATTAATTAAATCCTAGTTTATTTTAGCATTTGTTGCTTATTTGAAAATCGGATTGGGAAATAAAAGGCTCTATTTATCATTCATGATCACATTAACGCATATATATATATATATAATTTAGAACAACATATTTAAGCGAACAATATTGTTTTCAATTAGATCTCATCAGGCCTAACTCTAATACACATAAGTTTACAAATAAAAATTCAAATATAAACAAATCATGGTGTTTTCGCAACTAAACCAACCAGCTCAGAGGACACTTAATTGCAAATCATCCACCTGAGCTACAAATCTTCTCTATTATAGGATAATAAGATGGTGAATATAGTCATAATAATAATAATAATAATAATGGTCTTATCAATAATAAGGATGAAAAAGTGAGGCAATCTGTGACAACACGAATAATGAAAAACAGCATGATTAAACAAGCAAATGTTCAGGTGGAAGTAGTCGATAAAGGCTAGTAAAAAACAAATGAACCGATTAAGTAATGCTAGATTGTAAGGGAAGTAAATGAAACACGTTTTTAATGAAGATGTGATAAGATTGAGGGATGATAAGAGAGGGGTTGAAAATATAAGTAAGGGGTGGTGTAGAAGTCATTAGTTGGTTATGTCTTAATAGGCCAACAAGGGAGGGATAATGGCTGTACGAACTTCTTTTGAATGCATAGTTTAGGTTTAATAGTTCGAATGCCTATCGCCTCAGCTGTGTGCAGTAGACGAATACGAAGTCTATTGGAAAGATTCAGTGGGATACGATGAATTACTTTGAAAGCTCTCGTTTTCTCCACTACATGACCACTACCAGTTAAATGTGACAAAACTGAGCTACGGATTGTTTTTGTCTGTCCTTTGCCAAACCACGATAGGAGATGTTCACTAACACGTTGGCTAAGCTGTCTAGTAGTACGACCAACATAACTGTCAACTCAGGTGCAGTTGAACTGATAAATGCACATAGATGTAGCAAAACTGTCTAGCTTATCCTTCGTTTGCGTCGCAATTATTCTTCGGCTGGAGAATGACAAACATAGGTTTGCTGCGTAAAACGTTCTTCGTATACTCCTGGAAAGTCTCTGGAATAAAATATCACTTGATAAGTCACCATTAAATTGTAACTTAATAAATAGAGGTTGCTTAAGTGCAGTCATAGTCTCAGGTTTTCTCTCTGATGTTTATATGTTTCTTTATGAAACTACTCGGATAGCCCATCTCCGTCAAGGAATCGTGAATATATTCAAATTCCTTTTGTAAGAGGTCATCCGTACATATCTTTCTTGCTCTGCTCGCAAGACATTTAACAACATCTCTTTTACATTTAATGGGCACGTAACTAAGGAAGTGTATGTATTGCCCTGTGAATGTGCCTTTTCTATACACGCTTCTCCCAAGTGACCCATCTTCTCTCCTACTTAGCAAGACATCCAGAAAATGTAGTTTATTCTCCTACTCCTCTTCACAAGTGAAGGTAAGCGAAGGGTGGATGTTGTTGAATTTCAGCAACAATTCGTCTATGTTAACATTCCCATCAGCTAAGATAAATTTATCACTGACATGTCGGTCATACATTTCAAACTCCTTGATGATGTCTTTCAATTTCGTGTTTTCAAGTTTTGCGAGAAAGAAGTCAGTTAATATTGGGCCTAATAGTGAACCCATAGCTATTCCATCTTGATATATATATATATATATATCAAGGACCTTATAAAGGGTTCCTTACTTTCGTTTCCTATGAGTTAGTTGTGAGTTCTCAGCCAGTCCTACTGTGAACACTTCTGTTATTACATCTTCTAAGGCTTATCTGTCGAAAATGTAAATCTCAAGTATGACGGTTAATTGCATAATGAACATGCACTTTTCCAAATCATGGAAAATACTCATGAGGATATTAGGGAGGTGACGAAAAGTTCAGCAGAGGTATCTTTTTGACAATTTCAGTCTCATTTCCGGTGTTTAATTATGGTACTTCTGACTGAATCAGTATCGTCTCTTCACAGGTGTGCTAGGTAGTTTTCTTTAACAACCTATATACTGGAGTTCCACAGAAGTAGGTGAACTGATATGTGCACATTAGAACGGTTACATGAGGGAGTTTGCTCTTTGAGCGAAAGCATTTGCTTAACACCGTCTTTTATTTCTGAGCTTGATGGATAACTCTATAAAAACTTTGAAAATAACTGATAATAACTAAAAAAGCAAATTTGCTGATGTTGAACAGAAGCATAAAGAATCTATTAAAAGAGATGTAAACGTCATTCTATGTTCTGTATCTATAATATGTTTCACAATGGAAGAGCTAAGTCGTCTGTTTTTGCCATTATTTAGTTCAGTGGATTTGCTTTGCTTCTGAAGCCCTTACTTGCAGAGACAGATGAGTCCTCCTCATGTACACTTCATTTAAACTTGTCGATGAAACTTGTTTCGGGTGTATCTTAAAGTTTTCGGAAGCCATAGTGATCAGAAAGTTTAAACCGCCTTTATGCATTCAAAAACAATTGGTCATCACCTTAAACCTCCTTTGTTAAACTTTGTTTTGATATCAGGATAGATGTACTATTATATCCCCTTTTTCGGTTTATTGATCTCCATTGTTATTTTGACCTTCAATGCAGCCTCTCAACTTGACCTTAATGCTTTACTATTTTAAACAAAGATTTTGGAGAAAAAAAATTCTCTTTTCAACAACTTTATTTTCAAGAGTTGGTTTGTACGGGTTAGATTTGTTTTTACGAGTTCGACCACGGATTGATATCAGTTAGAGAACAAGTGAAAACCAGGGAGTACTTGAGAGCCGTTTCATCCTAGTTTGGGAATCATCGGCTGTACACACCCACTGGGGTTTGAACCCAGGACCTTCCGGTTAAAAAGCAAGCTCGTATATTATTCAGCCACTGGGACCCGATTCAATGGCCAGCCCATGAATTCTAACTTCTACCAATTCGTGATTTAGCGCGACCACCATCCAATGTCATAGGTGGGACATCCATCCTCATATATAAATCTCAAGACAAGTACGTGTGTGATCAGATTGTGTTATGCAAATAGATACATTACACGATTCAGATAAATTACGTCTTTTTATTGTTTTGTAGAAATTCATAAAGGGAACTAAATGTTTCAAAAAACCTGAAAGTTAAATAAAGATTCTACGTTACCGCATAAACTACAGTCAGTCACTTTGCGAATAAATCATTCACCATCCCACTACCTAAAATGTCTTAAAAAACAAGATATACTCCAGATGTTTCTGTACATCTTGTTCCAACTACAAAATCATAATACCGAATCCTTTAACTGCTTGAACACCATAAATTAGTATCCCTGATGACAGAAATTAAATTTCATCTCTGTCGTGTTGTCTACGTCAGCAAGTTGCAATGAAGTCATGCTGGTAATATTCTTAACAGCCATAGGTTGCAAAGTGGAATTCAGAATATGTTTTCTTAAATGTATAGCTTAATTTTTCGAAAATATCTTGTGTGTAACTTTCGATTTTGAACAATATAAATGAGATGTTATTTTGTAGCGTTATTTTTATAGGATCTGGTTATTTTCTTCGCTTTATTCACCTTACCCACCAAATTACAGAAACTATTATGAGAATTAAATAAATTGTAACTTACATTTCATTCATTTGTCAACTCGACTACATTCATATTATCATCATCATCATCTGATTTGTGTGTGCATGTTCAATACAGAAAAGAGGGTTGTATTCAAAGACTGATGCATATGAGTTCTATTTGTAACAAATACTTATTCGCTCGAAATTTTATATGTTAACAGCTCAAAGTAAGTAGTACAATGTGCTATTGGTTTTCAAGGTGAAGGTGATCACGTGTTTCTTTCTTTCAGAGATTAAATCAATAAACTGATCATAAATAATTGGTGTTATTGAGCATGCCATGGTTGTTTTTGTTATACCAAAATAAGAACAAGTCTAAATAACCTAATACAAGTGGGATTTGGACAGTATGATAGTATGAAGTTATATGTTATTTCAGTGGTAGAATGCTCGCCAGCCATGTGAGCAATTCAGGTTCGATTCTCCGCCGATGCATTTCCTATGCCTCTTTTAGTTTAATAACCTACCGTAAGTCCGGCAAACAGGGAAGGTTAGGTGTAGGGTTAGGGACCTCCCTGTGTAAAAATAATACCGTAGTTACTGAAAACTGAATCCCCACCTTTCACTCGGGAAGAGTGAAAAAAACCACTTCTTTTTATTAGATATATCAGTTGATGCAATAGTATTATTAAATTCGTGACACTGAACCGAATTTATTATGCACAATCATTGCCGAGTTTGACTTCACAACTTGGAAACCCTAATCTCATAAATGGTATTACCTTTAGTTCGTTTGGTGTGGAGGTAATAAAGTTATTTCTCTTGCAAGCATTTCGGGTGATTTGATAAGCAAAGCCTCTGTTTCCAATTTCTTTCTTCAAACTGTTAAGTTAGGTATTAAAACTGTCGCTTTTTACCGTCCTGTGACTTGTCTGCATGTGACTGAATGTAGACTTACAAATCGAGTTTTACCCTGAATTTGGTTTTTTTGAGTTAGATACTCATGAGGCAGAAGTACCGATGTTTATTTGAAAAATTATTACGAAATAAAATGTGGAGTCATGCACTACTGTTTGCGAAAGATTCACATATTCAAGCAGGCATCTGAACTTCAGGTTATTTCATCCTATGTCAGTAGAAATAGGCTTGGTAAACTGTCTGAGAAATAGTGTGAAAAAATTGATTAGTACAACAGGAGATCTATGGCAAGTGGTAAAACACAAAACAAAGCCTTATAGCTCAATAATTCCGCTGATTACAAACATCGGTGAAGTTAAGCTTTAGATACCCAGCGGGCAATAATGCATCAATGGCTTCGTAACGCTCAGTCAGAGATTTGGAGTGTAATGATATTTAACAGGATACCTGTTTGGCTTTAGGATAGATTAGGGAAAGATTAAGGTTAAGTTTACTCTACTGACAGGTTAGAGTTAGGTTAACCTAACTGTGAAGATATCACGGTTGGTTAGGGATAGACTAGGGTCAAGTTAACGAAAGATCAGGACCAGGGTTGAGTTAGGGCACCAAATTAACTTTTTAGGGGGATCGTTCTCCCCAGGTCACTGACGTGTTCGCGTCTCTTGAGTGTCCAAAGCTGACCGCAAGAATAAAAGCTATCGCGAGGTATTTTCGTGTACAGTATAGCTGAGTGAAAGGTTGGTAAAACCCCTTTAAACAGCCAAACACGACATCTGATATGATCATAGCATTCCTCTAGGCACGCAATATAAAATCAACTACCTGAGGAAATTCACTTCGTAACTGACCTCTTCCGTTCTACCTATATAGGTATCCTAAAACGAAAGCGCGGCAAGTTTGATTTGAGATAGGGCTATATCCTCGCCGAAAAAGAAAATGAAAATAAAACCATCAAATAACTATAGCATAAATAACAACGTCAACACAGAGAAGAAGGAAAGTGTAACCTCCATAAAGAAGAAATAAAGCTATGAAAGACAGATTTCAAAGTTCTTATTTTAAATTGGAAATTAAAATATTGAGTGAACATTGTTTTCGAAATGTCATTTACAGTGAATAAACCTGACTTACTGTGTGTAATATATCTTGTCAAATGAGATGAATTCTGATGTACTTGCTAGATAAATTTGTCTTCTGTTTTATTCATTGCTATTACATATAATTGATTGGGCTAGTCTTATTAAAATGATATATATACCAGAAATCAATAACTGTCAGTGTGATCACTGTGAGATGCATAAATGTCATGTGGTGCAGGAATTTATTATTAACTTTATAACTTATGACTAGTTGTGTTTTCAAAATAATTTCTTACTTCCATTCTTAACTAACTAACTAACAGTTTGATATTCAAGAGAATGACACTTTATGTGCACTTTGTGTGAAAATAGGAGTAAAAATGATGTGAAAATCTTTCCTTCACTCATTTTATTCTCAAAACTAAAATATTCTCACGTTTTATGTATTTGTATGAACTTCGAATTTTTCTGCTTTTCTAAAAAACTTTTCTAGGTGCTTTTCGTAGTATGGTTAAGGCAATATCCGCATTCTCTGTCATCCATTAGCAGGTTTTTATAATTCATTATATAAGTAAATTATTCGATAGCAATATTGATGAATAATGTTCGAATTCATGTATCTGAATCAGTTGGTAATAACACTAATAATAATAGTGTATATAGGATCTACGTTGCTAAGCCTTGAGAATGTACTGACGCGATTTATGCGTCCATTAGTAGTAGAATAAAGTGAAATGATGGCCTTAACATTTAGATAATTAGAAGTTTCGAAACTAATTGACTGATAACTGAAGATAATTACGGATCAGAGACTTGGCGCGTCATAAAGAACATCTCAAACAAACTACAGACCTTCATTAACAGTTGTCTTCGCTCAATACTCAAGATCAGATGGCCGGCTAGAGAAGATTAGCAACAGAGAGGGATCTCTGACAATGAGGGAACCAACTCAGCAGGAACCGATTGTGAAACAAATAGGCAGGAAGAAATGGAGATGGATTGGCTGGCCATACTCTGAGGGAACAAAACATCAAGTGACATCACTAGACAAGCCATTGCTCGAGTGGAAACCGAAAGGGAAGCGGCGAGTTGGTCGTCAGTGCAAGGGTGACTTGGAGAAGGTCATGTGAAGAGGAGATGAAAACGTGTGGGCAGACTTGGAGCCAGGTGAAGACTCTAGCAGAGAACCGAACGCAATGGAGACGCACGGCTGAAGCCCTATGTTCCTCTAGGAATTAAAGGAAACAATAATATGATAATAATAATAAATTATTTAATAAACAAGTAAAATAATTACAAATATTATTTGAAATGACGAAGTTCACTGTTGTAGTGACACTTGAAGTGAATAGATAAATCATGAGACACATTTGTTAACAAGACATCGGTTAATTTCACCCTAGGGAAGAGGTCCAACTCTGCTACATTCAACAACTTCATTTCTGATAGAATGCCGACTATCATACTACACAAGAGTCGACATCAAATCAGACAGTTATCTAATGAAACATATTCATTATCTCAAAGATTAGTACTTGTTCTGAAGTGTTTCAATAATCGTGGAGACTGTGAGAAGCGATGACTTTTACAAGTGTTCTGGTATGCACCTACTATCGGCTCAGTCTTGCAGTTAAATGAAGTAGTACTTCAGAATCAATGCATTTAGTTCGTATCTTTGATGTGCTTTATCATGCTCCTTCTACTTCTTCATTTATTGGATCTACTTGAGCATTTATGAGCAAACACAACTGTCTTACATCATTTTGAGCTTATCGGATGGTATTCACACTCAAGTAGATTTAAGGGTGATATAAAGTGACTGCTGTTCACGAAATTGATTAGGATTACAAAATAGAGGAGGAACACCTATCACTGTTCACGCGTTCAAGGACCTTGGATAAAAAAGGTACTGAGTGTGTGTACGTTCTCATGTCGAAATCGCTTTACAGTATATACAAAAAATTTCTTATGCTTACAGTATGATTTGCGAATATATTTTTAGACAAAGCCACAATTAGTTATTTGGTCCATGAGAATTGGCTACATCGAAAATTTGTAATCAAATAATGATAATCACAAATATGACATCAGAACAGTAGCATGCATTACAGCAGCAGTCAGTAAAGATTTCTGATTGTTTTTGTTCCACTGTGAAGAATCTTTTGCTTGGATAGTGAAATATTTTGTGAAGAGGAATACTTTAGTGAAGAAACTGCTAGTCACCATCCACCAATTAAAGAAACTGATCTGTTTAAATTGATACGGACGATACTAACCTGGGTAACCGTAAAGCATTTTCCTTAATTGGCGGCAAAATAGTTGAATAGTTAATACTCTTAGGTGTTGTTGTTGGTAGCGCACCATGAAAAATTTGAGTATTAATAGACAAGAAGTTAGTCTCACCTCTGGATGTATAGATTACGTTGGTGTCTATTTTACCGAGAGCTTATCAACACAAGAGTAAAACAAGGCTGCTTACTATCGACGATGATATTCCTGATTGTGGTGAACTGGATCTTGCAACAAACTGTAGGGGAGCAAGAAGACATACATTTATTGAACCGACGAAAAGACATTGAAAATCCAGATCACGTCTATCACTTATTTGGACAGCATCGTCTCACCTATAATCGACACGGATGAGAGTTTCAAATGCACAACTGGAAAAGCAGAACAGACCTTCATTACCCTGAAATCAGTATGGAAATCTGCTGAACTCAGCATAAGCAGTAAGATTCAGATAGTGAACTCTGATGTCAAGTCAGCTGCTTTACATGGTTCAGAGACTTGGTGCACAAGCCACCGAAAGCGTTTCCAGCAGTTGTCTTCGCTTTATACTGAAGATCAGATGGCTGGTCAGAATAGAACTCTGGTAATTAACCAACCAATAACCTATTGCTCAATAAATATGCCGGAGGAAATGAATGAGAACGTTGAGTGAGATGATGCGCTAGGCCCTAGAGTGGAACTTGAGTGGAAAACGACCAGTTGGACATGAGTGCGAAAATGACATGGAGGAGATCGTGTGAAGAGGAAACTGAAGCTTTCTGGATAATCGTGAAACCAGCCTTGAAAGATTGCCGAGAACGGAGTGAAATGGAGATATGCTATTGATGTTCCACTCGGAGCTTAGGGGAATAGTAATAATAATATTATTATGATCAACACAGGCCCAAATTTAATTTCGTATATCTTTTGTATTGGTAAACGCAGACTGAACCACTAGCTTAGTTATATATACTTATATAAAATACTAAACTTCTTCCCAAACAAATTCGAACTACTTCTTGCTGAATATACTATTACTTTGTTAAGTAGTCCAAATAGCCAAATGAAGTATAAGAAAAAATGGGGAACAAACCAAACAAAGCGATAAAAAAGACTAAAAATAAATATTTTCTGACGTCAAATACAGATAAAAGTTATCATAACAAAATATATAATAATAATAGAAATAATTATTTTTCCGAGATAAATCTAAATAGAGTGTGATACAAAAATAAGCATTGGTTTCGTAAATAGAATATATGACACCTACGACTCTAAAAATACACAGAATAGCGTCAGAATGAGCTAATTTAATCGTTAATTCTATTAAGATATAATCAACAGATTATTCTGTATGCCTTCAAATTATCATACACTTAAGAAATCTGTTTGTTTTGGCTAGAAGATTTTATTATCTGCCTCCAAAGAACATCATACTCTGACAAATATCCTCAGTACTTATCACCTCGTCATACATGATCACGCGAAATGTTCGTACTTGTGAGTCTAGACAAATAATTGTGTAGGTTGTCTAGAGATGGTTTTACTAAGCACATAGTCAAAAGGCATCGCATGAATTAGGCGACTTCAAAATTCCTATTTTTCAAACATCACAAATCTACTTCAAATATATATATTTTTCTAACACTAGTTTTAAAACTGAAGTCAGACAATATTTCCTTCTTCTGATAACAGGGAAGACATTTATGACACTAAAAGTTCAGTTTGACAGATGAGAAGCCAAACTTGCTGAATTTCAGCAAAAGCGAACAACCGACAGTAAAACAGCTACAGAAAGTTAACCTATTTTCATTAAACACAGCAGATAAAGGCAATAACATGGCCTTTATGAATTATGTAGGTTACGAGAAGAGAACTACTGAACACCTTAATATTGGATCCTATGAAAAATTCAACAAAGTCAAGGACTGCCTTGAATAAATTAAAGGGTAAAACAAAAAAATATTAAATGATATTATTATTATTATTCCCTTGGGTTCAGAGTGGAACATAGGGCTTCAACAACATATCTCCACTTTCTCCTATTTTCTGCTTTCCTCTCCACAATTGACCATAATCTCTCATCTCCTCCTTCCCCCACGATCTCCTCTATGTAACCCTAGTACCACCCATTCGTTGCTTTCCATTTGGATTCCATTCGAGCACTGGCCTGGCGCGCGATGTCATTCGATGGTCTCCTCAATGTATGCCCAATCAATCCATCTCCATTTTCTCCTACATATTTGTTGAGTAATCGGCTCTTGATTGGTTTGTCCCCACAGTTTCTTGTTGCTAATTATTTCTGGGCATTTAATCTTCAGTATGGAGTCGAAGAAGGCAGCTGCTGATGAAAGTCTGTAACTTGTTGCAAATCCTTTTCTTGACACACCAAGTTTCTGAGTGAACTTTCCCATTTGATTAACAACATATAAAACACCATTAATCCAACGCACATGATTTGACTTCTCTGTACAGTTTAGTTGAAAGACAACCAGTTGGTGAGGTAAAAGACAATATTTTCAGAAAGTCCACACATTCGGAGAGATATCTGGATTACATTTAGGTACATACCTTCACTAACAAAGTAACTATGGCTAAGAATCTGGCTAAACAGAGCCAAACCTCTAGTTACTGAGGAAGAAGAGGTCAACAGGGAATTAAAGTTGGTTCAGTCTACTCTAAAATCAAATAATTTCATGAAAGCCTTTATTAAATGATATTTAATGAGTGAAGGTAACGATGCATCAAAACCCACTGCTAAGACTGTGGTTAGTACTGTGGTGATTCCTTATCGTAATCGAAAATTCGATGAAATAAAGCGAATTCTGCACAATCGTGACATAAGAGTGCATTTTAGTGCAAATGCCTCTACCAGGTGAATTGTGGGGAATGTGATGTTGCATATGTAGGAGAAACTGCCAGACAGGTCATTTTAAAAGCGTATGAACAATACTTGAAGCCGGTTCCAAAGAAATCTGGAGATTTGACAAAGCTAGAAAACAAAACAGAAATTGCACTACGCATGATAGAAATGGGACACAAGATGGACTTTGATAGGACCTAAGTTGTGCAGATAGGTTTTGGTTCATACAAAGAAAGACTGACTGCAGAAACCCTGCATACATGGATGAATTCCCAAAGTTTGACCGGACGTAAACGTGTGGTGTTAGCTGAAGCATGTCAACTCCTGATAAATAGATATAAAGAATGTTTATCACTATTTGTCACGCTTGATCTATATCTATCTATCTTTTCTATATCTATATCTATCTTCTTATGCAAAAACTGACAAATGATATGCAGTTGTTTTCCCATGCGTACGCACACACACTATTGTATATCACCTTTAGTCGAACACGATCACTAAATCCTGATGCAAAAGTACATACTGTTTACAGTATATAACAAAACAGACTTATGACAGATGTGTGGTTAAATTTTGACTACAGTTCATACAATCTTGTTTTGATGTCTGTTTATGACTCACATGATTCGACAAGGATTTTAAAGACAAGATGTGTCCTTTTATGTATATACCTTCATTCTAATTTCTCTGAAGAAGTTCGGACCAGATTGCAGAATAGAACGCTGGAATTATTTACTTCACTTTCGCTAAAATTTTATAAATATAATTTTTACATATGGCTGTCTTTCACTCGGTGGCCAATTTTTGTGGAACCAATCGGTTAAATCTTGATCACAATTCTAGTAAAGCACTAAGAGGTCAATGAATAAAAATCAGATTGTACACCTGAATTCTTCCTGTTCCTAGTGGAACATATGACTTCAAGCTTTGAAGTTCCACTAGCGGTGGTGTTGTTTTACGGGTTGACGTTACTAGCCTAACGTTCAGCCTTCCTTTCTGTGGACTGATTGGATTAGTGCAGCCCATTGTTTCGCGCTTCTGTAGCTCCTAAAATGACTATTTATATATATTTACCGTTCGAGAGAGATCACTAAAAAAAGATTCAGAGAGGTACTCAACTGAACTTACTATGCAGCTAAACTCATTTTCATTGAGATAACAAAATTTATGTTATCATTGAAATCCTTACAGAATCCGAACGATAGTGTCACATCCTACTGTGTTTATCAATTTACATGTATGTTTGATCACAGTTACTTACATAGGGAAGACCCATAGATATCTGCAGGTCAGGATTACAGAACACCTTCCCAACTGACTGCAATAACGAATAAAATTGCCTGTGAAAATAGATGCCCAATGTCATCAATTGCAAAACATAATAGAGACAGGTCATAAAACTGATTTCAACAGTGCTTTTATTAAACCTATACATAAAACAGGTTTGGGTCACATGCATAAATTCGTCGAAGCTCTGTGCATGAAAAAAAGGCTTAAACCTGTTTTGTGTTCAAAAATTGTTTGTCATTACTTTGACCTGTGTTGGTAATCCAATTATGAAACTAAAGTTTATTTTACTGAATAATATATTCATCACCCACCCACCCTACCATTTTCCTACCTCATCTGTGATCTTGACCGGTAAACATTTTGACCTATATTGAGTAAATTGTGACCCTTTATTAATGTAAATGTAGAACTTCGGCACTGTGGTAGAATGTAATTCCACATTAGAAAAGTTTATTTTAAATATCACATAGTGATACAGTATCAGTAACTGGATGATGTTTCGAACACAAATTATTGCTCATAATATCAGTTTATTCACACGGTTTCACAATTTATTTTCTGTTACCCTGCAAACTACCTCTTAAAATTTAATCTGATACTCATTAGTTAATGCCTACAAGAAGAATTTGCCTGAAATTCTAATGAGGATTCGTGACCACTAGAGTCCAACCGATCGGGAGTGAGGACAAGTACTCGTCAGCGATGACACTGGTTGATGGTCGTGCTAAAATCACGAATTGGTAGAAGTTAGATTTCACGGACGACTGAGTAGGGTTCCAGTAGCTGAGTGGTCTACGAGCTCACCACGTAACCAGAAGGTCCTATTGTTTGAGACCAAGTGGGTGCGTACTTTTGATGAGTCGCAAACTAAGACGAAACAACTCCTAACTGGTTTCTAATGGTTCTCTAACTGATTCTCAATCCGATGGCCAACTTGAAACAAATCATATGCCTACAAACTAACTCTCTCGAAAATGAATATCTATGTATGGCAAGTACAGAGATGATGAGAATGTCCAAAATGTCTTATACAAATACACTACACGTTTTGGATAAATTATGTCGTATTATATGTTCCGTTGAAAATAAACAAAACTGCACTTGAAATCATATATATATCTATATATATCTTTGAAATATATACCGAATTTATATAAGCAAGTGTCTTTATATAATAAAAACAAGTACAAATTAGCTTTTTAAAAAAAACAATATCAAATTATGAAGAGACAAAGAAAGACGCATAAAAAATCAAACAAATGTTAGTCTGTTTTTTCTTTTTTGGTCAAATTGTCAAGATATTCAACAATACAAAAATCAACAAGACAGACAATTTACAAAACAAACAAAAGGCGATGGAGACGACTCAGAGTAATAGAGTGGGAGCAAATTACGGCAAAAATAAAAGTCAATGAATTGAATTGGGGCAACACAGAAAGACGCTTATCAAAAAAGTAAACACAGAGTGAATTTACACCTGATGATGATGATAATAAGACAAACGATTATCAGTTAACGGTTGGCTGCTGTGCTGGCTATCAAACAAAGACAAACAATTACTCGAACAATACAAAAAGTTTCCAATACTATCACAAAGGAGGCACACCCACGAAATAAAAAGACAAACGGCCTACAATATGTATCAAAACAACAGAGGAACTTGAGCATACTTTTATTCGCTGAGAATAAAGATAGTAAATTGGCGGCGGGGATGGGGGGACAGAGGCGGGCCAGGACGGAGGCTGCCCATAGAAACTAAACGGGAATGAATAGAAAATGTATTTGATTCCCTTCTCAACAATGTACTCATAATTCATCAAGTAGACTGAATGAATATCCGCAGATAGAACTATTTTTACAAAAACAATATAGATAATTAATGTCGAGTAAAAAATAATAATGATAGTAATAGTAATAATGTCCAGTATAATTCATTGTTATTTGGAAGAATTGAATAGGCAGTATATTTCTCATTTATACACACTGGCATGTTCCTTTTCTTTTTTTCTATCCATTATTCACACCATTCTAATATTACACAATGAAGTATTGTGATGATTATCTGAATGATCAATGGAGTGTTTATTGTTATTACTGTTGTTATGATGTGGAACATGCCCGTTGCCTGTAGATGCAGAATAAACAAATTGGAAGTGTGGTTTTTCTGTAAATGTCTTCATTAAAGAGTCATTAGGACATTGTACATTCTGATCATCTGCTTCTTTGTAGTGAGTTGTAGAATTACTAGTGCTAGTGGTATTTTTCATTTTATCAGTAGCTTTAGTTGTCGTAGTAGTAGGGGTCTCATTAATTATGACTAGATTCCGATTGTTTTTTTCAGTATCCACTTTTGGTTCTTCTTTTTCTTTTTTCTCATCTTCCGAAAGCGTCTTCACCTCTTCGTCGTCGTCTTCTTCTTCTTCTTCTCGGAAATCTTCTTCATCATAATCACAGTCATACATTAAACTAGGTCGGACCCAATGTGGCGGTAGGAAGGATTCAATGAATGGTAATCCGGATACAATACGAGCTAACCGATTCACCCATTTCGGTAGAGTACCATGACACAGAAGCTAAAGTTTTGTAAAAATAAAAAAAGAATGGAATAATTACTTGAAAGTCGGATTATAGAATAGCATAGTCAAGAATCCTTTCTATAGTGTTAATTTTTACGGATTTGATTAGTTTCAGTTTTGATTATGAATCGATATCAGTTAGAGAAGCACTGAAAACCAGAGAGTACCAGACAACTGCTTCGTCACAGTCTGGGACTCTTAAGCAGTACTCTCGCCGTGACCTGAAGGTCCTGTGTTCAATCTCCCCCCGTGGGGATATGGGTGCCCACTACTGAAGAGTCATAAACAAATACGAAACATCAATGGTGGTCTAACTGATATCAATCCACAGTCATCAGATCAGAAAAACACATCGTCGCTTACTTGAGAATTTAGGAGGAGAACAAAATGAAGTATTATTATTATGAACAACTCCAGAAATTGTTTTCCGTTTAATTTAATCTAAAAGTAACTGAAACGAGCTGTGCATCATCATCACACCAGATGAAATACTTTTGAGGGGGCGGGGTGGTATTTAGGGCCCACAGAATTGAAAACTTTACGTAGGTAAATTCTTAAATAATTCAATTCCACTGAAACTGTAGACATTCTAGGAACACTAAGCGCCACCTGAACTAGTCTCTAACCCACATTTAACAAAGATGAAGTTGTTATACCGGCGGGGTGCCAAAATTTCTTTACACATGACACACTAGCTATGAGACAAGCACCTACACGAATGCATTATTGGTACATTGATAAAAAAGAAATTAAAATGCACAACGTTGTACCAGTATACTGGAATTACAATGAATAAGGATTGTTTTCTGATGAAAGTACGAGTACATCTACCTTAGAAAAAAAAATTTACGTTCAGACAGAAAAAGCGCATTGATAGTCATAACTGCGATCGAAAAGCCATCGCGTATAAACGCCTACAGATTGACATTACAAATATAACATACATCTACACCTTAAAACAAGTCCGGCCGATTTTTTCTTGATCTTACCTCACAAATTATGCATCCCGAACCTCACACATTTTATAATTATACTACCATTATTATTACTATTTACGAGTTGATCACGGATTGATATCAGTTAGAGAACTAGTGAAAACCACGGAGTACAGAACAGATGTTTCATCCTAGTTTGGGAATCATCGGCAGTACGCACCCACTGGGGTTCGAACCCAGGACCTTCCGGTTACAAGACAAGCTCGTATACCATTCAACCACTGGGACCCGATTTCAATGGCCAGTCAATGAATTCTAACTTCTACCAGTGGGTCGCGCTAAATCACGGACTGGTAGAAGTTAGAATTCATGGGCTGGCCATTGAAGTCGGGTCCCAGTGACTGAATAGTATACGAGCTTGCCTTGTAACCGGAAGGTCCTGGGTTCGAAATCCAGTGAGTATGTACTGCCGATGATTCCCAAACTAGGGTGAAACAGCTGTCCAGTACTCCCTGGTTTTCAATGGTTCCCTAACTGATATCAATCCGTGATCAACTCGTAAAAACAAGTCTAATTCATACAAACCAACCATAGAAAATCATTATTATTATTACGATTGTTGTGTCTTGAATATCCTTACTGAGAGATGTACTATTTCCTACAAAGGATCATAACAGTTTATGGCATATTGCACAATAGAAGAACAACTGATCTACGAACGAATACATAATATTGATATAAATTGAAGAAAATTAAACTGCCACTAATTATATTTATTATAGACTATTTCACACATATATACCTATAGAAAGATTGAAAAACAGATTATTAAGATAAAACAATGAGTGGCTGAATGACCTTAAAATAAACTGAATCTTTTTCAAACCTAAATAAATAAATTATAAAGACTGTACAGGGAAATTGTTTTCCATATCCTCCAACTGAAAACTTCTCTTTGTAATTTCCATCACACTGCTCATTCTCACTCTAGACAGCATCGTTTCAACTACAGAAATCCGGCACTGACGAGGATTTCAAAGGTAGGATCGGAAAAGTAAGACAGACCCTCATCGCTCTGAAATTAGAGTGGAGATCTCCTGCATTCAGCATAAGGAGTAAGATTCGCATTTTCAACGCTAATATCGAGTTAGTTCTTCTTATATGGTTTAAAGACTTGGAGCGTGGGTCACCTGAGAGCATAACGAATAGAATTCAGTCTTTTATCAACAAGCAGCCTTCACTCCATTACTAAAGATTACATGGCCAGAAATCATTCGCAACAAGGAACTTTGGAAAGAAACTAATCAAGAAGCTATTACTCAACAAGAATTTTGAAGCAAAATGGAGATGGTTTAGACACATGCTAAGGAGACTGTTGAGTGACACCATGCGCCAGGCCCTAGATTAGGACCTGAATGGGGAACGACGAGTTGGGCATGAGTTCGACAATGACAAGGAGGAAATCGTGTGAAGAGGAGATGGAGAATGTATAGGTTGTAGTGAAATCAGCCAAAGAGGACTGCAGAGAACGGGATGGATTTGATATTTGTTGCTGAAGCTCTATGTTCCACTCGGGACCCAAGGGAATAATACTAGTAATATCCATTCTCCCTAATATATGAAAAAGAAACTAAGTTCCTAAATAAAGCATAGCCTCTAAAAATCTATGGAAACAAATTCAGCATCCCCACACATACAAAATGATTGAAGGTTTCAATTGCAGTAATCCTTACCAACAACAGGAGCACAAGACGAAATTCGCTCAAGCTCAAACACTTTCAGTCACATGACTGAGTTAAGAAAGTATCAGAGACCATGGTGATTTAGTATATAAGTGCTTTTTTTCTGTTGGGAGGTCAAATATTGGCGTTCATTCATCAGATTTATTAGTAACCCAAAGGAATTCACTGATACTATTTTAGTAAGAATATTACAGAACATCCAGATGCATACAAAAAATTTAAACAGGGAAGCATTTAAAACCATTCAGTGTAGGTTAGCGATCAAAATAACTTCAGTTAAAACAATGTGCACAGAAGTTCGCTGTCTTCTTCTTTATGACTGTGAGACATGGGACCATTGAAAGCGAAAGATATGCCGATGTTAGCTGTTTTTGACAGCAGGTGTTTGCGTTCAGTCTCCCATGTTCAGTAGTATACTGCGATAAATAGTAGTGAGGTTAAGAGTAGTGTTCGGTAAGGAAAGAAAGTCAATTGATAAGGTTGTGAATTTACATCGATTGAAACGGTTAGGACACATACTGAGCCATCACCATCCTCATCGGACAATGTTGGCTGACATAAAAAATGGTTGAAAAAGAGTTACAGGTGATTCAATCAGAACATGACATCAATCTATAAAATTTTTTACTGTGGGTTTAAGCCACGTAGGGTATCCTGGAGATGCTAAGAATCAGTGACTGGAGACTGTTGGTTAATATGACAAAAAGTCGTTTTCGATGGATACATTAACTCTTTGTAATATCTTTCAAATCCATTAAATCCTTATGATTCTGCTCATTTGTCTCTACATTATATTTCCGCCTTTCCCTACCTTCGTGTGAAAAATAGGAAGTGGCATCTTAGACTGCCACCCTTTTGTGCAAAGTCCTACTTAGAAAATCAGTTAGTCAAGTACACTTCGATGACCACTACACAACTTACAATAAAATCCTAAATAAAAAGACAGTATTAATTTTAGTGTTGAAATGCACCACACTTGCAACCGTGACAATGAAGCACTTGAATTTGTTTTCACAGGATTCTCAACTTAAGTCAGTCTTACACAGACTAACTAAAATGTTCAGGCAGACAGGATATGGTGAAAATAGATAGGTGGACAATGAAGAGGGAAATACCAGCTACAAATGCCATCCTCCAAAAGAGGCCACGTGAGGACTGGCAAATGATTGTTCGGGGTTTATCAGACTAACTTCTAAAAGTAATTATATCACATGAATTGGACTAGAAAAAGAAATCCGTCTTAATTCGTTGATTCGAATAATATTTGAAATAAATAACTATTATTATTATTATTACTGTTCTCTTGGGTTCCGGGTGGAACATAGAGCTTCAAAAACACATCTCCACTTTCTTCTATTCTCCGCTGTTCTCTTTAGCTGGGTTCACGATTACCCAAATCCTCTCATCTCCTCCTCACCACACAATCTCGTCCATGTCACCCCAATAGTTACAACCAACTCGTCGCTTCCCAGTTGGATTCCACTCGAGTGATGGCCTGCATTGTGCACGATGTCATTCGACGGCCTCCTCAACGTATGCCGAATGCATTTCCATTTTCTATTACATATTTGTTGAGCAATCGGCTCTTGGTTGGTTCGTCCCAGCCAGAGTTTCTTGTCACTTACTCTTTCTGGCCGACCATTTGACCTTCAGTATGGAACCAGCCAGCAAAGGCAGGCAGCTGTTGATGAAAATCTGCAACCTGTTGGAAATCCTTTTCGTCATATGCAGTGCAAGTTTCTGACCCGTATAGAAGAACCGACTTCATATTGGTGTTGAAAATGCGAATCTTCTTCCTTATGCTGAGTGCGGAATATTTCCAAATTGGTTTCACGTTGATGAAGGTGTATCTTGCCTTTCCGATTCTTGTTGGCTTTGACATCTTCATCCATTCCCAATGCCTGTGGTTGGAACATTGCTTTCTAGCCAGATAAGTGAAGGAAGTAACCTCTGTCAAATCTCACCCGCTGATAGTAATTGGTGCTGGTTTTTGTCGCTGTTGTTGATGGTTGGTTATCTTCATCACCTCCGTCTTCTCTGTGTTCACCTGGCGTCCTGTCTTCACTGGCTGCTTCTTCTGCTAGTTTGTTGATTTTCGCCAGTTATTCTTTGAGTTTGTGTGACATTACACATAAATCATCCATATACGAAATCCACCTCTTCTTGAGTCTTCTTATCGGTGGTCCAGTGTATTCCTGTCTTCTTAATCCCTGTGCATAGTCTGACGCATAATCTAGTCCACCACAATTAGGAATATATAGGTAGACAGACTTTTCTTACTACTGTATTCACTTTGAACGCACCACTGAGTTTTCCGTTGTGGATCACCTGATACGTGGCAGACCTTATCATATAACCAGCTATGGAATGAGGTCGATAAAGATTTGGGGCACGGCATAGAATGGTGGGATCAAAATGGGAACTAACTAACACAAAGTGAAAGGAAAGCAGTGAAACAAAGTAGCTTAATATGGTACATCTCAACTGTGAATCCTAATAAATACTATGGCCTAAAACAGTGAAACTCTCACTATTCTTTGCCAGTGTTAACTTCGGAGGGAAAGAAATTGTATGTGTATATTCTTACAAATGAATCTGATGCATAAGAATCTTCACATAAAACATCTGTTTAAAGAAAATAATTTATGGACTATCTAGGCAAACTGGGAAGAAACACTTTTATGAGGTATATAGGCGATTTCCTAAATAGCTAAAACATAGAAGTTGACCATAAAGAAATTCAACAACATTAGGGAATCAGACTGACCAACTATGACGGTCAGAAAAGCTGTTGACAGTGCATTATAGCGTTGAAATAAACACACAATTGTTTCATCTGCGAAAAACTTAACCTACTTTATTTCCGGTTACCAAGTAATCACATAATAGGCGATATTTTAAGTATAATTTAGACTTCATCCCACCACTTACTGTTAAAATAATGCATGAAAACCTTTCGAATCAGAAAAACGGAAGAAACAAAACGTTAAAGAGCCCCCGAATAGGATACAGCAAGTTGGGAGTCTGAAGGTGACATAGATCAGATCACAGGGTCGGTCGGTCGGTTTTCGACATAGAACTTTGCACTGATGTGCGTCAGTTCAAGTCGCCACACTCCCTCCTTGTAGCACACAAAGGAAGAGAAGAAAGTAGGAGAAATGCATATTAGAGACAGTGAACAGAGGTGAGAGGAATAGTAATAACGAAAAACAAAACAGTTTCATTGGAAATCATGAGTAACAAGGAGTGGATGCATCTGCACCAGCCATTGAGAACGATTTTGAGCCATGTCACCAATTGTTTCCAACCATTGGTTTTTACCGTCCCGAGGACCCCAACCAGTCAGGAAGTCTACGCCTTCCTACGTGGCTTAGACTAACTGTTGCAGATTTCATTGACTGGTGCCATGTTTTTGTTTGACCGCCGCTAGCTTTTTTCCAGTCTGACCCTATATCAGCTAACATTGCCCATTGTCGAGGCGATGACTAGGCATACGTAGCACATGTCCTAGCCATCTCAGTCGATGTAATTTCACAGTCTCGTGTATTGATTTCCCCACCTTACCTAGCACTCGACGCCTAACCTCAATATTGCTCACCCTATCATACCACTTCACACGGGAGATAAAACGCAGGCACCTATGATCGAAGACAGCTAATCTTTTCATGTCTTCTGCTCTCAATGGCCAGGTCTCACAGCCATAAAGGAGGACGGAGCGGACTATTGAGCAGTACACATGCCCTTTGGTCGATAGTCGGATATCGCGTCTACACCAGAGACGGCGTAAACTGGCATATGCGAAACTAGCCCTCTGTATTCGTGCTGAGATTTCGTCGGAGATCAGATCACAGGGGGTTGCTAAATGGTATACTGTGGTGAGTAATATTGAAGCCAAGGATACAGTGTTAGGTAAAGAGGGTAGATCAGTCGATGAAGCTGTGAAGATAAATCAATTGGGATGGCTAGGACACGTGATAAGCATCCTGAGCCACCTCCTTCCACGTCGAGCAAATGTTACCTTACATAAGATTAAGTTGGAAAGAAGTAAGAGTCGGTCAAACCAAGATCTGAAATTAGTCCATGGCGTGTTTGACAGCTGGTTTGAGCCACGTAAAAAGGTATAGACTGCTTGGTTAGATTCCTCTGGACGCTAAGGACTAATGGCTGAAGACTATTCGTGACCTGGATAAAAATCATTCTCAGTGGTGCAGATGTATTTACTTTTTGTGATTTCCCATATTTATCAAATACACATATGCTCTCCTAGGTCCCTTTATTTCCCCAGTACCTTTCTGTTAATTATAGTTTTCTTTCGAATTTTTTTTGACTCCCACTTATTCTACTATTTTATTAGACTCATATATGGAGTGTAGGAACTTGAACTACTGCATTTCTGCGTAAAGTTCTATGTTGAAACTCAGTAAGTAAATATGAGGAAGAATCTAAAGCAACATGAACAATCGTAAAGTCAGCTAAAATGGGAGACTGAAGTGAACAGGATGAAATGGAGATATGCTGCTAAAATTATATAAACTGTACTAAATAACTATAGTGCGTCGGCGGTTCAGCGATAGAGTCCCGGTCGGCGCACTCCTTTACCTTCCAGAGAAAGAGGATAGGTTGGGCGTGAGGCTAGAAATCCCACCCCGTAAAAAACCCACTTCTACCGAAACTACAAAAGCGAAAGCTTGAAGCCCTCTCTCTATGTTCCACTGGGAATGCAAAGAAATAGAAAAAATGACTCTAAGGATTTACAGTCGACAAAATTGTTTTTAATCACCTACGAGCCTTAAAAAGGCTACTATATTTGTATGACTCCATTTAACAAATGTACTGACACATTCCACCTTGTTGTTAGGCTTTGATTACTATTATAAACACACACACAAACACAAACACAAACAACGGTAAAGAAATATATGTGAAAAAAGAATATTAATGAACATACAATATTGTTTAACCTGTAAAAATAACTTCAATGGCAAGAACAAAAGAAACAATTACTATGAAGAAAAATACTTTCTTTGCATCACGTGATATATACATACAGTCATGTGAGAAATTGAATGAAGAAATCTCTCTATTGAGTTAATCTATGAGTAAATATTAAAGAATACAAAATATGCGCATAAACGTCAATATACTGTGACCTAAGGTCATTCATGCATTATATTGTAAAGACGAGTTGGTTGAGAACGCACACTTGATCATTTATTAAGACTTTTACTGGGTTAATTCTAAACAATGCAAGACGAAAATAAACTGATGAACATATTGCATACAACAGTCAGCCATTGAAATTATAGCTGAAAAATATTTATGAATATACAAAGAATAGTTTAGGCATTGACTTTTTTTTCTACTCTTTTGTGTTCCGAGTGGAACATTTGGAGTTCAAGCTTTGGAATTTCATATTAGCAGTGGTGTTGCTTTTCACAGGATGATATTGCTAATCTCATACCTAATATTCCCTCTTTACCGGGCTTACCACCGCGACCAAGCGAGGTTCAGGAGTGCCCTAGCCAGGAGTCGAATCCGGACCACGTGCATGGATGAAGAGCACTCCACCATTGAACCACTAAGCTACCTGATATAGCACTAATGAAGACTATGTTTCACTGCAAACAACAGTAACATAAAAATTAAGTACACTGTTATTATTATTACTATTTAAGCACAAAATACTTGGTACAATATGGTACCAAGGAGATGCGTCACACAATAATAAAACAACATAGATTAAAAGGAAAAATATAGGTACAGAACGGTTAAAGTACTTCATATGGGAGGAAAGTAGTCATATTTAACAAGTTCAAACAGCGTTCGTCAACTATCATCGGGAGGGGAAGGAAGAAGGAAATTGCAGCATGTTCGCCATTGATTGAGATTCTCGACCATATCCGATAACGTTTGCTGCCACCGATTCGAGCTATCTCTCGGACTCCAACCAGGCAGTCGTGACATACCAACCAATGCTAACCTATCACAAATATCCTTCAACCCACGACGCCATGTCATGGGCTGACCACTTCTCTGCTGTTTCCATCCAGTCTTAGGGCTGGCTAGTGAACACAGAGCAGTACGGAAGCATCTGGAATGACATTCGTAGCATATGCCTAACCCACCGAAGCCAGTGTTTCCGGATGACGACACTCAACGAATAGTGATCTCCACTGTAACCAAACACACACCACGGGACTTCAGAATTACGCACGCGATGATGCCATCGAACGCAAGCTATCCTACGGAGACAAAATGATCCAATACGCAGAGTCGCCGCACATCCTCACCTCACTTCGAGTACATTGTACCAAACTCGTTTTCCCCACATTACATAAAAGCCAAGCATTGATACAGGGTAATGTTAAAGTATACTGCTGAATTCACCAGTCTTGTTAGTCTGTAGTAGAAAATGTTGTTTAATAGTCATATCCAGGCAACAGACTCAAGAGTAAAACATATAAAAATTGCATCTTCGCGGTTTTATGATAGTATATGTGGCTTATCGCATCTGGGGTGTCTCGTTTTTACTTGTATTCTAGTGTATTTTGGGAATTTGCCTTAACATCACTCATTGACAATTTCTAATACGAAGAGAAGAACGATTTATCGTGGCATTTCAGTAAACACACACACATACATATACACAACCCTCGGAATAAAAAACCACTTTTGTTATTATGTCCAGTCTCAGTTTAATAGTTTTGAAAATTATTTAGGAAATATTCGATTATCCAACTTATTCTACTAAAACTATTAGACACACACACAACACGCCAATATATACACAAAATTCTTAACAATATAGAGCATATGCACACTTACTATTATCGGCATTAACTATTATTATTATTATTATTAACATCACTAGTATCATCATTATCTATCACTTCTTATATGTGAACTTGAATTCCATTAGCTAATATGGCGTCAGATATCCATGCTTAAATAATCTACTTAGAAAATTGATTTTAAAAGTCTGTCAATAAAAGACAGAAAATACGAATTCGCTTACACTAAACTGTACACTCTCGAGTTCCCATGTTAGCATGAGACTGTAGATAATTAGGAATTAATTAATTAATTAAATGCAGAGCTGAACAGTATAATGCTTGGGGGAAAAGAAGAGATAAATGACAAACAAAATTCAATGTTGAAGAATAAAGAAGTCAATTGGTGTATTCTACACTTATTTACTTGATGCATTGATAAAAGTGATAGTATCAAAAATAAGGCAGACTGATTGCCTGTTTCAACATAGAACTTAGCCCAGAATCGCAGTAGTTTAATTTGCTGCATTCTGTGTGTAGCACACAAAGGTAGACAAAATAGAGAGAGACAGACAGATAGACAGAGAAAGGATTTATAGGTATCAAAAGGAGCAGAAATGTGCTGGAGAAAAAAATAGTAACATGGGAAAACAATAGGGTACAATGGACATGATAGATCACAGAGAGAGTGAATGCATCTGCTCCACTCTGAGCCATATCTCCACTAGTCTCCAGCCATTACTTCTCAGCATTTCGAGACCTCGAACCAGGACTTCCATACCTCCCTACGTGACTCAAACTAACTGTAAAACATTTCATGGACGGATTCCAGGTTTTGGTTACATATCCCCCAACTCTTTTCCAACCTGACCGAATCCTATGTCAGCCGACTAACATTGCCCGTTGAGGAAGGCGATGGCTAGGCATGAGTAACATGTGTCCCAACGATTTCAATCGGTTCGCCTTCACAATTTCATTGATTAATTTACTCTCCGTACCTTAACAACCTACGCCTAATCACAACATTATTCACTAAATTACACTATTTATCACGGGAAGGTGAACCAAGACATCTATGATCACAAACAGCTAATCTTTTCATTATCTTCCACTTTCAGTGGCCATGTCACGTAGCCCATAAAGGAGGACGGAGCGAACTGGTGCTCATTAAGACAGAAGGCAAGCAAAATAACATAAATGTCTTAAAATTCATTCGAAACAAGAAAAAAATGCTTCAGGCATACACAAATTAAGCACTATGGAATATTAGAAATACTTTATCATCGTTATTATAATTACTACTACTAATACTACTTTATAAATTAATTGGTAATAACGATCATTTATTGGTACTAGTAACAGTTAGAATAAAGTTCACAAGCTTCATGAATACTGTTCTCAGCACACACACACACGCACACATCAAAATGTATTAATGTTTATAAAAATATTTGAGTGAAATAATCTAAAATATTTAGAAAACACATATACACATACACACAGCGTTTTGTAGGTCACAAAGGTTTATCCTGATTTCAATCATTAAAAAAAAAGTAAATCAATAATGAATTTTCGAATAATTTAAATAAAGCAACATTTAGTAGTGATACTTGAGCACTTGATGTGTAAATCACACAATTGAAATTTGATTGCTATCTTATCTTCTTATCATCATAATTGACGGTATTCATGAGAGAGCTTTGAGTGAATAAATGAACGGCAATATTTTAGTTGATTTCAGCCTTTGAAATATTCAGCTCAAACACTATGATGTAGTTAATTCCAATGGAAGCGGAAGGTGTTTTATCTTAACAATATGGTTCTTTTAATGATGACTTGTAGGGAAATCTGGGAAATGCTCGCATCTGACTAAGTTATAATGTATCTAACAAGAATTATCAATCACTATTTAAAAAACACGAAGATCATTGAGTTAAATACTATCCCACAAGGATTATTTCTTGTTGTCTGCTAATGCTAAGAAATCCCCATTAACTTCACTGAACCGAACTGAATGATATCGGTGCTTGCAATGACAGACAGGTAGAGAAGTTAACTCTTAGTGGGTAGTGGGCAGGTACAGTCAATCATCGAGAACAAGTAGCTCGTACCTATGTCTGGGATCTTATTGTCAGTCAGCAGCATAACGGTGAAATGCGACATCTTCTTTCAAGCAGTTCGTATAAAGAAGGCAGACGATAAAATTGGTTCAATAAATCAAAGGGAATGAACTGCGTATACACACAAGTTAAGAAGAAGTGAAGTGTTGTGAAGCTGTTTCTGTTGAAATGACGATAAACAATTAGTGACCAAAACACTAATCACAAGACAGTATGTCTCTGGGGTTCGAGGAGGGGGGGGGGTCATGACATAGAATAACATAGCTGTCAGTTGCTACCCAAACTCCGTCTGTTCAGTGAATATGAGGATCGACTGTAGTGGTTAGTTCCTTGGAAAAAAATTAGAGGAAACATTAACTAGCGAAACTTCTGGAATATTTTCTCGCTAATTAATTTCCATTCTCCATAATTTATTTCATCTCGCTCAATTTCAACATAGCATAAATTTCACTCATACAAGTCATGAAATGGAACAGGAGAATTCGAAGTGCATTAGACATTATTATATATTTTAGAATGAATCGGTGATTGACTGAATTGAACATTTGCATATACTACAACTCAACGACACCAAAACAGAAAACCCCTGGAAAATAATCAGTACTGCATAGTTTCCAATCGATTTCATTACCGAAAAAAAGCTGTATGTGGTGATTAAACTTAGTGGTGTGCATATATAGATAAATACACTGGATGACAGATAAACTGACTTGTAAGAACCAAACAGTTCTGGTAACGACTATTATATAAAACAGTTTGCTTAATTATGTGAATGTGTGTAGAAAAACAACCATGTAGTATCGATAATTCCTTCTTTTTCGATTTGCACACGATATTTGTTTGAGAGAAAACGTTGTGTAAATACAACTTAGTAACTTGTGCAAGAGAATTCACTTTTCTCTAAAGTTTCCAAATGACTGATTCTTAACAACAATGAATACAGAAAATCACTAAGAATATAATTCAGTATAACGATAATAATAAAGCATTACCATGAGTACTAGGGAATAGATATTCGACAGAAACAGTTTGTGCTAGATTATAACCAAGCGTTCATGATGGTCAGCGGATAAGATTTCATCCAAAGGGATCCCTGGACACATATACCGGATCTGTCGGTAGTCGTCACACCAAGGTGTATATATACGGAATGAAAAAAAAGCATTTTGACTAGGCCTGATTGCATGCTTCATTACAAAGCATAACGACTGTGTATGGATGCAACGTAAGAGAATTTAGAAAGCACACAAAAATAGATAAGGAAGAAATACAATGAAGTCAAAACGAACAAAAATGAAGGAGAGAATAAAGATTCGCGCCGATGATTTCGATTCGTTTCACAAAGAGTTTAACCACTTATTTTTAACATTTCCTGAATGGAAGCCAGGTGATCTACATCTTCCTATGGAGACTCCGACCAACAACCGATGACTTCATGGGTAAGTATCATATTCTGATCTGACCACCACGAAATTTTTTCTACCCAAAAAATTATTTCAGTGGTGCATCGGAATGTGTAACACACTTTTTAAACACTTTAATCAATGGAGCTTAACAATCTTGTCGATAAGCTTTCGCTCCAAACCTAACCCACTAAGTCTAGCTCAATGATTACTTATAATGCTGCACCACTTAGCTAGCGTAAGCAAAGAAACAAAGTTACTTATAGTGTGTTTCTGCATTCAACAGCCATGTGTTCAACACCGTATAGTAAAACAGATCAAACGCCCTTTTGTAGAGAGAAGGACAAAGGCATGATTTGTGATAGACTCAAAAGTAAGGTTATTGGCTAGTGAGTTTTGGTTGGCCAGGTAATATCACCAGACCTAACACAACTGGTATGACTCAATGCCAATCAATATGGTTACCGAGCCATACTTAATGTCAGAAAGCATAAAATACTACCTCTAATTGCCAGAAGTGTGGTTGTGGCTTGATGAGAATTAGCTGGAAGACTAACGCATGAGCATATAGGCCGAAATTCCACCTAACATGCCATCCCTTTTAATTCAAAGCCTAAATAATAATTTCTTCAAAACAGCCTGCGAAGTACTTATGGTCGAGAGTAATAAGATAGACAGTACTCACTATGCTCTTTATAAGATCGTGGCAAATAATTGTAACTGTTTTATTCACTAAAAGAGAACTAGTTAATTATCATCGTTCTATATTAACTGCTACTTTGGAAATTAGTAATACTTTATCAGTGCTCAAAAAATACACATACAAACAGTAAGCTCGCTATGTTATGCTTGTAAAGATAAAATTAGCGATGCTTGGTAATGAGGTATAAAACCAACATTATTTAATAATAAATTTATCGAGCGACAAACCCCAGGTTTAATATATTAATCACATGGTGATTTCGTTTATTATTTTTTTCATAAATTAACAAATTTCTTTACACGTACCGACAGAGAATCGTCAATTTGTGAAAAAAACCCAGTAATCTACTATTTAACTACCACTTGTTATTTAAAAACTGTAATGTTAGTAAAATACATTAACCACAGTGGTTGAGGTATAATATCAAGACATGGTTATAGTATGTACGCCTGTGAGCTTAGTCCGCTAGGGTGCTATAATCTGATAGATGTTGTTGTTTAAATCCTTCAATAACGCAAGATCTACATCCCAATTTCGATCATGACCTACTACATCGAATGACTACTCATTTAAAGCTGCCGCAGATTATTAGAAACTTAAAGTTACAAGTCGACGAATTTGCTTTTAATTTACACATTATGCAGTATAAAAGTCATACCAGTTAGCTAAGTCTCGTCAGACAACTAATTTATATGTGCCTTAAGTATACACCACACAAAATAGTACGAAAATTAAACTCATTAGCCAATTATGAAATGGGGTTTTCTATCAGTCCTAAATAGAAAGTAAGTTATGTCAAGGAATTTCGTATGTCAAGTAACTTCATTACATCACAAAAAGACCAGATGCATACAGTTATGGCGCTGAAATGAATGAATATGAAACCTTGTGAAAAAAGAAATAGGCTAAATGTTAAAGACAGTCGCAATCACAATAAACTAAAAAATTAATGGGATGCCTTGATGAAAGAAAATTTGTGCATGTTTTATCCTATGATCAAATGTGTATATTCCGTGATTTCAAGTTTAGTTGGAAAGAATAATAGCATGAGAGAACACTAGGAGATCGTAAAGAATGAATGCATCTGTGTCACCAGAAACAATTTTGAGCTGTAGCACCAAAAGTCTCAAGCCACTGGGTTTTTAGTACCTCGAGAACCCCAACCAGGCTGTCTACACCTCCTTACGTGGCTTAAACCAACTGTTAGAGACTTCATGGATTGACAACAGGTTTAGGTTTGACCACCCCAATTCTTTTCCAATGGAATTCTATGTCAGATAACATTGCTCACTGGTTTCAACGTATAACTTTGCACTGATGTGCAGCAGTTCGAGTTGCCACTCTCCCTCCATGTATCACACAAAGCAAGAGAAGAGAGTAAAGACAGATTCAAAACAGAGATAATAAACAGAATTATGAGGCAAAAACAATAGTAATATGGAAGAACAATATAATTTTATTGGGTATTATAAATCACAAGGAGTGGATGCATCTGCGCCATTGAGAACGACTTTGAGCCACTTCTCGTTGAACATTGCTCAACGAGGGAGACAGTGCCTCCACACACATAACACGTGTGTCCTAGGCATCTTAATCGGTGCAGCTTCAAAAGCTTATCGATTTACTTTACCTCCTTACCTAACACTCTACGCCTAACCTCAATATTACTGATCACCATATTATATCGCAACAGGAGAGATAGAACGTAAACATCTGTAGTCAAAGACAGCTAGTCCTCCACTTTTAGTGACCATGCCTGACAGCCATAAAGCAGGACAAAGTGAACTGCTGCACATTACACACATCTTTTGATCGATAGTCAGATATCACGTCTACACTGGAGATGACACAAATCAACTACCAACGAAAAACAGCAAATAAACAAATTCCAGCATAAGCTGAAACAATTATTTCAAACATTTGGGAACAAAAGCATAGTGAGTAAATTTTGATATTTAGTAAATGAAAGAAAGTGCAATAGAATACTTACATCAACAAACTGTGAAGTGAAATGATTGCAGTTGAAATGAAGCAGATGATAGGCATCACCACGGAATTCATCAGCCAAACTTACAAGCAGCCGCTCCACTGCTTTCTTTGATAGATAAGTCCGACCCATATACAGCCTTTCCCTTAATTGAAAAAGCAATAAGTGTAAAAGGATAAACAATCTGATGTTGGTTCGTAATGAAATCTACATTGAAATTAGTTAAAATTCCTACAAAAACCCAAACATCTACATATCACTCTGCAGCTTGTTAGTGCCTATAGGAAAGATGTCAGGATGTTGTAATGAGTTGTGACCAGTTGAAATAAGCGAACGTTAATCAATGACACTGCTTGGTGGTAGCCCTATACTATAAAATGACAGATATATGAATTCACCGGTCACTGGATTCCAACCCAGCGACTGAAGTGTCAAGAGGTTGTCTCCATAACTTAGAGGTCACGGGTTCAATCCCAGTGGAGTTATGGGTGAGTACTTCTGAAGAATCCCAAAGAAGGAGGACGAAACACTTGAGCAATACTCCCTGATTTTTGATTCGTTACAAAATCTATAAATCGACAAAACTATCACTTGAGGTCGCACAAAACGGTAGCTACGTCTCTAATAACGATGAAACACAATAGATAAATAAACAGACAGAAAGTGGATAGAGTACTGGTAGCTGAAAATTATAATGCATATAGATTATCATCAACTTAATAACTACATATATACGTTTTTGAGACTCATATAAATTTCGACAGGAATTCATACAATTTTCAACGTATCATTTTTATACTTGTAAAAATATATGATTCAGGAAACCGATGGGAGTGTTCTGTGAGCTGAAAATTTTGGTGTAAAAGCTTCCGCGTGATGATATGAAGCACCTGGAATACCAACATGTATATGGTGAAATATTTCCTATAGACTAAATACACTTTAACCTAACATAATGTAATCTACTTTTAGCCAACCACAACTTCTGATAAGAAAAATCTCGACATAGCCATCTCCATTAGAAATTAAGACACCAGCTGACTTATTCCAGTGAAGAAAATAAAAAGTGTCAGAGATTATAAAGTAATAACAGTATGCTGAACAAACACCACATATGTGAAATAAAACAGATACAACACTGTTTTCACAGACATATAACGACATAAGTGTGGAAACTATTTTATAATGTGCAGTAAATTGTATCCCAAACTTCACTTCAATCAGGCAAATAACATATTCTTATTCTTCTTAGTTTAACCCTTTGTGACTTCTACAAGTACTAAGTTGGCGACAATTATCGTTATCAGTTAAACTATCATAATAAAAGGTATATCGATAATTCTCATTGATACTTACTTGAAAGAGATTTCCTCACCTAAGTTATCAATATCCATTGGTGTAGTTTGAAAAATACCACTACTGGCGAATGGATGTCCACCAAAACCGAATTCTGGGTGAACGAAAAGGAAAAAATATGAAAATATATGTATCAATTACATACCCCTGTCGTAGACAACAGTACCCGTATGATATGCACCCATTTTTAATCCGTTAGGCCAATGCTAAGTAAATTAAAGTATGACATAATAATACGAATTACTCACTAAATGATACACATTGACATAAACCGGTTCACCGAGATTCCTGAAACTTCTAGTTACTTCATATCCAGCAGAAGAAACAGCTGTTGTCTTAGACACTTCCTGTTTATTGGGAGACATCTAGAATAAAATATTCATATTAGCTATTGTTTTTAGGAAACAGTCTTCAACCGTTATACACTGGGGACACAATTAGAAATAAACAATACCTTTTGATGCAAACAAGTGGTTGCAAGTGCTCCGTTTAAAGTATAAAGGCAGTAATTTTTACAAGTTAACAAGTAGACAGCATTTTATACATTGGATTAGAACACACACTGCACACAAAATAATGACTATGGAATTTCCTAAAAAAAATACAAAAACACAAATGACCAGTGAAATAATTAACACACAAAGACTAATAAATTATTGGATGAACAGTGGATTAACACTGACTCTGAATCGATTGCGATACAGCACATACACTCATGATTCACTGACACAATGATTTCCTTCTTTCTTCTTTTGTTTTATGACATTCTATGACTTCGGCTTACATAATCTTTTTTGTCTTTCTTACGACTGCTGCTTAATCTGCACTTATGAACTGGGTCAACTTGAGCAGCTATAGAATAGCGCTAAGCATTATACTGATAATGTATGTGTGTAAATAACATAGATAAACATTTGTGTATTAACTAAACAAATAATAATGACAGCAAAAAAAAATCCATAAATTCAAAAATGGTACAAAGTTAAAATGAAAAATTCTGTATAATCATAATAACTCAGACAAAGCGTAACTTTAAAGAATTCAGTGTTGGTTCCAGACACTATACCTTTTCAGAAAATAAATAGTGAATTTGTCTGAAAACACCACTAAATGAGAATGAGAACTGTCAGCCATAGTTTCACCTGACACATTAAGAACCCACAAATGTTGAATAAAATCGAATTTTATCACAAGTGCTAATACTTATTCGATCAGGTTGTACAGTCATTTTCACATGAATAATTTTTAGTCTGTTTCATGAAAGTGACGTTGGCCGCCGATTCACAGAATTTAAATTATGTTCGGCACAATGTTGCCCCTAGTCAAACGACAGAATATGTTCCCACGACTGACTGAATATGTTATCTAGCTTATTTGTTTAAGAAGCTGAGTAGACACACTTATAGGTCAGAGGTTGGTGATGTCTCAGTAGATATACGTAAGGTATCCTCTTACTTCTAAAACGACGACTGGACTGTGTGGTAGTTAGCTCTAACCCACTTTACGACTGAAACACGACTCCAGCCAACATAAGACATGAAAAATCTCGGGATTTTTGACGTTTGTAATGGAACTAATGAGTACTTCAGTATGTCATTAGATGAGGACACGAATCGTTACCGACTGAAACTGCTAGAACACAGAACGAAGCGTGCTATGACAATAATTTCTTCGATAAATAAGGTTGGAAGTGGCAAGATTACGTTCGTAAAAAATTAGGAGTGGAGGAAACAAAACATGGGATAGATTTATTAAGTCTGTGATTGTAGATTCGGGATAAATTCAGAATTGTGTTACACGGTTGAGGCTGTCGTGATTTTTGGTTGAATGCTTGGAAAACTGTGATACTTTCTAAATAGTTCGTGAGATCAATAACATCAAAATTAGGTATTATTTGACTGCCTTTCTTTAATTCATTATGGTATTATTTTAGGTTTGCTCACTTCTTTCAATTACTTTTCACAGGTGTCTAGGTGCTACTTTTCCTAATTCAGGAGTTTAAATGTTCAAAAGCCATCGGGAACTGAGGTACATGCTGCACTAAATAAAGTTCTAGTGCCCTGGACCATTATGTAAGAAGTCCATCAATTCAAATGGTGAAAGTGACTGATGGTATGCTAATAAAAATCATTTATGACATGAATTTCGTGATGATATCATTACAGAGTAACTTGGCTCCTTCAGAAATCCACTTTATTAGGTAGGTAGACGTTAATAGACATTGTAGGACAACATTCTGATATTGAGCATGCAAAAGTGATATAAATCAAAAACTTGGGACATGTTTCTGTACTAAACAGTGAACCGAATTTAGTATGTAGTAGCTTCTGAAAACCCGAGTGAATTCGGTAAAATGATATCTAAATGCAGAACACTACTTCGTCTTTGTGCTGGTGTTAAAGATGTAGTATGAGCTTCTGCAAACCAACATAACAGAGTACAAATTTCAAATACCTTATCAATGATGCCAGTGATGGAAGTTAACACAAGCAAGGGAAAGGTCGTGGTCTTATTCGAATTACAAAACACAATGCTAGCTGAAAAGGGTTAGTTGCTACTAGTAGCTAAAAGGAATCTTCTTATACCAAAGATATTCAACTTGTACAAAGACAATCCAGATAAAAACAAATCTATTGATCTCAAGTGGTTTGATTAAATTCATTCAGCCCGTAACTGCATATGGGTTGCATAGGAAGGAGTAAAGGACAAGTGATTAACAGAGACAGGTTTTCTTTTCATTTGTTTTCGAACTTTTTAAATTAGCGACACGCCTATAGCTAGTGAAATAACATAACACTAAAGAAAATAATCGTACATAGCATATAAAATATGGTCTTACAACTAACGGATGAACTCTTTGACTGGACATTAATTAGTAACTAGTGTAATATGTATAGTCCTTTGTTCGCTGTAGACTGAATTCTATCAGTCACGCTTGCAATGTGGTTCAGGTGGCTTACCATCACAGTGCACTTTGAATTGTTGATCTTAGATGGTTTGAGATAATCGGCAGGAAGCCTTGGACCTAGTTTTCTGACTGCTGCACTGGGTGACACGAGTTCGAATCTAAGAAGGGACATGAGTTCCTTCAAGGTTGCAGATAAGCCTTGCTGACTGGTGAGTGCCAGCTAGCACGAAAGCTAGGTCCAAGACTTCCTGCCGATTATCTCCAACCATCTAATATCAACAATTCAAAGGATGAACTCCTATACAAGCGTTTTAAGTAAGTGGTTTATGTCTAAGCTTAACAAAACCTAAAGGAAAAACTGCTTGTAAGATCTGGATCTTTGTGAAGGAATGAAAATGAAAAGGCATGTTTGAAATAAATAACTCGACAAAATGTGTAGTGCCTTGGGTTAAATTTGTTTTATGAATGCTGCTTATGGGGTTGGCATATTTTATTTTGTCCTCATCAGCTAATTTATGTTACTGATACTACCACCAAAGAGAGAAGAGCGATGAGTATCATCTTTGCAAGCAAATTAATTGGTTATGCCGCTGAAGTTTCAAATATCGATACAGTTTCGTAAGTGCTATGAACGGAGATTTGAAAACACTGATCAATACAGCCTAAAATTTAAAAATAAACCAATTAGAATACCTTTATTATCTATATTGGGATCTTTGACTAGTTCCAAGCATTCCACTGGCATTTCAATCCTCCTGGTTTACTTCAATATATATTTATATTACACTTTTGTGTCATGAGCAAACTCTAGTCAGTGCACTTTTATATGCATATCTAGATTATTTTGATGAGTGCTAAATACAGTTTACTCACTTTTCCCCAGGTACATTCCTGCTTACCGAATGAGACAGTTAATCCTTTACTCTGATAAGTTTTTGTTCTTGCTTCAAAGCACTGAGACTAGAAAAAATGTTGACCAATACATCAAAGTAATAAGTAGACTTTGTTTTTATGCTATAGCAAGCAATGATATGGAGTGTGCATATTTACCAACCTCTGACTGCTTATGCTCTGCTTAATACTATCATTTAGCTTCTTTCTATGCCAACCTAGAAATGATAAACAATCGTCCCTCTTTTCACGGATGAACTTAATTTGAGGATGAGCTATGTTGACTATTTCTGGAAGGCCTTCAGCGTCGGTGTTATTGTGGTACGGGACAAACATGTCATTTACATAGTTTCAATAGAACGATAGGTTTCTGACAGCATTTACTGAGAAGGTATATGTATATCAACTAGGCGACCTCATTGTCACTTTTCACGGCCATATTCAAAGAGGTTGAGATAATTAATATTAAAGCTTATTAGAGGCTGAATATTGTTTTATAAAGGAGATACGAAACATCAGACTGACAAGTGAGCTCTTCCCAGTTCACTTAAAGTGATAGCTCAGTTTTCTAGGCAATAGATATGCGATTAGCTCCCACCAAATGTAAGATGATGTTAAAGGACTGGACTACATTGGCTCCTAGCTTAGAAATAGGAAGTGAAATGGTAGAGCACGTTGACCACTTCACTTATTTGGGAAGTTGCATCAGCCAGCTCCAGCGAGTTGATTGCTGACGAAATCTCAGCACGGATACAGAGGGCTAGTTTCGCATATGCCAGTTTACGCCGTCTCTGGCGTAGACGTGATATCCGGCTATCGACTAAAGGGCGTGTGTACTGTTCAGTAGTCCGCTCCATCCTCCTTTATGACTGTGAGTGAGACATGGCCATTAATAGTAGAGGACATGAAAAGGCTGGCTGTCTTTGATCATAGGTGCCTGCGTCCTATCTCCCATGTGAAGTGGTATAATAGGGTGAGCAATATTGAGGTTAGGCCTCAGTCGAGTGCTAGGTAAAGAGAGAAAATCAATCCACGAGGCTGTGAAGTTACATCGACTGAGATGGTTAGGACATGTGTTACGCATGCATTCCTAGCCATCGCCTTCCTCGACGACAGGTAATGTGAGCTGACATAGGGTCAGGTTGGAAAAGTCGGTCGGTCGGTTTTCGACATAGAACTTTGCACCGATGTGCGCCAGTTCAAGTCGCCACACTCCTCCCATGTAGCACACAAAGCAAGAGAAGAAAGTAGGAGAAATGCATATTAGAGACAGTAAACAGAGGTGTGAGACAAAGGAATAGTAATAACGAAGAACAAAACAGTTTCATAGGAAATCATGAGTCACAAGGAGTGGATGCATCTGAGCCAATGAGAACGATTCTGAGCCATGTCACCAATTGTTTCCAACCATTGGTTTTTACCGTCCCGAGGACCCCAACTAGGAAGTCTACATCTTCCTACGTGGCTTAAACTAACTGTTGTAGGTTTCATTGACTGGTGCCATGTTTTCGTTTGACCACCGCTAGCTCTTTTCCAGCCTGGCCCTATATCAGCTAACATTGCTCATTGTCGAGGAAGGCGATGACTAGGCACACGTAGCACATGTCCTAACCATCTCAGTCGATGTAATTTCACAGTCTCGTCGACTGGTTGGAAAAGAACCACTGGTGGTGAAACCAAAACATGTCCTCATAAGTTAATGAAATCCACAACGGTTAGTTTAAGCCAGCAACGTAAGGAGGTGTAAACCTCCTGGTTGGGGTCCTCGGGACGGTAAACACCAATGGCTGGAAACAATCGGTGATATGGCTCAAAATCGTTCTCAATGGTGCAGATGCATCCACTGCTTGTGATTTATAATATCCAATAGGACTATATTGTTCTTCCATATTACTATTCCTTTTGTCTCGTATCCCTGTTTACTGTATTTTGCATTTCTTCTACTTTCTACTCTTGCTTTGAGCTGCATGGAGTGTGGCGACTTGAACTGCTGCACATCGGTGCAAATTTCTATGTTGAAAACAGACAGACAAAAATAACTGAGAGAGTTGGTACCGAAAAGTTTCAACTTAATCTGTGTTTAGAAAAAGTGTACCTGGTCTGTTTTGCTCCAATAACCTTTACCTTGAAACCAAAATAAGTCCGAAATAATTTTCTGCATCGGTCACACAGGGTGAGGGTAAAGATTATTTGTATTTGTGCCACCAATTTGGTTATCACAGTTATACTGTGGTTTAAAAGCACGTTTTCATTTCAGGATTTATCATAAAACCAAATACCTTACTGTCTGTTTGCCATGAGACAAGTTTTTTCTTCTCCCTCCAATTGACTGAATTGTTAATGTAGAACTTTACACAAAGGTGCAGTAGTTCAAGTTGCTATACTTCAAAGAATCACAAAAGCAGAGAAAGTAAATGTGGTGGCACTACCATGGGAGCGACAGAATAATAGGAGGTAAGCGTCTTCAGAACCTGGAAGACCCCAATGATTAAACACAGTGCAGGCATTGCAAAAACTCTCGAGTCGTGGTACCAACAGTCTATAAACACTGATTCTTAACTCCCCACTCAGGCAGTCAAGCCAACAATGACTTTATGCACTGGTGTCATATTTGCGCTTGACCCCTTAAGTCTTTTTCAGCCTACCCATACATAAGATGACAATAATTGTCAAGGGACGACGTTGTGAGGCAACAATCGATGCTGACCTGGACAATCTGAACGAAACCAAACCTGCGCTTCACGAACCAATTTTTCATGTCTCATACAAAGCCTACAGAGTAAACCGGTAATAACAGATGAATGTACTTGAGGCACTTTAATGTCTGGTATGTAAGTCATTGAGATTGATAGGAATTCGACACACATCAATAGTGAGGCTGTCCAGGGTTCTGGCTAAGTCCTCCTATTGACCAATGTACAAACGTACGTAGCGAATTTGAATACAACATATGTTAGATATAGAAAAAAAGCCGTTTTCATGAAATTACCGAGAATTTAGATTGTGTTTTATCATTCCTCAAACAAAAAAGCAACGTCTGCATACTCTAGAAAACCTAGAAACAGACTGCTCAATACAGACGTTAGAGTGGGTTCTCCAGTGATCAGAACTTGAATAAGATCTAGAACGACTGAATGCTTATGGACACTACCTTTCTTAGCGGAGTTAAAGCATTCAGTATTGTTTCTCATGGTACCTAAGTCTGCAAAATCTTATCTGATGTTAAGTGAAATTTGAATTCATGGTCCAAAAAAATATAATTAGACAGTTTTGTCCACATGCTTTGCGATCACCAGTCCCCCAGAGTATTGTAAGCAACAATTCTGAGGGACCTCTTGCATGACCTCTATAACAGCGACCTCATCTAATTTCCCTTCTGCACAAGATATGAGAATAGACGATGAACAGAAGAGGGATACTTGTGTTCCGTACGTCATAGTACAACTTGATCTTTAACTATAGCATCCGGTGGTCGTGGGAAAAGAGATTATCTGGTTAAGTGATATTAGATGATTCGTCTTGTAAGTAGCCCAAAAAAACTCCCAGCTAAATTGGAATCATAATGAGACAATTTCGTCGAAATATGGCACGAGTAATCACACTGGATTGCCCCTGAAAAGTATGAGTGCCAGCCAAGTAGAATAGTGACAGTTTCTCTCACTGAATCGTGAGAGGATGGCAGCATATCTATGAAAACTGACTGCGTTGACAACCTGCCTTCCTACTAGCTGACAGCAAAGTCTGATGGTTGCTTACTTACACATTTATTTGCTGTCTTTTGTTTACCTTTCTAACTACACACATCTTAAATATTGACGTCTTCTATAAGTATTCATTTCTTACATCTTGTTCATATCATGCCACCATACTTCATTCAGATACAGATAACATATGAAACTCATCCCACTAGTAGCCTCAAGTTGTCAAGCTTACAAGGTGCACAACTTACACATACACACTCAAAAATAAATTCACTACCATAGGCTTCAGTAAGTTCTTTTGTTTCATCAGTTCCAATAATATCACTCCTTTAAGTTCGTACTGCTTATGCTGATGGTGAACAATCAGGGCGTAACCATCAAAAAAACCAAATGCCATCAAGAAAGGGGAGCTACATGTTCAAACTCAGTCAATCTGAAAAACGGGTGAACATAAATAACCTGCTCAACTACAACATCAATATATTTATATATGCATATACATACATATGCCCATATTAAATGCATAACTATTTCAAAACTACAGTATCATCAACAGCTTTAGTTTGGAGTTAGAAATAATAAGTGAATACATAAATGTGTGCGAAAATTCAATATGCCGCGGGTTCTATACCCATTTATAAGTCGCACACATATCTAGTTCAAAATGAGTATTTTTCTGTGGGTCATTATCAGTAACTTGTTTCTTGTCTTCAAGATTGCTGCGTGAAAACCAGAAATGAAGGCACAAGCGCATTATACTGGAAGATATATAATAAAGAATCCCGAAAGATATTCCTTTAAACAGCTGTGAAAACGACTTACAGCTACTGTCAACGGAAAATGTAGAACCATATTACGAATTCCCGCCATGAATTTCAGCTCACAAAAACAAAGCCATAACAAGTTCAACTTTATTTTAATCTAAAGCACTATTGACTTTCAGTTTTGTTTTTCAAATTGTATTTCTGGTCTTTATGTTTAGTTATTGTTCTTTTGTTTCTAGCCAATCAGTTTCTTCCGTCTTACCTATTCGCCCATACTCAAGCGAAATATCTGATGGAAACATCTTCCTTAATTTTAGAACCCTTAACCAGATGATTTCATATTGGTGTTTGTCAAATATCTATCGATGACGGAAGCAGCAAAAGCTCACCTGAGAATATTATGGGAGTCTATGAAAAGATCACGCCGTTTCGAACGCGACAGCTTGGATACACCTTTAAAGAGATGTTTAACTGCGTTCGATCTAACTCTTCTGGGAATAGGTAATATACAAACATCATTCTTCATTAAAACTTTCAGGCAATATGGCAGGAGCTGGTATATATGTTTTAACGGGGACCGTAATCCGAGATAAATCTGGTCCGTCTACTTTCCTCTCATATTTAGTTGCTGGGGTTACTGCCTTTTTAAATGCCTTATGTTATGCCGAATTGGGATCGCGAATACCAAAGGTAACTTTACTTGTGAATTTACTTTTCTGTTTAACATTGTTTGGTGAACTTAACTATACATTCATTCATTAAACTAAACTCACAACTGCATTTGTTGTAGTAATGCAAGAATTTGTATTTAATAAATCATATAGAGCCGTTACGACTGTCATCTATATGACCGATACAACTAATCAATAAAAGTGTCTATTGCACACTTCTCATCTTCAATCCAAATAAAACTGTCCTCATGAGTAAATTTTTTTTTAAATGCCATAAACCAGGTGTTTTGTTTCTTCATTCGAATGGGATAGTCTTAAAATAGATGCGAAATAGCTTAATTTCCACTTCTGTCTCATTTACTGACTTGTTTTATTTTGGTTTACTAAACTAGAAAGTGAAATTCGCTAACTAAGATTGTAGGTAAGAAAAGAAAATTGAACCCTAAATTTATCTCAATCAATAACTAATCATAAACTTTGCTGATTGAGCTTATACCAAAGTCGGTTGATCAAGCTGTACACAAATAAGCACTAATTATAATATGCCTTTTTCTAATTCTAACACTACTTATCATACATCAGCATGCAAAAGCTTCAATATGTGTCTCTAGACTGTAGAAATGCAATAAATCATGATCATGATTCAGTGTACTTTAATGTCTCATACTTTTCGGCGCATCTTCAAAAACGGTGGAAGTGAATGTATTTGTTTTGAAATCATCATGAGCATTGACTCCTATCATTTTACACTGAAATATACACCTTTCTTACTGCCATACACTAACCATTACGTACCTTACATTGTTTGACGAAATAATTTCCTAATGTTCTTTTTTTCTATAATTTAATAATTCCAATTTATCCTTAGGCAATACTTTTCTTATTGATTCAAATTATACCTCATCTCTGTAAAAGTCAGACTTCGTAGTTATCTTTTCATTCACAGTCATAAATTATGGCTATAATTCTCCGTTGGATGTGTATGTGTGTTTTACATATTCTTTTGCACATTTATGTTCGTTTGAAAAGTTACATTTTTCCAGTTCAGTACGCCATTTTTGAAATTTCTCTCATTTGGTGTTTCCAATTAACACAGCCTGTAATTGTGTGCCTATCTCAGCATGCATAAAATGAAATAATTCATTTCGCTTGCTTGTGTTTTAGCCTACCACCTATTGAATCTTGTATAGGTTGATAATGATTTAAGTTTATTCTGGAATGAAGTAGTCCAAAGTCATTAATTCTTTTAACCATCGTGTTCAGTGCTTGTCTACACCAACAACAACTGATATTTTGTAGAAAGTTACAGCTTATGAGTGCAATAGACATTTGCTTCACTATAATATGATAATTTATTAGCACTTCCTAAATTTAAGATTACTAATCTTTCTCACAAGAAGTCATTTATTTTATTCTTCTTCTTTAAATATCAAAACACTTAGGTAAATTAATCGAAATTTCATGAAAGACACATTTTAGTATCATTATTATTAAATTTAACTAGTTTTTTTTTGCTCAGTACACAGTTCTAAATAAAATTTCAGTAAAATCTTTTTGGGAAAACTCAGCATATTTGGACGTTGAGTTATGGTCTCCTTGACACTGTAAATGGTATCGTGGAAGTGAGCAAAATATGCGATGCGATATATGTTGCTAATTGGTAATGAGTATTTAGTGTCTATTTGAGTTAATCGTTAATTCTCCCCATCTATATCGAGGTGATCTGTAGACCAGGTGGCTGTTTCAACCAACTGATGGTTACAGCACCATCTTGCATAGCTCTACTAAGTGATGGAGTGATTTCCAGTTGCTTGTATTAATCAGTAGTATGTGTTACGTTGAAGATTTTGAATAAAACTTATGACTTTGGAGAAAATTTAGAATTGACGCCATGTTTTATAAGCTGTTTCCTTTGAAGTCACTTTGTCAAAACTACTGAAATAATGCGTTCTTCATCCTTATGAATTTTGTATGGAAAACATTAATCACTTCTCAGAAAAATCAATATTTTGAGTTTCTGAGCATTATTATTAAAGGACGAATTTGCTTCGCCACCTGTACAAAGTTATTTGTGATACCCAGTTTTGATGAATTCTTTATCATTACTAAAAATTTTTGGATTGGCGTGTTCATTGCATAACTAAGTATCGAATTCTCTAAGATTACTTGACAGTTATGACTAACTGTTAGTTCCCTTAGTCTTTTCATTGTGATACTGAACAGGTTGCACAGAAAAAGGAAATAAATATCAATGCTTTTTAATTCTTAAATCATATAAAGTATCAACTGTTATACTATAATACCCGCGTATTTTAAAGTTGACATTCTGATCACTAAGTAAATAGGTCTCCAGTCTCCCAGTATGCATGATCGATGGTGTACATTTTAGGGGAGTTAAGCAACTGTTTACAGTAGTGAAAGGAAACGTGTAAAATTTTTGCTTTTTAAGACACAAAACAAAGAAAAAAAACAGCCGCCAAACAGAAAAGTTTTCAGTTGAAAGGCATAAATTACGCTGAATTTTCCTAATTTAATACTCATATTGATTTTTGGGTGATAATTTGATTGGAAATGTCTAGAAAAAATTAGATTAAAATAACACAGTGTTAACTTGTGTATTGCATTAGTTCTTCCAAACAAGAATTTCTAAAGGAAAATTCATGAGAAAATGTAGCACTAAAACGGGATGAATCTACATGTGTATTAGTATATATGCCCTCAAGGTAATTGTATGCATTGTGCTTTTTCTATCATACTAACGTTATACCAGTGATTCACACTGAAGGGGATAAAAACTGGTGAGGTTAAATCTGGTGTACACTAAGGAAAAAAATACAGTAGCCATTAAGAAAATCAAAAACTACACATTGACTTCATAATTTGCAAATGATATCACATTCATTCTGTATTGTGCATGTTTTATTACTTATGTCGATTTATAAGTAGTATATGCCACATAACGACTGTCCTATCTACTATATGACACTGTCATTCAGTACCACAAAATTAGGATAAATAATAGAGAAAACTATTGTCAAGTATTGGTTTTGTAGGGATTATTGTTTCATTAGTTGGAGGACTTCATCATTAGCTGTGATCAGTAGGGTGCAGCAGGTTGAAGATGAGGCAGTAACTCACCGAAGACGACATTGCGAAATGGTCGCGCTATGTCAAGAATTGGCGGAAGTTAGAATTCATGGGCTGCCCATTGGATCGGGTGGCTCAATGGTCTACGAGCTCGCCTTGTAACCAGAAGGTCCTGGGTTCGAACCCTGTCGGTGGATGCGTACTGATGAAGAGTCCCAAACTAAGACGAATGAGCTGTCCAGTACTCCCTGCAGGTTTTCCAATGGTTCTCTAACTGGTGTCAGCTCATGATGAAATCCCCCAACTAATGAAAGAAAACTATTTTTTATCCCTTACTGAGTATACTATTTACCTGAATAAACACAAGTGATTCAGTGTTTAAACAAGATATGTTGGATATTGATTTTTATTATATTATCACTAGACAACGCAGGGAATATACACAATGATCACTGAACAATGAAATACCTTCTAGTTAACTCTGTCTAGCCTCAGATAATATTATACTAATTTTAACTCCTGGATATTTGTAAATTTCCATATTCTCTGAGTAGGTATTACATTAAGATACATGCACTGTAGAAAATCAATAAGAAATGAAGAAGAATAACTATTACCTATTTCGAAGCAGAAGTCATAATTCAAACTGTAAAAACTGAAGAATCACTTGGTAGGATTAAATTAAATTTGCAGTTTGCAAATTAATTCGTGATTTCCACCGTTCAAGATGAAAATGGCGTCGGTGGCAAAGCGGTAGGATGCTTGCCAACCATCCAGGTGGTTCGGGGTTCGATCCCCGGCCGCCAAACTCTCTTACCTCGCTGAGGCAGTAATAAGACTGGTAAAGAGGGAAGGTGTGGCATGAGGCTAGCAACCCTATCCCGTAAAAATAAACACCATTGCTACCGAAACTTCAAGCCTCAAACTTGAAGTCCTATGTTCCACTAGGAACGCCAAGAAATAAAAAATCAAAAAAGTGAAAATTCACCTGTCCCCTTTGGAAACTTAGCAGGGTTGGTAAGGTTAATTGATGACAAAATATATTTTCATCTACTTACCATATATATTAGGAACAATTATTTTCATCAGTATTTCTCACTTATGAGTAATAACTTAATCCATTGGTCCCATTTTAGATAGTAACTTCAGTTATGATGCATATATTGACTTTTATATTAATCCTTTACTAGTTTCATCTATCATATGTTGCTATTTCAGATGACTGCTTTGGAAACGAGTTCCAGTCACTAGGACGTTTATATTTGCACTTCATATATGTGGCAACACATCACCGTCTTTTGTCTATGGTTTAGTGTAAACTGTTTTAGTTCACTACTTTACTATGTGCTAAAATAACAATAATAGTTGAAAATGTACTTATATCTTTTCTCAAATCATCTGCCTACATTGGAAAAAAAACAAGGCATGTTCTTACTAACTTGACTGATACTTTACACTTTAATTTTCCCACAGTATTGTTAGTGTGGATTGGAATTAATTGTGAGATGGACAAAAATGATGACATTAAAATTTGAAACTTTTCTAGATCAGTAATAAAATGATATCTCCTTAAGCATTTTTCAACTTCACCCATGATTTTCCTGCTATGTATGTACCCATTGCGACATCATTTACTTATAAGTGAGTATAACATGAATTATTTATTACAATATCTTAGTGTGAGTCAATTCACCTTCAATGATGTATTTTTTCTAACGGTTAAATGAAATGAAATGCATAGAAGATTATTTGATTTGTTAAAGTAACAGTATTTCCTAAAAGTTGTTTCGTTTCAAATAACACAAGATGTGCTTTATAACTTCCTTGAAATAATAACATTCTATAGAGGGGAATGTGAAACTTTAATTTCCTTTTTGTCAGTGATCTACATGGTATAAAAATAAATCAAAAGCTACATTTTAACCTATCCAACCCACTTAAATAGTCAGTTAATCTTGAATCAAATAAAAATACACCTTCCACTTTATCTTCATCTGTTCGTCATATTGTCTATTGAATATATTCCAATGTCAATTTTACCGATTATTTTTCGTTATCCATGATGGTATCCATTGTGTCGGTGGCACAGCGGTAGAATGCTCGCCAACCACGCCTCATGTGGTTCGGGGTTTGATCCTTGGCCGACGCACTCCTTTACCTCCCTAAGCCAGCAGTAAGACTGGTAAAGAAGGAAGCTTGGGCATGAGACCGTTAACCCCATCCCGTAAAAATAAACGCCCCTGCGTCCGAAACTTCAAGCCTCTTTCTTGAAGCCCTATTTTCCACTCGGAACGCAAAGGAATAAAAAAATAATGGTATCCAATACTGGTATTGATGCATAGCTTATAATTTGAATCAGCGTTTAACACTTTGTCTCAATAAGTCTTTTCTTATTCTACATGAAAACAAATCTTGCCCAAACAGCTGTGAAACATGAGTCGGTTGAAGAAGCCTTTTCCAGCGACCATGTTAATAACAAAAAAAATTGTAGTGTACAGCTCTACTGATAAATTATCACTGGCATTAGAAACAGGAACTTTAGGAATAAATTTTTTTAATATATTGATTATTATCAGTTGAACAAAGTGAACGGATGATAATGTCTTGATTGCAGCAGTGTTGCCCATTTGCAGTAACTATGGTAGAACCTGAACTGCTGTTAGATTCAAGCTTAACTGTCAGATTACATGATATATGCTGAAATTCACTCGTCCATTCATTTTGTTTTCACCTCATAGATTGCTGATATAAATTTATCTACACTCTTTTCTTTCTATTTAGAAATCAATATTTCACATTTTTCTAAAACATACATGTTTAATCTATTAAATCTGTTTACGAGTATATTGTTACATGTAAAGCAGCCATGTTATTTTTGAAGTTTAGCCAGTGCTTTCTCAATTTACATACTAATTTATTCATTTTACAAGCTGGTTTATATAAAAATAGTAATAATATACTGTCCAAATTATAAATCCAAGATAGCGATTATTGAGTTCACTAAAAGAAACAATCGAATATCAGATTGAATTAAACACTCATCTTATTTGGGGACTGTATATGTATGTGCGTCGGTGGAACAGCGGTTAGGACGCTCACCGTCCATCCACATGGTCCGGGGTTCGATCAGAGGCCGACGCACTCATCTCCACCACACAGTTGATCTCTTTGGCTTAAGGATCCTTAAATAAATAATATCAATAAGACATAATATGAAGTAATTTATTAATGTCAGAGTAAAATTTGTTCATCGCTGTACAGTTGGTTATTTGATACAACAAACACAACTGGATCGTCTTGATATGTTATGAGCGACCATTATGTCTGAAACACCATTCAGTTAGTGATATTATATCGCTGTGAAAATCAAGTACTATCCTTACGTCTGTGCTATACAGCCTGACACTTAGACCTAGTATCCATTAGTCTAAAAGCTAGAATAATGTTTACCAGTCTACCGCTGAGATGTTATAGTTAATTCTAAGTACTGAGTACCATAAACGCCCTACTAAGTGTTACTAGAACAGAGTGATGAATAAACCATTCCTATTGATGAATGACCTTGCTTTATAAAGGTTTTGTAAGTCCTGCCTATTTTTTCAAGGATAACATGCAGTTGATAATCCCCAACAGCCTATTGAAGGTTAAATAAATATAAGATTAAATTTATGCTTTACGGCTAGCATCTTGTTTATTTTCAACCTACTTACTATTTTTGTTAGTTGCCTTTATTTTTCTACCCTTCTGTAAAAAAGCTTTTGTATGACTGCAGCTCTTTGTAGACTGATCTATATTTGACCTTGAACTGATTATAAATAGAGTTAGGCGATGCTTAAAGTATCGTATAAACAATAATGTGGTCAGAGGAGCTTCTTTTCAGACCGACTGGTCACAAATATATCCTATTAATTGCCACTTAGCTGGCAGTAAATGGTCATATGTATTCTTGTTGGTTATCAGCGAATTTTAATTAAAATCAATTATGCAAATGACTTGTAATCTTTACCGACCAGTTTTTGGAGATGTGATACAACTGGTGAAAGTGTGTCTGTGCAGAAAATATAGGTACACTAATCAATCATTAGCTGTTTGAAACTATAAAACTATACAAGGTAGATTTCATAACGAAATGACACCAATTAGAGAACCACTGAAAACAATGGAGTAACTGACAGCTATTTCATCCTAGTTTGGGAATCTTCATCCGTGTGCACCGATAACCTCATCAGAAATTCTGACCTAGTGGCTGAACCTTTAAGAAAAACGCAGTAAGTAGAAGATATTATAGTTTCCCACAGTGATTATTAATGGAGCTCGTGCATCAAATTTGGCTGTATGTGAAGTTTGTTAAGGAAATGTCCATTAATTAAAATTAATCTGATGCTCACTAGCGACTGGCCCTATTCAGGCAGTGACCTGGGGTTCTAGTGGGAAGCCGTGACCAGTAGGGTACAGCAGGTTGAAGACGAGGCAGTAACTCATCGAAGAAGACATTGCGAAATGGTCGCGCTATGTCAAGAATTGGCAGAAGTTAGAATTCAAGGACCATTGGATCGGGTCCCAGTGGCTCAATGGTCTACGAGCTCGCCTTGTAACCAGAAGGTCCTGTGTTCGAACCCTGCCGGTGGATGCGTACTGCTGAAGAGTCTCAAACTATGACGAATGAGCTGTCCAGTACTCCCTGCAGGTTTTCCAATGGTTCTCTAACTAATGTCAGCTCATGATGAAATCCTCCATTCAATAAAATGTCCATTATTTATTAACTATTATTATTATTTCCTTAGGTTCCCACTGAGACGTAGAACTTGAACAGTGCATCTCCATTTCATTATGTTTTCTTCAGTCCTCCTTAGCTGGCTCGACGATTTCTCATAGGCTGTCATCTCCCCCTCATACGATATCCTTCACGTCATTCTCACACAGCAGCTCAACTCAGTCTTTCCCATTTGGGGTCCACTCGATGGCCTGCCGTGCGATGCCATGCAAAGGTCTTCTCAACGTGTGTTCGATCCATATCCATTTTGGCCTACATATTTGTTGGCCAATAGGTTCTCAGTAGGTTCGATGCTACAGTTCCCTATTGCTAATCCTTTCTGGCCATCTGATCTTAGGTATGGAGCCAGCGAACGCGATAAAAGTCTGAAACCTTTTAGAAATGCTTATGTTGACACTTCAAGTCTCTGAACCATATAGAAGCACTGACTAACTTGGCATTAGCGTTGAAAATCCTCCTTATGCTGAGTTCAGTAGATTTCCAGACTGATTTCAGAGTGACAAAGGTTTGTCTTGCCTTTGGTATCTTCATCCATGAACCATGTAGTTTGAAATGATGCTTTCTAGATAAGTGAAAGAAAATTTCACAGTTAGTGTTTGTTACCCTTATTGATTATCGATTGCCGAACTTATCACTTTAAACTAGAAAATTATCGATCATTGGGCTGCTGAATAGTAAGAACCATAGTAAGAACAGCCTGGTTAATTCTGCCCAGTAGATGGGAACACTCAGTGATTAATAATAACACAAAAATGACGAATAACTTTAATTTTGGATTGTAGAAACAAAAAAAGAGATATTGATTAAGTTTGTTTAAAAAACTTCACAAACAAAGTAACCCTCTTTTATTTAACGCAATAAAATTTATTCAAGTATTGGTTTTGTAGGGATTTTGTTTGATTGCATGGAGGATTTCATCATGAGCTGACATCAGTTAGAGAACCACTGGAAAACCTGGGAGTACTGGACAGCTGTTTCATCCTAGTTTGGGACTCTTCATCAGTACGCACCCACTGACAAAATATTAGATCTGATATCTTTTAAATGGCACTTTTGAATTATGCAAATTCTGGATTTCAATATAGCAAAAATATTCATTCAGACATCTAGAAAACACAGAATAATTGAGCAAAGAGTATCCTTTTCGATAAATTCCTCTTCTGGCTCTACAATTATATATATGTTTATATACACAGAATATTCTAGATTAGTAGTCAATAACAATTGTCATATTCAATTATAATTACTGACTATCTGGATCAATTAACACCTGAATCTCATGTTAGTTGTAAATGTGTGTTTTCTCCTAGATTAAAATATGCACCATTGTAACTGTAACAATTGACAAAATCCCCTCTAAGCTACTCACTATTTCTCCCCTTTATACCTTTTTACTCTGGAGACTAGGTAATGGAAACTTAAGTGTAATAGTCCATGCATCTTGGTGACTGGATTATATTTTCTTTCTTATTATGAATACGGTTAAATGAAACAAAAAAAGCGAAACATTGATGGATGAGCTTCGACACATACATTAAGTTTTGTTGGCTAATTCTTATCCAGAAAACTTTATCAATTGTCACAGTAAGGATAAACTACATCTTGAAAAGACAGTTTTTGTACAAAAGAAAACTCGCTTCATTAACCTGCGATTCAAGCGTGAAAAAATTATGCACTTGACAGCTCAAAGACTTTGGTCAGCCATCAAACGCACATTCGATGCCGCATCTCTTTCCGTCACATCTCGAACATTTTCGATCCTTGTACCTACGATTAAAGGACGAAATTCTGTGAACTCTACTTCAAACTGTATCTACAAGTTTGCCTGCAGTTGCGGTGATACTTATATAGAGAGAACCAATAGTATGTTCCAATGTCGTCAAAAAGAACATCTTCCAAAATGGTTATTAAGACACATAGAAAATCCTGATGCAATTATTCTGAATGGAAATCCATTGCAAAGCACCTAATAACCTCTGGTTACAAAATCAATATTAATGACTACTTCAAAATTATTTCACATAACTCTAATTCAAGGTTGGTTATTAAAGGTGATGGAAGCACTTTGGAGTAATCACTTACAGCTTAAACTATGTGTACAAAAATACAACAAACTTCAACCTTCGCCTACCATGGACTACTTGACCTATTTAAATATGACTAGTCATTAGTGTGTACTTTTGTTGCGTATAACGGAGCAATTGTCATGCATTTTATTTTATTATTGTGGGCCATGTTAGTTGTGAAGCGATTTTAGAGAAACTACGAAATAATATCATCTTACGAAATTTGTCTTCTAAACGCCTTATTCAAAAATTAAATAGTAATTCTGAAACAATACACTGTGTTTTTATCAGATCAATTTATCTAACATGGAATTATATTCTACCACAGTGCTTGAATTCTACTCTTATATCAATTATACCTGTGGTCTTCCGGTTTGAAGAACTACCAGTAAACTCACATGACTGTCAGAGAAATAAGCGAGATTCATAAATCGTCTCATTTTTAACATTCCCAAAAATCTTAGACTTCATGAAGCTTCTGTTTAATTTGAATTTGACAAATACTTTGGTGGTATTTATTTGATAATCTCAAATAAAGTCACCATTTTGTTTACGAAAATTGACACACTCACTTTTCAGAGTAACGCAAAAGCGATCGAATTCAGATCTTATAGTTCAGCTAATGAAATGCAGATATGGTAACACGACTGATGTTATTATTATTTTATTATTGTTCCCTTTGGTTCCGAGTAAAACATAGGACTACAACAGCACGTCCCCATTTTGTCACGTTCTCTGCAATCCTCTTCAGCTGGCCCCAAAGTTGCACACAAGCTTTCATTTCGTCCTCAAACGATCTCCTCCATGTCACCCTCCGTCACTCAACTCGTCGTTCTCCACAGGGGTTCTACTCGATAGCATGGCAGGCGATGCCACTCGACGGTCTCTTCAGAGTATGTCCTATCCATCTCCATTTTCTTCTACATATCTGTTGATCAATAGGTTCTTGGTTAGTTCCTTCCTAGGATTTCTTGTTGTTAATATTTTCTGACCATCTGATCTTTAGTACGGAGACAGCGAAGACAGCTGTTGATGAAAGTCTGGAGCCTGTTAGAAATGCTTTTCTTGACGCGGGAAGTTTTGGATACAGATAGAAGAACTGACTTAACATTGGTATTGAAAATCCGAATTTCGTTCTTTATGGTGACTGCTATTAGTTTATTTCAACTACGATTAAGACTTTAGTGCTTACAACCAGTTCCCTTGATTACTCTGTAACAAAACAAGAATGAATACATTTGCAATACAAGAAGAGCTCATTTTATTTCATGGCTTTCCTTTAGCTGCTAAAAACCCCAAAGCAAAAAGGTTATTGTAAACAAATATAACTATGTAACACATTCTACCGCTGAAAAAGAAGGAAAATCCATAAATTTGACTACACCAATAGACCAGTAACCGCGCATACAAGATCGAGAAAAATCTCATTAGGCAGGAAGAGAGAAGTAAAAGTTTAAGATATGTGAAAGTGAATACACACATTTTATGTATAGGCAAATTATGATTTCATGAGAACATTACAGTTACTTTACCTCAACAGGTGGATTGCATGAAACACACCTGAGATTATTTCGTCAATCTGGCATTAGACTGGTACATAAACTAGAGAAATCATTACAAAATCCACCCTGCCGAAAGAAGTTAAGACAAATGTTATCTGAGAAATCAAATGTAGAAACTCCGCCATAACACTATGTTGTCCGTCCAAGTCTTTGACTTGCTCAAAAGGATTTATGAACATCAACTAGCAATAAGGGAGCACTTTGCTTCATCCTTGGTCTCAATATATGTATGTAACGACAGAAGGCAAGAGTCAGGCAACAGATCATTTATTAAGGAAATCAAAGCATATTTATATATTTTCATGTACATTACTATGGATAGTTAAGCAAACAAACACAGTCTTCCGATTGGTTGTTTCTCACGTAAAGTTAATCTTTCATCTATTTGTGACTGTTTCTTGAATGTCAAATCCTCTATATGTTAACTGCATCCACCTACGCAAAGTCTGCTGTGGTTGGTTTTGAATCAATCTTTGTTCACATTTTCTCACGACAAATCTTGGGAACGTAAATATTGACGTAAATTACTGTCTACCAATTTGGCTAGTAGACAGCTCTCACCACATGTAGACAATTATCATTACAATTTCAACTGGGAGCATATTATTTTCTTCCGAAGTGTTAACACATAGCCAGTAAGGAAATTCTTTGAATCACCGCATTCAAATGAATCTGCAATCAGTAGACCCCATCTACTGGTTATTCAGCAAGAAGATGAATCAACCCTTACCATTATGCCACTGACACACTGTTTTCCAACCTGAGAGCATCTAATTGAATTGAATTTATTTCTCTGCCACCCGACTGGTCTTCTATTTGCTTTGGATAACATTAATTCATTTCTCTTGTTTCTGTCATTTGCTGTTACATAGTTTGCTAACTTCTGCTTTCGGCTTCCCACTAGAACCCCAGGTTAACTGCCTGAATATGGCCAGTCACTAGTGAGCATCAGATTAATTTTCAAGTATTGGTTTTGTAGGGATTTTGTTTGATTGCATGAAGGATTTCATCATGAGCTGACACCAGTTAGAGAATCACTGGAAAACCTGAAGGGAGTACTGGACAGCTGATTCGTCCTAGTTTGGGACTCTTCATCAGTACGCATCCACCGTCAGGGTTCGAACCCAGGACCTTCTGGTTACAAGGCGAGCTCGTAGACCATTGAGCCACTGGGACCCTATCCAATGGGGTAGGGTACAGCAGGGTAGGGTAGGTAAGCAGGTTGAAGATGAGGCAGTAACTCATCGAAGAAGACATTGCGAAACTTCTGCTTTCATTTCAAGTTCTTTGTTATCATGCCAGCATGCCTATTCACTTAATACGAAAGTTAAGTACATATTTTGTGAGCTTAGTATACTATTCGATTTTAAAAAAAATGTTATTTCATTTCTATAATTACACTGTCAATATCTGTATAAAACTTTATTTATAGTCAGGATCTGCATACACCTATACATATGTGGCCAGTGGAGAGTTTCTTGCATTCATTGTTGGATGGTCAATGATATTAGAATATGTTCTGTCTGTAGCAAGTGTTGCACGTGGCTGGAGTGGTACAGTCGATGCAATGTCACAACATGCAATTAGTAATGGGACAAAAAGTGTCATTGGAAGGTAAGGCATATGCATTACAATATTCTTTGTTCATATTATTAACATTTCTTCATTCATAAATGAAAGATTCTCGATAAAATTTTAATACATTTTTCTTCATAAGATGGCTTCAGTAAGCATTTACGGGGACTTTAAAAATAGCTGTCTATACGTACTTGGGAGATGGACATATGAAGAGGTGGTACAGCTCTATAACAAATTTTGGATATTTGGAGAATGTCTGAAAGGGATATCTGTCTAAGCCGTTGGGACATCAACTCAGTATTAAATACTAAAGCACTAGCCACAAGACCAATGAGCCATGACAGTTAACTTTTATACAGTGGATATCAGTTGGTATTAACTGAACCTTTGAATTTCCCGTTGTTTACCTTTACTGGATCAAAGTGATCTGATGTACAGCATCAAAGCTGGAAAATCAGAAGTATTACCAAAGCAACAACTAGGAACAGATTTGTTCATACAGTCTGACCATTTCGATTCATTAAGAATTAATAGTGGGAAATTTGAAGTTTCCACAAATATATTTGATAACAGTTAACAGCAATTATGAGTAAAAGTACAGTTTTCTTCCACGTGTTTTATTATTATTAGATGGGACATTGTGATAATAGAAACAGGATCTAAACGATTAGAGGGCAAAGTTAAACTTTAAGCACCACTAACTACCAATCAGCAAATGACCTCGAACGCACCAATCACGTGAAGGAGGCATTTTTGTGTATGAAATACATATATTTATGAAATAATGCATAAAAACTGTAGAAAAAAGTTACAGAGGATACCTCGCTCTTACATGTGAGAAAAATAGCTCTCAATTTTAGATTGGTGTATCAACAGAATATAATTCCATTGTGGGTAAAATTTATTTTGATAAAGTCTCATAGTGTAACAATAATATTTCCTGAGCAATAAATTGCAAGCCTGACTGATAGAATTCAGTCTGCACCAAAGAAACGACTAGACACATCGCACTAATTACTAGTGTCCAATCAAAGCAATAAATTATACTCGAAACGTCATCAGTAAATATTACTGTATAACACTGTGAAACTTTGTCAAAGTAAATGTTACCCACAATGGAATTATACTCAACCACAGTGCACAAGTTCTATTCTTATATCGACAGAGTAATTTAACCACATTCTATGCATGTAATTATTGAGGTCTTCTAAACTTGACAATAACCCTAATCTTTCCTAAACCTAACCCTAACGTGAAAATATCCTTAAACTCACTGTAATCTAACTCGAACCAACCCTCATGTCGCCTTTATTTGGTTAACCTAACCCTAACTTGTCCTTGGCTTAAACCGTAACTTAATCTTTCCCAAACCTAAACTGAAACTTTCCAGATATCCCATTTAAAAGCATAATACTTCGATGAGCATATTTTATTGATGATGACAGCATTATTTGCCAAGTTTCACTAACTTGCTCAGCAGGCGTTTCAAGGTGATTGGTGCGGTCACACTCCATTGGTAGTTAGTGGTGCTTAAAGTTTAACTTGACCGAAATTAGTTGTAAATCAGACAGATGATAGAAGTTGTCAAGTAATTAGGGTTCAAATGTCTATACAATGTAATATAAATGAACAAAACTCAAAATTCCTCTTTGTATACGATATTCGTATACCACTTACTGTGGGAATAAGAATGAAATAGAATTCACGAAAAGACTGTAATGACTAAGTTTGTCAAAATCTGAGATACAGACGTTTTTTATCATTATTGTAATACAACCCTGTTTCATTATATGAAAGAAATTCGAAATATGTAGATATACAGACATTTTGTGAAGACAAATTCACTGAACAACCCATAAGTGAATGATAACACATTATTAAGAAATTGTGTTATTTTCTAAAGAATTCTAATTTTGTTCAGCATTATGATGAATAGAAATGAAGATGTCTGCATAACAGATCAGTATATTTCAGTCGGTTGTACGATGTCCAAAACAAAATAAATGTATGCTTGTATGAATGTGACTCTAGAAGATAAACACGTTAATTACTTCGCTTTATGAATTCTAGTGATTTGAAATGCTGATGAGAAGTTAGGCGGGGTATATGATACAGTCGTCTATTCTTTATTTTTATGGATTTACGAAATTTTTTGAGGAGGCATATATTCAAATTATTCTGAATATAATTAAAATAAAGTATGTGTAGCCATTATCATAATATTCACTGTTTCTTATTGCATGAGTTTTTATGTATAGATCCAGAGTCATCCAATGTCACCAGTTCAATGATAAATTCGGCTATTACAGCTATAGTTAAACCTATTTCTATGATACTTGTAGATCGTGTAGCTCCTACGAATATCCAGCATATTGACACCAGTTATAGTTTATCTTCCTCTTATTATAAAATGGAATTTCAAGTGTGATTATGAGTTGGCACTAACTGGAATAAAGGAGTACTGGACAGGTATTTCGTCCCAGTTTGGGACTCTTCATCAGTACACACTTATTAACCCGATAGGGATCGGAACCAGGAACTTCAGGTTAGAAGGTGATCTCGTTGACCATTGAGGCACTGGAATGACATTCAATAGCCCATGAATTCTAACTTCTAGCGTTACCGTTCGTCTTGTAACTTGAATGTCCTGGTTTCGACCCCTGCTAGGGTAAAATAGCCGTCCGGTACTTCATGGTTTTCATTGGTTGTGTAACTAATGTCATCTAGCGAACAAAATCTGAAATCAATCAAATCCCTGCAAATCGACACTTGAAAGTAGAATTTTAACTACTTATTTTACGATACATTGTGTGATGGCACTTGTTACTTACTTTCATTACTTCAGGCGGTAATAAAACTTTTTATTTGTCATTAACAAGACTAAAGTGAAGCCCATTAGGCTGCTGGTTTATGGTTGATATTATCATGTCTTCGTTTGTCGATCTAGTGAACATCTGAACGACCAGAAAGAAAATAGTGCATCTTGTCTAGTTGCCTTGATAGTATCACTATCTATAATACTTACATGCTGATAGTAGGTGAGTTTTTGTTTGATGAAATACAAGTCACCTCGGATAGTGGACTACATATTCAAAAATGTGAATTATGAATTACAGTGATAATCATCTTTATATGCTACTTAGTTGTACAACTAGGTGAACATTTTCATTTCATTTCTACAGAATATGTTTCCACTAATAATAATCATAATAATAATAATAATAACAGTAACACCTTTTTTCTGGACACTACAAAAATCTCAGCATGTTTTATTGCGAAATATTAACTGTTTGTACATAATCTTTAAGTGGAACTGATTACATTTTCAAGAATAGTGGATGGTAGATTTTGTGAAGCCATAAATAAAAGCATATAGTTGAAATTTTAATCACGTTGAGTGAACAGAAAAAACATTTGAAGAATAAGTTGGAAAACACTTAATGTGCTTCATGGTAACTATTAGTGGAATGCAGGATGTGTATTTCGTCCTACTTGGGACTCGTCACTGGATGCACACGCATTACCAGTGAGTGATGGTGTTTCCACTGAGACTCAGACCCTGCACTCATTATTTCAGACACTGAAACATTATCCACTAGGCCAATAAGGCCATAAGAACCACCTCGTGAGCAATAGGTACAAGTTATTATTTGTTTTTAGGCTAATTTGCATTTTCCGTTGATTGATTACGTCGGGCCGAAATGTAGACACCTCAACGATGTCAGAGGATCAACGTGAATTTATTTTGGCTGATGATGACTAATAATGGAATCGAGGATGCTCATTTCGTCCTGCTTTCGTCTTAAATGTAACCTGCGTAACAGAAAGCCTGAGGTAATACCGAGTAAGGCTTTAGAAATGGACAACAATATACACTAACAAGGAGATTTTAAATGTCAAATGCTTGTCACTTGTTGGTTTCTTTCGTTGTTGTTTTTCCTTATCACCTGAATACATTTCTTAGTAATTACAGACACTCCCTTGTTGCATATACACGCTAAAGAGAATAAATGAAAAGTAAGCAGATTATTTATCCGGCTAACTATTGACCAAAATTGGTACTCATATTCTGAATTTCCATAAACAGAAACCATACGAATAACTGAGATTTGTTCACTGATAAACTCTTCACGGTGTGTACAGGAAGAAATGATTATCTTAAAATACTGAACTCTTATCGACAAACCAATCGTGAACAAAACTGCCAGTGAATAACTTTGAAGGAATGAAGACAGACTGACAGTTTAAGCCCTATGAATTGACAAATAATATCGACCGCGAGAAAGAGAAAAACATGCATAGCTAATATGATTATCCTTATCTAAATACAGCCATATTCTAGTCGTAATGTTCTACGAGCTGGTGTTCATCGAAATTAAAGTTTTAAAGGGATTCAAGTCTTTCTTATCAGTGTGCTTTTAGAAACTTTGAAGAACATTAGATTGTGGAGCATTTCAAGTAGAAAATCTCCACTCTGAAGTACAATTATTCTTCATCGCTTCAGACAGGGTGACAATATGAAATAAATTACGTTCAGAAGATAGAAAACCAGAATGAACTCAATTTACATTTGTGTCTTATTTTAAAATGACCTCCTAATGTCGCCATATCACTAATGATATGGGTACATTAATAAATTTTGCTTATAAATTCATTTTATTATTCATTATTTTCTTTTAAAACATCTAAAAAAATGTTTATGACTGTTATTTATCGCATGTATACTGTTTCCTAAATGGACTGATGAATTCAGTTTCAAATATATTTCACTCCTTTCTGTAATCAATAATGAACTGCTCTCATAGTGAATGAAGTAATAGAATCAAATTATTGAATCTGGTCAATAATCGATAACTGTTGTAAAACGGACAGGCAAAGCTTACCACGGTTAACCAATCATAATTATCCTACTGCTCATAAAAAATAATAAGGAAATAGTTTTTTTCGCCTCTGAAATAAAACTATGCTCATTGGTTTGAGTTGAATATGAGGTTACGGCTGTGAATTCATTCGTTGTTTGCTGTAAAACGAAGTTCATATGCAATAAAATGAGTTTTTTTTCTTAGCTCATAAAATGCAGAAATATTGTTTTTAATTAATTAAGTTTTCATATCATAAACACCAAAAAGAGAATAGAAGCACACTACTGAATACAATTAGTAGTTTAAGATTTTTCGTATACATTTTCTTGCAGAAGCATAGTCAGTGGGAGAAACATTGTAAACCAAGGAAAAATCCAAATTGCTAGGTCTTAGTTTGAGGACAAACAGAGCGACAAACAGTGGGCAATGAAGAAACAGGCATAAAATGGACTCACACAAAAAACTTGGAGGATCTGGACTTCGCCGATGATATATGTCTGATTTCCCACAAACTGGAAGATATGCAAGCGAAAAGCAACAAGTTGGCAGAAGAAGCATTAAAGATAGGACTTCAGGTGAACATAGAGAAAACACAGGTGATGATTCATGGACAAGAACGACAACAACAGACAACGATCAGCATAAATGGAAGGAACCTGAAAGAAACTACCTCCTTTACCTATCCGGGAAGCATCGTTTCAACTACACGCGGAACTGACGAGGATATCAAAGCAAGAATCGGAAAAGCAAGACAAGCTTTCACTACTCTCAAGTCTGTGTGGAGGTCAACAACACTCAGCATCAAAACGAAGATAAGATCCGGATTTTCAACTCCAATATAAAGTCAGTGCTACTATGCGAATCAGAGACTTGCACTGCTCGTCATAAAGAGCATCTCAAACAAACTACAGACCTTCATTAACAGTTGTCTTCGCTCAATACTACTCAAGATCAAATGGCCAGAAAAGATCAGCAACAGGGATCTCTGGGAACGAAGCAACCAGGAACCGATTGTGTAAGAAATAGTCAGGAAGAAATGGAGATGGATTGGCCATACTGTAAGGAAACCATCAAGTGACATCACTGGACCAGCCCTTGAGTGGAACCCGAAAGGGAAGCGGCGAGTTGGTCGTCAGCGCAAGGGTGACTTGGAGGATGTCGTGTGAAGAGGAGATGAAAACGTGTGGGCAGACTTGGAGCCAGGTGAAGACTCTAGCAGAGAACCGTACGGAATGGAGACGCACGGCTGAAGCCCTATGTTCCTCTAGGAATTAAAGGAGATAATAATAATAGTTTGAGGATCCTTAGTAATAAGAAACTGGATATGCCCCCATCAAGTTATAATATGTAGATTTTATGCCACATCCACTCGTTGGGAATCGAGTGTTCTATGATTTCCTACTTCTGATGACTGGTTGCTTAGAGTAGCCACCTATTATTATTAGTCCCTTGAGTTCCGAATGGAACGTAAGTCCTTGGCAGCAAATTTCCACTTCACCCTGTTCTCAGCAGTCTGATAGGTAGTTAGTTCTACGACTGACCATAAGTGTTCATTTCCTCCTCCCATGTTCTCCTCCATGTCACCCTCAGACGCCCAACCCGTTGTTTCCCATACAGATTCCACTCTAGGCTCTGACATGTGATGTCACTCAATGTTCTCCTCAGTATGTGTTCAATTCCTCTCTATTTCCCTCTGCATATTTGTTGGGTGATATGTTGACCATATATATATATATATATATATATATTCTCTAATTAAGCATCATTTGATGGACTTCTTATTAGATGTTCAAGAAGTCCATTTCTTAGATAATTACGGAAGAGAGAAATAGTAATAATACTGAACAAAAAACATGGGAGTATTGTTCTTCAATTTCATAAAAAATTCCTGATGAAATCTGCCTTCAAGTCAGTTGACTTCCTCTGAAAAACTTCATAAGTGGATATACTGCTAGTGTGCATCGGTGGCACAGTGGTTAGGACTCTCGCCGACCATGCACATGGTCAGGGGTTCGACCCCCTGCCGACGCACACCCGATATCCATGGTCGGCCTGCAAAATTTGGGCTACCAATATCCATGCTGAAAATTCCATACTTGTACTAAAAATACGGTATGGCATCAAGCTGTAATCAAAAATTAAAAAAATTAAATTATTGTTAGACGATCCAGAATGAAATCTTGTTTAGTAAAACCATGGTGGGGACTATCTAATCATTTTTTAATACTCCTACACCAAGTTTTCTCATTATTTATTTAATAAGGAACTATACAAACAAATTGATGTTGTGGCAATGGGGTCACCAAAGGACCCATTCTAGCCGACAATTTCCTTGCGAAACTAGAGAATGGGCCTTTAAAAGATGTAATTGATGAACTAGAATTCTGCTATTGGTACACGGATGATACATTTTTGATTATGAAATATGCAGATAAAGCAAAGAACATCCTGGACAAATTTAACGATGCTCATCCTACAATAAATTTTACCATCGAGAAAGAAAAGACTCTAGTATTTCATTCCTTGACGTCCTTATGACTAGAAAAGAGGATAGCACAATAAGAAGAAGTGTTTATAGAAAACCTACATCAGCTGGTCAGTATACTCATTTTTTCAGCTTCGTGCCTTTGAAATACAAATGCGAACTAATAAAGTGTTTGATGGTCCACAGAACAATCTGCTCTGATGAATGTCTTAATTGAGAGCTTAATATTATTAAACAGTTGCTGAGTGAGAACGGTTATCCAGAAAAATTCATCGATAAGAATATGAATCAAAAGTCAAGGCAGGCCAAGGTACCAACAGTTCCGAAAAAGGACCTCATTCTTACAACTTCAATTCCTCGTGGATAACATCAGCGATATATTAACACAATGCCTTGGGAATGCGGTAAAAAGAGCATTCACTGCTGCTGAAGTATGCTGTGTCTTCAAAACCATCCCTATTTTGCGTTCGGGAGTAAAAGATAAACTGCTCCTGTGAAGCCAGTTACATAGGCCATACAATTAGGGGGTTTTTATCGTTGGATTTCCCAACATCATCCCGTGTGGTTAAGTAAAGGACAAACAACATTCATTCATAACTTTATTCTATCTCATCTCATGGATACAGAACACAAGATTGATGTTAACGAGGTTTTCAAAGTCATCTACCGCATACCAACTAATCTTAACTTCACCTTAAGAGTTCGTCTGCTGCGTATTGCTGAGGCTGTTGAGATTCACATTAAGAAACCTAAATTATGTGTCCAAAAGAAGCTGGTTCAGATACTGTCCTTACCTTGCTAATCAAGGTTTTAATGATCCTCAGTTTGTTGTGGAAATTTCCTTAATTTTATTTGATATTCTATTTGCTATTACATTTTTATGCTTATTCACCTGTAATTCCACTGATGTTACTTAACAAATCGATGTTGTTTAAAAAACACCAATATTGTTATTGACGATTATTCTAGAGTATTCTATTGTGGTGAGTGCTACTGATAAGATTTGTCAGTAGTATGTAAAAAGACTTTCTTCGTGATACAGTGTTGTGGAGATACATGGGAGACGTGAAAGCACCACAAAGAAACACAATATGAAGGCCAGAAGTAGCACAACACGAAGATCTGTGCAAATGGTGCGTTGAAGATGAGGTGTACATAATTTGGCTATATAGAGATATCAATTTCCTGATAGACACTCCTTTACCAAGTCTTTCGTCTTCTATCGTTTCCCTATGTATATAAACATATATATATAGATTGTAGAGCCAGAAGAGGAAATTATCGAAAAGGATATTCTTTGCCCAATTTTTTTGTTTTTTCTAAATGTCTGAATGAGTATTTTCACTATATAATTCTGTGTAGTTAATATGCATTTCTCATCTCTCTAAGGTTAAGCTTGATTTTATGCCATGCATCATTTTACATAAAGCTATCAGTTGGTTTTCCTTTGACATATTCCTTATATTGACTGAAACCGCTGTTCTATCGCTATTAATTCAAAGATGTTCTCTGGAATTTCACTCTGGTTATCACTAATTCATACCAAAATCTTATTCGAAACAAGTGTTTCTTTATTATATATTCGGCCTTTATTAAACATTAGTCAGCTGCTTAGTTTTTGATTGATATTACAACTGTTTTCTTCATTAGAATCACTCCTTACATAATCATTAATACTCTGTTTGTAATATCGTGTATGAATTCAGTTCAACTAGTAAGCAGTGAAGTATTTTATTTCTGTTGCTTTCTCTTTTAATAGTTTTCCATCGCATGTGGAATTCCTTGGAGACTATCCTGACTTTATTGGCTCTCTGTTAATCATTGTCCTTGGTTTAATCCTATTTCGTGGTCCAAAGTTATCAGCCATGTTGAACACTGTAATAACACTGTTAAATTTAGTGGTCATTATTTTAGCCACTTGCATTATGTTTTCACGACCGAATAAACATGGATCAGAATTTGCACCAGCCAGTCATGGTGGTCTATTTCCATTTGGATTTGGAGGTATGATTGGTGGCGCTGGAACGTGTTTCTATGCATTTATTGGCTTTGATGCTATTACAGTGAGCAGTGAAGAAGCGCTAAATCCGAAAAGATCAATGCCAATTGCTACTGGTGTGTCAGTTGGTGTGGTTACACTCCTGTTTCTGTTGGCTAGTCTAGCTTTAACACTTTTTGTACCATGGTGGACAGTGGATCGACAAGCTGCTTTCACATCTGCTTTTCATATTCGTGATTATGAATGGGCCACATATATAACAGGAATTGGTTCATTACTTGGATTAAGTGCAAGTCTATTTACAAGTATGTATGCTATGCCGAGAGTGGTTTATGCAATGGCCAGTGATGGTTTATTGCCTAAATTCTTGGGTTATTTATTACCATCTACTCAAGTAAGTTATTTAATGTTATATTGATCACTATGGCAACGTATTAAATTTATCTTATTCATCTAAACTAGTTTATCGTATAACCTTCCTTTGTTTGCTTTTCTCATCAACAAGAATACTTGAAAAATCTAATGTCAAATTAATTAACATGTAACAAAAATGAGTTAGAAAAAACTCTTTTGTTTAAATTCATTAAGAGTTTCATAAATAAATAACTTTGTTGCTGGTACCATGTGTGTACTAGCATGACAAAAATTGGAAAGACGACATAACGATTGGAGTTGAGCTCTGTTACAAGAACATCATTTAATTTTAATTCAGGCACAGACCTAAGATTTGTGCATTTTATCAATTAAAACATGTACAATTTCAATAAGGCTTATGCATTGTTATCAACTTGTACCCTGTATCACCCACCATTTCTGCTAAATAATTAACTATTTGGTTAATTTTCTGGCCTAAAACTCAATTTATTGAGTGAGAGGCATAGTATGTCTGCTAAGCTTATAAAAAACCACTAATTAGAATACATAAATCCAAGGATTCCAGACGAATGGATTCATAAATCTAATCTTGGAGACACTGAATATCAGTGACTTTTTTCACCTACGTTCTTGACTATTCTGCATTCTCCGATTCATGATCTTCAGAATGTCTACGATGGAATATAGAGTAGGTGCCGATGGAGAAAAGCCAGTTAGTTGTACGGTAAAATTGTCAAGTTAAATAGTTAACGAAATTATATATTTCAATTTTAATTCATTAAAAATTATTAGAACAATTAGTTGCCTGAAGAAATTGTTCATTTCCAGTACTACAAATTTCAGTAATGGTTGTATGTAGAACTGATTGACCTGCTGTGTTGATGCTTCTTTTTCACTGGCAGTTTACTTGAATTGACAGTTGGCAATTATTGTATATTTCCAAAAAATGACTGACTAATGAGAGCTGTTGAGAACAACTAAGTGGATCCGAAAGCGGACTTAACAGCTAGCACGCATATTTGTACGCCAATCATATCAAAATTAGTTTACGTAAGAATAAGTACATAACAGATAAACATACATTTGCTTTTAACAAAGAATAGACAAAACTAGGTGACAGAAATAAATGTTACTTTTAATTTTTCAAAAATCTGTACAAAATTGTATTTACATTCTCTATAGGTGATGCTACCAGCGCTATCCACCTGTCTATCATTCCTTTGTATTTTGAGTGAAACACAGGGCTCCAGGGTTGAAGCCTTGAAGTCTCAGTAGGTGTTGTGTTGTTTTCACAGGATTCGGTTGCTGACCGCACGGTCAAACTTCCCTCTTTCTCAGACTTACTGTCGGCTAGTAAACTAGTAGGGGTTTAGGAGTGCGTCGGTCGAGGATCAAACTCCAGATCACGTGCGTGGTCGGCGGACGTTCTACCACTGAACCATCAACGCAGTATTACCTACTGTTCACTGTAAATTTGTAAACTTTTTTTAAGTGATTTAATGGAAGAGTATCTGTCTTAATTCCAGCAATTCACTTCATTAAATGCATCAATTGCGTCGGTGACACAGCGGCAGAATGCTTGCCGACCACGCATGTGATTCAGGGTTCGATCCCTGACCGACGCACTCTTTTGTCTCTCTAAGCATGCTGGACACAAAAGTAAGAAGAGGAGCAGACGTTGGCTCAGACCACTATCTCGCACAAGGGACAATCCAAATCAAATTAAAAGCTTTCAGAGAATCAGGAGCTGCAGATAGACCACAAGCCAAGTTGAACACTCAGAAACTGAAGGACCAGGACACAAAGGACATCTTCACTGCAAGCATAAAAGACAAAGCCGAGACACAAATCAACACTGGCGAAGAGGTCAGCGTCGAAAAGCACTGGAACAACTTGGAAACGGTGTGGAGTCAAACCTGCATGGAAGTTCTGGGCAAAAAGAAGAGACAGGACAAACAGTGGTTCACTACGGATACTTGGAGACTGATAGAAGAGAGAAGGATGGTGAAACAAAAGATTCTCCAGTGCACCGACGAGCAACAAAAACAGGATTTGAATGCAAACTACAAGACACTGAACAAAAGAGTAAAGAAGAGTGCCAGAGAAGACAAAAGAAAGTATTATGAAACCATGGCAAGGGAAGCAGAACAAGCTGCAGGCAAAGGAGACCTCGCAACACTCTACCAAACAACTAGGTACCTATCGGGCAAACGTTTGACACAAATCAAGCCGGTGAAGGATGACAACGGAAAGTCACTCACCAAAGAAGTGGAGCAAAGGAAACACTGCGCTGAACACTTCAAAAGACTCCTAAATCGACCACCACCTACAATGCGCCCAACAATACCAACAACGGAGACAGAGCTACCAGTGGACACCAACCCCCCGACGAAATCAGAAGCCCTGAAGGCAATCAAGATGCTAAAAGCTAGAAAAGCAGCAGGACCAGATGGAATCCCAGCAGAAGCATTGAAAACGGACCCAGAGACAACAGCGGACTTGATGACGCGAGTTGGCCATCCAAGGGTGACTTGGAGGAGGTCATTAGAAGAGGAGATGAAAACGTGTGGGCAGACATGGAGCCAGGTGAAGACTCTAGCAGAGAACCGAACTCAATGGAGACGCACGGCTGAAGCCCTATGTTCCTCTAGGAATTAAAGGATAAAATAATAATAATAAGCTAGTAATGAGACTGGTGAACAGGAAAGGTTGAGCATGTGGCCATCAGCCACATCCCGTGGAAATAAACACCACTGCTACTGAAACTCCAAAGCTCTAGCTTGAAGCCCTATAATCCACTGGGAATGTAAAATAACAAAAAATTACACATTAATTAAGGTTCCAGATCACTTGAAAATGACAGTTCGAGGTAAAGACTGTTGCTAAGTATATATATATATATATTGTAGTAATTTATTCTGTTGGTATTTTAGGTCCCAGTTGTTGCACTCAGTTTGTTTGGATTATTCGCTGCTATACTGACACTTTTATGTGACATTCATTTACTGGCTGACTTTCTAAGCATTGGAACACTGATCGCTTACACAATCGTCTCAATGAATGTGTGTATCCTACGTTACTGTCAACCACAACTTTATTCTGGTCAATGGAATGAATTAGAATCAAGTGAAACGGTAATGCTTTTTTTTAAACTCTTTTACTATTTGTGACTTCAATTTCAGTAGTACAGTTTGCGTTTTTATACAGAATATTATCTATACTCCGAAAGAAAACATTTTAAGTGTACAATAAACGTGAAATTAAGAGACTTCGTTAATTTATTTGCCCTGAAGATGGAATCGGTAGTATGGTTCAGCCCAGATGAAATGATGCAAATACGAAATTAGGGGTAATACATTAAATATGCTAAAGTCCCCATTATAAAGCTTTTAACTTCTTGTGAATATTCCTGAATATTAAGAAATGCATTTTTTGACTTCTAACAGTTGCATTCAACACTTCTGAAACACTAACATACTTTCTTCAGTAGGAATCATACTAATTCTGTTAACTACAGTTGATGTTCTTTCGACTTTTTATACGTCTAATTTTTCCTACTCATCCATTAATCTGGGAAAATGAGGCATCTTTAGGAATTTTGCAATTGTCAGTGGTAACTACTCATACTATGTGGTCATTTTTTAAAATTTTGATGTATTTATAACTAAGGAAATCACAGAAACTATACGGGAACGAATTGTTCTTCTAAGATACTGTAAGAGTTTTCAGGAAGTTCCATTTTTAAGACGGCTTTATTTCCAAACATCGGATGTTTACATTTCTTCAGTTGGTATTCATTAATCAGCATGCTTTTACGTTAAACAATATTTTATATGCCTCAATCATTCTTAAATGTTATTTGAAAGTTTCTGTCCACTATTGAGTGCCTAACATTTTAAAAACAACCATGCTAATCTAGTATATTTCATTAGATCCATCTTATCATCTATGATGTGATGCAACTGAAGCAACAAGTTGAAGACCAATTTTACACTAGTTAGTCTTTTTAAATAACAACTGCTTGCTAACTGGGATGAAAAATGGTAACAGAGTTTTTATTTGTTGCTTCTGGAAGGTATTTGACAGAATTATGATTAAGATTTGTGTAATTTCTAATATTATGCTATCATGTGGTTGTGTTCGTTTTCTTGCTTCCCATTTATGTGGTATGGGTTTCTAAAGTAAACCGTGATGAATTTTTATCTTGAGCTGTGTAATTTACAAATTGAGAATTCGATTTTATGAATTGACAGTTCACCCAAGTAGCTAGTCAGAATTTGGCTGGTTTTAACTGATTCGGTCCTATGAGCTGATTCACTCTGGGCACACGGTTGATAATCTCTACTCTAAACGAAAAAAACCACTGTCACGTATTTAAATCACTTCGGTTTATATATGACAGAGAAGCTTTGTAACTCATGTTAATAATTTCGGTGTAGTTGTGTTCAATGAGCTGTTTGGTTTGGTGGCAAAGTTAAACTTTAAGCACCACTAACTACCAATCAGCAAATGACCTCGAACGCACCAATCACGTGAAGGAGGCATTTTTGTGTATGGAATACATATATTTATGACATAATGCATCAAAACTGTAGAAAAGTGTTACAGAGGATACCTCGCTCTCACATGTGATAAAAATAGCTCTCAGTTTTAGGTTGGAGTATCAACAGAATATAATTCCATTGTGGGTAAAATTTATTTCGATAAAGTCTCATAGTGTAATACAATAATATTTCCTGAGCAACAAATTGTGCTCGAAATGTCATCAGTAAATATTAATGTATAACACTGTGAAACTTTATCAAAATAAATGTCACCCACAATGGAATTATACTCAACCATAGTGCACAGAGTAATTTAACCACATTCTATGCATGTAATTATTTAGGTCTTCTAAACCTAACAATAACCCTAATCTTTCCTGAACCTAACCCTAACGTGAAAATATCCCTAAACTAACTGTAATCTAACTCGAACCAACCCTCATGTCGCCTTTATTAGGTTAACCTAACCCTAACTTGTCCTTGGCTTAAACCGTAACTTAATCTTTCCCAAACCTAAACTGAAACTTTCCAGATATCCCATTTAAAAGCATAACACTTCGATGAGCATATTTTATTGATGATGACAGCATTATTTGCCAGGTTTCACTAACTTGCTCAGTGGGTGTTTCAAGGTGATTGGTGGGGTCGCACTCCATTGGTAGTTAGTGGTGCTTAAAGTTTAACTTGGCTGGTTTAGTTGAGAAAGTTTCATTGTCTTTCCAGACAACATCCTCAGCACATGTTTCGTTCTGGAGTAAGAGGAAAAAACTACACCAACATTACTTCGATTTGGCTAGAAAGAGTTACTAGTTGACCTGAGTAGTTTCCAACTATTTATATCAATCGATGGTATATACCATCATGAGGATCAGAATTCATCTTTTCAGACTGTTTCATCCGCTGACATAACAACCTAATCGCAGTTTCTTACTAGAAAGAATAATTTAATCATAGACACCCAGCTATCTGCGTTAAGTGATTCACTTGTTCAACTTCCTTTACGTTTATTACTGAGATAGGGATCGAACCCGGACCATGTGCAGGTCGGTGAGCGCCTAACCGCTATGCCACCAGAGGGAACTTTCAACTGGTTTATTTCATAAAGAAACCAATGGTCAAACCTCTACACATCGAAGCAGTAAAGAGAGAACACCGTAATGAGACAACCATGAAACGCACTATATTTCCAAAATAATATTTCCATTATTAATAATACTAACTCTATTCCTAAACAACCCATATGTAAACTTTTGAACGTAAATAACAAAATAATACAAGGTGGGTTGGGAAATCATTTGCTATTGCAACTTTTTAACATACTTTTATCATATAAATATTAAATGAATTAAATATGGCTGGATTTTTGTAATTAGTCACACGTGCATAAAACTTAAGTTTATTTCCTTCCGGCATTCCTACAAAAAATTAAATTAGCTTAATGCAGCAGTTAATATGCTTGTCCACAAATATGTTTGCCAGCAGAATATAAAAAAGTGTACAGCTAACACAACTAAAAAGATTCAAAACTGTGAACAATGAGATAATTTTTTTCGAAGGATTTAGACTGAATATAAATGAGAACCGTATGTATAGGGAGGTTAATCACTGGAAATAACAATGACAGAAAAGTAGTGGCTGAGAAAAACAGGAAACTCACTACTATAAAAGGGCAGCGTTTTCATCAGACAAGGATGATTTACTTCTGTTGTCAGAATTCCAGTAGTTTTCTTTTTTTGTTTCTAATTGTTCCCTAGAACATGTGATCCAGGGTGCTGATATTAGTTTAACATTCTTAGGCAACTAGATCATCCTACGAATTTCTCTGTTTGAATTTCTTATCCACTGTTTTTCTACTAAGCAGTGGAATTATGGTATTTCGTGGTATTGCTTCACAGCTTGCCAAAACATGTAGCCTAATATTTGTAGTTAATTTTTAACTACTGAAAAGTAGTATAAAAGTGTAAAATAAAATTTCATGGGAAGGAAGAAAGTTTGGTTGAGTGCAGAGGTTCTTTTAATTCTGTTTGTTTATTTCTTCACCAGTTGTAGTTAAACTATAGTCATAAGTAAAACTAAATCACTGGGTAGTTTTAAAACGCTACGTTGCTAGTATATCTCATACCTGGGTTGAGTGTACTGTAGTGCAGTGTCGCAGATAAACAGTATCAGTACTACAATTTGTGTATATGGTATAATGACCAAGTAACTCAAATAGTATTCTTAGACCATTATATTACAAAATTATAATATTAGACCTAATCTGTGCGTCATATTCTGTTTTACGCTATTCAGATATATGGTCAGATAAATAGTACTTTTCATTTTATTCCTTTACGTTCCTAGTGGAACATAGGACTTCAAGCTAGACCTGTGGAGTTTCGGTAGCAGTGGTGTATTTCATTTTTACGGCATGGGGTTGATGGCCTCATGCCCAACCTTTCCCCTTTGCCGGTCTTATTACGGGATTAGTGACGTTTAGGTGTACGTCATCCGGGGATCTGAGATGAATAGTATTTGTGACAAAATATTTCACCTTAAAAATAATACTTGTTAATGTGTCAGAGAGTAGCGAGTAGATGATGGGAACTTTGTGATTCAACTGAGAACTGTAACGATCTGAAGCAATGACATCTATTGATGTAATGAGAAAAGCAGTTTGAGAATTCGTCTAGCAGGCATATCTCCTATGTTTATTTAAAAATAAATATTAGTGAAGTCTGTATTCATCTTATGATTGAACCTGTTTGATATCAGATATCCGAGGAGTTAAAGCTGCCGAAAACGGTTATGAATGTTTATTAAATGAATAGCTTGATAAAAAAGTGAAACTACTTGGGTTCCCGTGGTCATTCGATTTACAGAGATTTGTAGTGAGACCTTCTCATGAAATCAAACGAAGTAGGAATTCACCTCTCTGTAGGAGATCTTTTCTTCAAGACTGTCACACACGCTTTATAATATGGTGGATATAAATGTAAACAGATTGAAGACGTTGACTCTTTGAATGTTTGGAATAGGAAGCTGCATACTTTGTTTTCCCTAGTCATGAAACTGAAAAAAGTCCTTGAAAATTAAACTTTGATAAAAGAGTTTCACACCTATGTCCCATTTTCTTTGTGATACAACCAATTATTCTGTTATGAATGTTCACTTTAAAGATATATATACTCCATGGCGTGAAAACCGACTTAACATTAGTAACTAATTGATAATGTCATATGTTCGAAGGAACTTTTATAATCTGCTAATGATAATTAGTACCATATTTGATAGCGGTTGCCTTGATATACAAAATTTCAATATAATTTATTAAACAAACATTTATTGAAAAGTTCTGAAGTTATAAATGTCTGGTTTAACTCTACAACTGCTCAGAGGCATCCATCCATGATTCCTCATTGGCTGGAATTTACAAATGTCACTGTCAGCTGTGGTATGTGCACTTAAGGTTTTGAGTCGCTCACTTAAGTAAGTTACAAAAACAAACAATTGACTCTACACCATCTCAAGTCTCAGTGAATACCTTGTAAATCCACCCATTCAGATAATTAGCACTAGTCACCATTAAATTCAAATGAATACTATTATATTTTGTTACGTCAGTTACCAATGAACTTTCACTGCAAGATTGAGTGAATGACTAATGCTCCAACAATAATTAGTTTTATGCGTTTGCGTGATATGAATATTAGTGAGCATTACCCTGTGTTTTGTAATAATAATTTCTACTGGATACGATACATCAGGCTTCGCTCACTCTGTCTGCATAATAATGGTATGATAAACCAACAGAAATTAAGGGCTACTTCATGTGCATAAACATGTTAAGCACTCATGTTGTACAATAACTCACGAATTGAAATCAGTTATTGTTACTGCAAAGTATACGCTTCGATTAATGGAGTACTGTTTCAGGGCGACAGATCGTATGCAATAAAAGAAGATTCAAAATGAAACTCTGTTTCAGGACTATTTAAAAGCACGGTCAAATTACTCTTTGGTATCAAGTTCTTTAAAATAAGTAAGTAAATCAAGCAAGTGTACTCCTTTTCGATATCCTTTCTTTCCCTTCTTTTTGTCTTTGTAACACATTTCACCTGTTATTGTCTATGTATTCAATGAACAACAATGGTATTACTAACAGCAATACTAATCATTTTCTGTTTATGATATTCTGTATTTTACAGCATTTAAGCATTTCAGCTGATGACCGCTTAACAGATGAGAAAGGGATACATGAAACTAATGAAGCTGAGTTGAGTGAATGGCCACATTCTATTGGACGATTGAAATCTGCTTTTCGTCATCTTCCTATTCTTCGTAATTCAGCACCTGGTTATGCGCCTATAATTTCTTTGTTACTTTATACTATCTGTGCTTTTGGCTTGGCCTTTCTTCTGTTGCCAGGATCACAATATCTACAAGAAGCACGTTGGTGGGCAGTACTTATACTTATTTTGTTCTTGGCTGGAGCTATATTTTTTGTGGTTATCATGTTTTTACATGAACAAAACAAGTCTTTTGACAGTTTTAAGGTATGTTTGTTTTTCTTCAAGTGATTTGCATTTTAATTAAAGTAATAACATTACTAAATATCTAGACTAACTGTTTATATTGGTTTTTAACGATTACTTAAAGACCGGTTGGATTAATTTGTAGTATGAACACTCGACAGTTGAAAGGATTGGTTTTTTGACTTGATTAGTATGTCATGGTCCACGAATGGTCAAACATTAAGGTGTAGTGGCATATACTGAATGTTGTACGTTAATATGCTCGCTGATGTATGAAAGTATGCTTTTCTAACTTCATTCCCTGCAAAACAAGACACTTCATTCTTAGTTTTTGGAAGATTGTAAATGCCTCATGTGAAGGAAGTAAAATATCTTTAGTAGTAAATAAAAACGTGTGATTCCTATCCAAAAATCGTTGATGCTGTCACCAAAACAAAACAAGAGTCTCAGTGGTTTTTTATCGTACGGAAATCATGATAAACCACGCTACCTAACTAGTCGTACTCTTCTTTCAGTAAGAAAAATGACATCATTTTTTCCAAAAAATCTTATAAAATGTTGAAGTGTTTCATACTGTTGGACTGTGTCATGCAATAGGCCATTTATCGTGGTACATTAAACCTTTGGTCCTATGAAATTATGTCAAGTAAGTTAATTTTGCTGGTCACTTGTGTCATGTTGATCGAGCAAAGTTAGTTCCATTTCCTTATTTTTAATTTACAGCACAGTAATTAGTAAAGTAATATTTACTACTTGAGGGCTAAATAGCGTCGGTGGCACAGCGATTAGGACGCTTGCCGACCATGCACATGGTCCGGGGTTCGATCCCCGGCCGACGAGGCACTCCTTTACCTCGCTTAGCCAGTAATAAGACTGGTGAAGAGGAAAGGTTGGTCACGAGGCTAGCAACCCCATCCTGTAAAAATAAACACTGCTACAGAAACTTCAAGCCTCTAGCTTGAAACCCTATGTTCCACTGGGAACGTGAAGGAATAAAAAAAGAGGGCTAAATACTTTTAAATATTACTGGCTACATAAATTTCTGTATGTTGCGTTTTTGGTTACTCTGATTTTTGATTATTAGCCTGCTGTAGACACTAATCAAACCCCGATCTCATCCAATAGTTAGTTGACTTCTCATTGTAGCATAAATTATTCATTATTCACTAGGAAATCTATTTTCAAAAAACTGTTCAACTGGAATCGATAAAGGGGTTGTTTAGGTCTTCGATAAACCACAGATTACTAAAGCTTGTAAAATTAGTGGTGCAGAAGATAAACAAATCAATGCTCTGATTCGAAGTAAAACTCACCTATGTAGAGTTGTGTTCAACAAATCAACAATGACAGATTTTTAGTTTCAGTACGAAAAACATGAATACTGCGTTCTAGTAGTCTAGTCAATATTGCCTTCATAATTTGCAATATCTTTTCTGCATCCAAGTCACTGTGAAAACTCACAATAATACTGATAATTTTATTTAATGAGATTTAATCTTACTATTGAGTGATACTCTCTTTGTTATTGTAACAGTTTAGAGGGTCTTATTGCTTTTTTATTCTATATTTTCAGGTCCCATTTGTTCCTTTGATTCCGTGTTTCTGTGTTTTCCTCAACTTCTGTCTCATGGTAAAGCTGTCACCTATGACATGGGTTCGATTCATTATTTGGTTAGCTATAGGTAAGATTTTCATTGTAAAACACTTTTTCTGGAACTATTTACTCTATGTTTTCTTGTTGTAAACTGTCTTTAAATTATTCGAAGGAGATAGAGTATATTTTATTTGCTTCTATAGTATCACTAAGCTAAAGTTTTTTCTCGTATTATCCAGATATGAATTCATGAGGTTGTGATTCTTACGTGCTACTTATTTCTCTAAAGTAGTTCGGACTAGTTTGCCAAACGAAATGTAGGAATCACTTATTTCAATTTCGCTGAGATTTACACAAATATGGTTTTTTCAGCATATGACTACTTTTCTCTCCTCAGCGCTAAATTATTGTGCAGCTATCCAATCAGATCTTGATCACAGTTCGTATAAATTCTTCCCGTATTTTTATATTTCTCTCGAGAATTCACAAGCTAAATTTTTTTCCCCAATAAAACTTGCCATATGATTTACACACATTTTCCCTCAACACACTAGTTTGAATGAATAGTTCTTCTATGAAGTGAAGAACCAGTAATAATGCTCAATCAGTTCAGTATAATTTAGTTGAGCTGACGATTTTGTATTTCAATATTTTTATAGAGCGGTGGGAGAGATGTCGAGTTGAAAGAATAGATCAATGGAACTAGTGAAATGGTGTGATAAACTGAAATATGGCCTTTTAGAGGATGCAGATATCGACGTTCGCGAGTTGTACGGATTATACTGACGCAAGATCTTATACCAACAACTTCTATAGTGTTCGCTCTTCGAGTACGAAAGATAAAGCAAAAGACCAGATTTAACTGTCCAAAGTACGCAATATATTTCGGGACCAAATCGCGGGTAGAAGTGAATGCTTAGCTAGCTAGTAATCGTGCACGCACGTGACACGACGGAGTACCAAATGGCGGGGATGCTTGACCGGAAGCCTTCAGCTAAACAAGTCGACTTAAACAGTGATGGTCAGCATCCAATGTTGAGTGATGATTGCCGTGGTTAATAATTTTGGGGAATTATTTACCGCTACAGCCTCATACTGATAAAACACGATTTATATCAACCAATATCAAAAAAGAAATATATATATGATATTTTGAAAAGGTCATGTTATTCACAGTCTTTGTTATTTCTCGTCCGTTGCGTCCCAAGTAGAAAATAGGGCATCAGCACCACACTTACATCTTACTCTGTTCTCTGCTACCATCTCAACTCGCTCAGTGACTACCTACAAGCTTTCATTCTCTCTCCATGATCTTCCGCATGTCATCCTCGGACAACCAACCCGCTGCTCCCCATTAGGGTCCTACTTGATGATGGTCTAGTGTGTGGTATCACTCAAATGTCTCCTCACTATATGCCCAATCCACCTTTGTTTCCTTCTGCATATTTGTTAATCAATAGATTCTTGGCTGGCACTGCCAGAATTCCTTGTTGTTTCTTCCGTCTGGTTGGGTTACTTATCTACAGTATGGAGTCAGTGAGGGGGACAGGTGTTGATAAATGTGTCCCATGGTATATATATGCAACCTTTAAACAGTCTAAATGAGGAAAACTCATATTTTATCTAGTCCAGTTAATATTACACTAATCGTTCGCACTTTCGCCTCTGCTATTCATCTCAACAATATACTGAGCATTAAGATTGATAGTATCACACTAGCGTTTTCCAAAAACATAACAGTATCTGCTTTTGTTTTCTCAAATAAGATGTAAGTAGACAAACGCGAATTTAGCTAAAAAACTCATCCAGATTGGCCATGGAAGGCTGATAAGTTTAATCTTATAATACTTGACCCCAAGAAAGGTTACGTAAGTGGGAAACTCGAACCTAAGCAAAAGTGTGCAGTCATCGGTGATAAGAAGTAACACTCACCAAAAACCTTAGTGTCAACTTTCTGTCAGTTGACACTGCTTACCAAGACGTCTGTATGATACCATTTGGTCGGCGAATATTTCCACATTTTTCCTTGACGTCTTTTATACAACTTAGAGTTTAAAAATTACTTCCTAATATCGAACTGGAGTTAAATACTGACTATTTGTAAAAGGGGAAAACTGATCAAATAGCTAGAAAGTGCATAACTGTTCTTAGAATCACAGATGGACCAATCTGATGAGAATAAAACAATTTTGGCCAGTGCATCTTTTTAGCTGACTATGGCAACTCAAAGCTAAACTACTATTTGTATTGCGCACATCGTTAGCGTAAAGCAGTTTGCAGAGTAGCCGACAGTAAACGGATGATATTAAGATAATTAACTATACTGAATTAAGTATGTCTAAATCCTAGTTTACTCACATTATTATGCGTTCCACCCGCCTGGGAACATGTCAGATACCTTAAGCCAGTAAATCTAAATAATTTATTTTTGTGTTTGTTTCATTTTCATACTTTTAGACTGTGAAAAAAATTGTACTGATAAAATTCTCAGAAACTTGACTTTCTCTATTGCTTTATACAGGTCTGATTATCTACTTTGCATATGGATGGAGGCATAGTGTTCATGCTAGTAATCCTGGAGAGTCGGGTAAACTGATCACAGTTCCAAAGATGGGAAGTTTTGATGATGATGTTGCAGGTCCAGGTTTTGAACAGTTTAATAATAATAATGATAATAATACCAACAACAATAAAAACTCACCCAAAAATTATGAACAGAGGGTTGAGTAACTTTTTATGAAATTCCTTCATATTATCAACATTCGTGCTCGTCCTCCCATAATATAAACGTGATATTGTCAATTGTCTGTTTCTGCTTGATTTTAATTAATTGTTTATTTTCTTCAATGAAATACGCAAGATTGTATTGTCCTTCATCAGATTTATCATGCAATTGAATTAAATAATTTATTATTTCAATATTTACCACACTGTGTCTCTTTTGATAATGTTGTCTGTTTTTGACCGAGTGATTTGAGAATTGTGAGTATTTCTGTTCTTGTCTTATGTGTTTAAAGTGAAATATACACATTCTCAGATAAATTTTCTGAATTAATAACCTGTTGCTAACAATAAGTGTTTTGTTTCATTTGCAGTATGACGCAAATATATGGCCTACCCGAGTAATTTTCCTTAATAACCAAGTCTTTTTAATTTGCGTTCAGTGTTCAGTACCTACACATTAAATAGAGTACTGAGTCATTGGGTGTATAGGTAAATTACGTTAAGTAAGGACTGGTAAAATCTAGCTTATTCAACAGCACCACCAGTTCCTTACAATTGGTGAGCCCAAAACTCATTATCTACCACAACTTAGGCCCAGGTGGTCCTTAGTTTAATTTTTTTATTAGTGGTTGCTTTGTTTTTCACCTTCGCATAAAGAGGTTATTTTTATTTCAACGTTTTTCGCTATTTCATAATGGTGACATTTTTATTATTTCATATCATATAAATTACGTAACCGTGGCCGGGAACGACTGTTCTGAGCAGGTAGCAGTTATGCTGAAACTCCCTACCTTCTCGGCGAATTGATCACCTTCATGGTGCTCACATGTTCGCTTGGCAGCGTATTCATTCCCAAGAAACTAAGGCCAACTTAGCAATAGTCAATCTTCATGAAAAAATCGTGGGAGACGTTTCAGATTGTAGTACCCCTATACCAACTATAAACACACGCATTTTAATCTAATTTACATACTTATATTATATGTTTACGCAGACCGATTTTATGTGTACTTCGTAAACATTTGTCAACTTACTGTTGAACGTGACCTTGATATAATTTTTAAAAATTTGACTATTGCAATAATACACGATTACACTCTTCACAAGTGCCTTCTGATTTTACGTTGTGGGCGTCGAGTAGCCACAACGTCTATGCACATCGATAAACGTGAAGGAGTGCTAGGAAATACGTGTACGCTAATTTAGTCAAATAGAACACGCAACAAACTGGTGAGCCCGACGACAACTTGTTGACCTCGACGCATCGTTACACTTGCTGGATTAATAAAACTTTAACCTTCGTGGATCTATATATTTATTAGAAATTTCGAACTCATTCTCGTGCTTCCTCGTCGCACAACCTGCAGTAATTTGCGGTAAGCATCTGCATTGCATGTTTTTCTGTCTTGCCATATTCTTAGTGTGCACAAATTTTGCTATTTTGCTACTCTTAAACCATTTTTTACGAATTGTAACATGTCTTCCAATACCTCTGATAACTTAGAGCTGGGATCTGTTAGTACTATTTCTCTTACTGTACCAGTTTTTAAGCCCAGAGACCCTCATCTTTGGTTTGCACGACTGGAGCATTATTTGACTTGCAATAAGCTCACGTCACAGACAGCTAAATTCGGCATTTTGAGCACACTACTACCAGACGAAGTCGCCGAGCAGGTACGGCAATACATCGTTCATCCTAGCACAGAAGCGCCTTTCGACAAGTTGAAGGAAGAGGTACTTCGATGCACTTCGCTTTCGGATAGGCAAGCCCTCGATCGCCTGCCAAACAATGTTGAGTAAGTTGATAAAACCCCATCGCAACTCATGAGGCATATGCAAAGCCTAGTTGCAGGAAGAGAAATCGATAAACGTCTCTTTTACCAAATCTGGCTGCGAAGACTTCCTGCAAACATCCGGCAGGTTCTTACTTTCGGAGACGACGACAATGACATAGAAAAACTCACCGAAATCGCGGATTACATGTACGAGAGGTCAACACCTCAATCTGTCGCTTCCACTAGCAGAATACCAGACACTCACGACAGGATATAGACGCTAGAACACAAAGTCGACACCTTACTGAGTCAGTTGGCGAAACTGACCACACGCACACAACCAAACCGTTCTAGAAGCTCGTCTCGTCGACGTCTTTCTCGATCCCCTATCACGTCACGACATCGCGATAATATTTGCTGGTATCACCGTAGTTATGGAAGCAATGCACGACGGTGCCATTCACCTTGCAACTTTCAGACTAAACCAAAAGATATATCGTCTTGTGTGAAGACTTCTACTGTCGGCAACCTACTTTCCAACAGTCGTTTGTTTTATGTAACAGATAAAAATACCGGTACTACATTCTTAGATGACACAGGAGCAGAGGTGAGTGTTCTCCCTCCGTCTACACAGGAACGTCAGCATCCTGACCCAGCAGTTACGCTCCAAGCCGTTAATAAGTCCAGTATTGTTACATATGGAAGTAAACTAATGAATTTGGATTTTGGTTTGAAGAATACCTACACTTGGTCGTTCATCATCGCAGACGTTCCATCCCCAATCCTTGGTATCGATTTTCTACAGCAACACAAACTGCTAGTTGATCCGATAAGTCCTAAGCTAATAGACTCGCTCAATAAAACGTACATCGCTGGTACGATTAGCCGTGCATCATCGTTGAACTTGATGGTCACACGCACTCCAGCATCTCCATATACAGACTTGGTAAATCAGTTTCCTGACCTTCTACAACCTTCTTTTCAAGTAACAGAACCAAAGCATCACGTGGTTCATCATATTAAAACCACTGGACCACCAGTTTTTGCACGTCCCCGACGCCTTGACCCACATCGACTTAAAATTGCAAAAACAGAGTTCGATAAAATACTAGAGCTTGGTATTATTCGACCATCCAACAGCTCTTGGTCTTCACCGCTTCACATGGTCCCCAAAAAGTCTTCTGATGAGATACGGCCGTGTGGTGATTATCGAGCCTTAAATAAGCAAACGGTACCTGATCGATACCCAATACCACATATCCACGATTTCGCTAGCAACTTACCAGATGTTAAAGTTTTCTCTAAAATCGATCTTGTCAGAGCGTATCATCATATCTCCATCCACCCGGATGACTTTCCGAAAACCGTCATTACCACACCATTCGGCTTATACGAATTCGTACGCATGCCCTTCGGACTAATGAACGCCGCTCAGACATTTCAACGCCTAATCGACCAAGTGCTCCGTGGTCTCCCTTTCGTCTACGCATACATCGACGACTTACTAATTGCAAGTGCAGACGAAGCCAAACATTTGAAACATGTGAAGACTGTGTTTGAAAGACTTAACCAATACGGCATGACTATCAACTTAGACAAATGCGAATTTGGTAAGACCTCACTGAAATTCCTCGGTCATTTAATCGATAACCAAGGAATCAGACCAGTTCCTGATGACGTGCAAGCTATCAAAGATTATCCGTTACCAGATTCTTTTAAGAAATTACGGCGACTTTTGGGTCTCGTTAATTTTTACCGGCGTTTTATTCCGAACTGTCCTAAAGCTTTACAACCATTAACCGACTGCTTACGTGGACATAGTCGTTCATTCCATTTGCCCGCAGAAGCTGTTAAAGCTTTCGAAACTGTTAAACAATTGTTAAATGACAAGACACTCTTAGTCAGACGCCAAAATGACGCCCCCTGTCTCTCATGACAGACGCTTCAGACTTTGCCATCGGGGCAGTTTTACAACAGCAGGTACACGGCGAATGGCAACCCCTAGCATTCTTTTCGAAACGACTGAATCCTACTCAATGCCGTTATAGCACTTTTGGTAGAGAGTTATTAGCTGTTTATTTAGCAATCAAGCACTTTCGACATATGCTGGAAGGTATATCTTTTACTGTCTTTACAGACCATAAAGCTCTAACGAAAGCCTTATCAGCAAAACAGGATAACTACTCTCCGCGTGAACTACGACATCTCGAGTTTATATCTCAGTTCACCTCCATTCTGCGACATCTAAAGGGTAAAAACAATGAAGTGGCAGATGCTTTATCACGTATGCACATTGACAACATTGTATGCCCAGGCGTCGACTACGAACGTCTCTCATACTTACAACGAGATGATGCCGAACTAAAAAAGATCCTGTCTTCTAAAACAACATCTTTAAAACTCGACGCAATTCCTTTTGGCACGACAAAAATAATTTGCGACACCTCCAGCAGGTATGAGACATACAGTATTCGAGAAGTTACATAACTTGTCTCATCCCGGTGTCAGAGCTTCTATCAAACTACTGAAAGAAAGATTTATATGGCCGAACATTAACAGCGATGTTAAGAAATGGACACGAAATTGCTTGTTTTGTCAAAGAGTCAAAACCAACCGTCATACCAATGCACCACTTGGTCGCTTTCCTAACCCTGACTCTAGATTTGAACATATACATGTAGACACAGTTGGTCCACTACCTCTTTCCAATGGTTTCAACTACATTCTAACTTGTACCGATAGATTCACTCGTTGGCCAGTAGCAGTTCCATTAGCCGACGTCCCCGCTGAAACAGTAGCTAAAGCTTTGATCGAAAACTGGATAGCTAACTTTGGTGTCCCATCCATTATCACTACAGACAGAGGTGCTCAGTTTGAAAGCCGACTTTTTCACCAGCTAACTGAATTACTGGGCATTAAACGAATACGAACAACCGCCTACCACCATAGTTCCAACGGTATGGCTGAACGACTTCATCGACAACTCAAAGCTGCGCTCGCTGCTTCTTTGACTCAAAACGACTGGTCAACCAAACTCCCACTGGTACTGCTTGGTATACGAGCTGCTCTAAAGAAAGATATTGGCTGCTGTGTTTCCGAACTAGTCTATGGAACAACATTACGATTACCAGGAGAATTTTTCACCCCGGGTAACCAAGTTCCACAAGATATGACTGGTTATGTGCACCAGCTAAAACAACACATGAACGAACTTAAGATATCACTTCCACGCCAGCAGGAACGAACGTCATACATCCCGCCACAACTGACATTGCACTCACGTCTTCATCAGGAGAGAGGGTGTACAACGACCACTTCAACTTGCTTACGATGGCCCATTCAAAGTTCTAAATAGAAATGATAAAGTTATCACGATAGAACGACTGAATAAAGCAGAAGCCATTAGTGTCGACAGAGTCAAACCAGCGTTCATCGATGATTTCGAAGCCAACAATAAAGACCAGCTGAACGACGTGCCAACACCTACATCCACGCAAGCTTCAACGTCGCCAGAGAAACCTATGAAAACAACACGCTCTAGTAGGAGAGTTCATTGGCCTAAACGTTATGTGCAAATCATCAATATATAACTTATTACGAATTTTCATTTTTATTATCTTTATTCGTAATTGTCATTTGGCTACTCATTTAACTGATTAATATTTTCATACGTCAATCACGTCACTACTATTTTAACATCGATATTCCCTGTATTATTACATTTAACCATATAGCGCTTAATATTCACATATCCTTTCTGTCTACAGATTACAGATTCCCCGGCCGATTTTATCATTCCTCACATATTCTACCATGATTATCAACCCTATTGTTCTTTTATCATCGCATTATTATCGACCTTATTAACCGCATTAAACTGTTCATTTTTCAGCTTAATAAATCGCTTTCTATGTACTATCTCTGCTGCATATTACGCCGATGCATGTTTTTGTCGAACACTTAAATGTATTTTTTATATTTCAGTGTTCTGGTGAGGGAATTATGTAGTACCCCTATACCAACTATAAACACACGCATTTTAATCTAATTTACATACTTATATTATATGTTTACGCAGACCGATTTTATGTGTACTTCGTAAACATTTGTCAACTTACTGTTGAACGTGACCTTGATATAATTTTTAAAAATTTGACTATTGCAATAATACACGATTACACTCTTCACAAGTGCCTTCTGATTTTACGTTGTGGGCGTCGAGTAGCCACAACGTCTATGCACATCGATAAACGTGAAGGAGTGCTAGGAAATACGTGTACGCTAATTTAGTCAAATAGAACACGCAACAAGATGACCCTGAAGATCCCTCTCCAGGCCTTTGTGACCGTATGGAAGCCACTCTAATCAAGATATTAACACCTGTCGACCAACAAAAGTGCAAGGACTCCTTAAAGACGTTGAACTTGGAGACCATAAGCCTTTGCAAATGCTTCGTTATATGAAACAACCAGTTGCTAATTTCAAAATTGATGGAACCTTCCTTAATTAATTTTCGTTGCAAAAGCCACCTCAGATAGTGCAAGGAATTCTTCCACCCTTCTACAAGTCACCTTTGACGAAATTATCACAGTTAGCTGGTAGTGCCATTGAGGCGATGAGACCTTTCACAGTCGTTTCTGCTACCTTACCCACTACCTCTCGATGTCAAAATGACCTCCACTCAACGAGTGACTCGTCCACTTTCCACAGCAAACGGATGTCTCAGGAGCTGTGTAGTCTGAAGAAGGAGCTAACAGCTAGAAATCCTTCGCGAAATCGCGTGTTTCACTCTTGCAGCAAACCTTCCTTGCGTAACAGAAACAGACGGTCAAAATCAAGAACCTTGCTACCTCGCGTTTGTTGGTATCACAGACGTTAAAATGCCAATGCACACAGGTGTACTCGTCCCTGCACCTTCGACAGTAGCCAGTGAGGAAACGTGTGACCAGCACATAATGGCAACTAACGTCTCTGGAGAACCACTCCCTTGTCCCCTCTTCTGTATCGAAGATTGTAACTCTAGGAAGCGCTCCATGGTTGATACTAGGACAGAAGTTTGCGTTATTCCACCTACAGCAGAAAAGCGCCTGCAGCCAAGATCTCTACAACTAAGCGCCACCAATGGTTAACTTATCGCAACTTTAGGTAGAAGGCTCTTAGACCTTAGTATCGTACTTCGCCATTCATTCTGTTGAGTTTGCATTCTGTCCAACTAGACTACTGGAACTATTGGTGTGAATATCTTGAAGCACTATCAGTTGTTGGTAGGTGCTGGAAAGCATAAGTCGGCTGATTTCACCACATGACTCTCTATCTCAGGTATTGTCACTTACAAACCCTCTCTCAACCCTGTGTATTCAAAACCTCACGTTTCACTCCAGTACTTACATCATCCAAACTTTTGCCGACATTTTCAAGCTTAATAGTGGTGTTTCTTGTGTGACATCTAATGTAACCCATCACATCACGACAGCTGGTCCAATCTGTTTTCTCTAAACAGTGATGGTCATCTTCAGGGGAACTCCAAGGCGTTATGACTGAATTAAAATACATGGGTCCTCATCCCTATACGTGGTGCCTAGGAACAGTGACATGGGCTGGCACATGTCCACACATGGCTTGTCCAATTCTATACAACTGGTATGCGCCTGCATAGACAGGAATAAATACATATTATCGTTTATGTAATTCTCGACTGTATCCAGAAGGGTTGGTCGGACAGGCGCTTATCATAAGGTCCCCGTACACCTTGACAATGTTCCAAAAACAGCAGTCAATAACCCTTTTGGTGTTTTGAATTTCTTCACATTCCTTTTGGTCTACACTAAGCCTCACAGACGTTTCACTATTTCATTCATGATGTCTTACGTGGACCTGTCTCCGCTATTGCATATCTGGACGACAATGTGATAGCTAGTCTAGATGAGAAAACCTATGGTGATCGTCCACGACAAATCTTCCTCCAACTCTCAAAACGTTCGGTTTTACGTCTAATATTGCACCTTCAAAAACTAAACTTGTACTTTATACACCATTTCACGATTTACGATATACAGACTGTAGTTCACTGGACTATGTACGTTTACTGTTTGAATGCGCATTTTTGCTAACCATGAGGCGTTTTGCGTCCGGTCACTGGGCTCTTGGTGTTTGGATGCTGGATAACCTCATATCTGAAGGTTTTTAACGTGTTCTTGTGATACATTTTCTTAAGTCGAACAATAAATTTTGCAGTTCCTTAACAGTGTGTTGTCAATGTGATTATGTTAAGAATAATTTGGTTTTGTTTTGTATTTTTGTCGAAGACTGCGAGTTCGTATCTTCCCACAGTTATGCAGTGGCTGTAACACTCATAACAGTCAGTCCAGCCAAGTGTCAAGTGTGGTCAAGCTGGAAAGGTTCGAGAAATTCAGCTTCCTAGTGCCAACATCTTGGCACGGTAAGTCACTACCCACGTTATATTCTACAATGCGTGCATGTTTTGACGGCAGTGACTAATTTTATGAGAGGTAATCGTAACACACTGGAACCACTAAAGAAAATCAAAATGGCTATTGCATACGCAAATGTGTTGTTGCATCTAGATATTAAGCTTCCCCTCAGCATTTTGATTGATGCACCTAACATGGCTAAAGCAGCTGTCCCACAGCAACTCATGAATAACACATGGACATCTCTAGCTTTCTTTTCCCTAAAGCTATCTGCATGCGAAATGCAATATAGTGTTTTTGCTGTGAACTCCCTGTCATTTGTGCTTCCATCAGACACTTTCGTCAGTTCGTTGATGGTCGCCAGTTAACTGCTTTCACTCACCACAAACCCACAACTTATTCATTTCATTCAAGAGTTCTTCGAAATGCTCAACCCACTGTCCCTTTTGGTCCTCCTTTTTCACTAACTAGGGATGGTCACATATATCTTGATCTCTCTTGATAATCACCCGGTAATCTGATAGACTGCCACATCCTGTTCCTCTTCAGTTTTCAATGTATCTTAGAATTGTCTTTTGTATTTCCTAGCACTCTTCTCCACTTCCTAGTTTAGAGGGTTGTACACTGAATATAGCTTCTCCTTCATTTGCTCATTTTTGTAGTAGTTCAACTTGTGTATCACTATCCCTTTTCTCCCAGTCACCTTTCACGTGGCATTGCCTTCCTTTAAGGATGTCCATACAGGCTTATTTTGACGTCACTTTCAGGGATTTCCAGTATGCTTCCACACAGTTTTCCTATGTGATGCTACATTGTGTCTCCAACTTCGCTGTGATGGTTGCAGTGAATGCGTCCAGTGTAGTTTCATCCTTCAGTTTTTGGGAGTTAAACTTGAACTGTGGTCTCCCTCTAGCTGTCATGTCCGCTTACAGTTTGACCTTAAATGTTCCTTGTACTATACAATCGTTCGAGTCCACGTCTATTCCTCTTCTCAAATTTGTACCCAGAAGGCATCACTTTCTTGAAACTGAGTTGAAGTCCATCTGAGTTTTTAGTGCATCCATCAGATGAAATCCATGTTGCCTTGTGGATTTCCTTGTGCCTCTACGCGCTGCCTCCAATCACCAAATCACTGAATGCACAGAAGTCTGTGAAGAGTTCTCCACTATCATTCATCTTTCCAAGTCTCTCGACCCATGATGAGTTCTCTAACTGTACTCTCCCCTCCCACTCTAGTGTTCATATCGACAATAAGAATTTCGATGTTGCTATTTAAGATGCCATCCACAGCTGTTCACCATTGTCTATCGAAATCTTCATTCTAACCTTGTTTTTAGTTGTTCGTAGGTGCGTAGCATTGGATTATTGTAAACTTCCTTCCTTTTGAGTGAAATGTTGATGTCATTATCATGAATGACATTGGTTCACACCGAATAAGAGCTTTGACTGTTGTAAGTGACACCATGATAGGCCCTCGGTGAGTGTAACTCATGTTTGTCATCCGGGTAACGGGTGTGGATTACTGACTGGCCGTCTATCCTCGTAGACCTGAGCTTTGGACACACTACCTGGCTAGCCTGGCCCACCTTACCTAGTGGCCAGGCTGCTGTTAAAATCGCCTTAACTAGCAAAGGGAGAATATAACTCTTACCGCCACCCAAAGGGGCATTTATTGAAGTTGATTTTAAACGAGTGTAGAGATATACAATCACAGCTATTTCCCCTTGAAAATCCAGTTGACCACCATGAGTTTCACTTAGTACGAATGAACACATTCATCGCTGACAGGGAAACGAACGAGGTCCATTTGGCTTTACAAACTTCTTTGATCGCCTAACCTACTGCAGCGGTAAATAATTCCCCAAAATTATTAACCACAGCAATCATCACTCAACACTGGATGCTGACCAACACTGTTTAAGTCGACTTGTTTAGCTGAAGGCTTCCGGTCAAGCATCCCCGCCATTTGGTACTCCGTCGTGTCACGTGCGTGCACGATTACTAGCTAGCTAAGCATTCACTTCTACCCGCGATTTTGTCCCGAAATATACTACGTACTTTGGACGACAAAATCTGGTCTTTTGCTTTACCATTTGGTACTCGAAGAACGAACACTATAGAAGTTGTTGGTATAAGATCTTGCGTCAGTATAATCCGTACAACTCGCGAACGTCGATATCTGCAACCCTAAACTACTTTACCAATGACCTCGAACAACTAATTAGAATTAAGAAGCAATAGAAGTTACAAAATTGTCTGTAACTACTGGCTGTGATGTCCTTCGAACCGATGATATTCTTATTCTGTTTCTAAACCCACCTCATAATTAGTTTCACTGTACAACCTGCAGTTCTCACTGATAGACAAAGGTGATGTACCGGGGTGGCTGTTACAGTATAAGTTCTCCCATTATCGTAGCATCTGTTGTGTTTACTAAGGCCATTTCATTGTGTTGATTGAATCAGTAACATCGAAACTCATCGAAAATATATGGCTATTTACAGCGTTAAGGAGCTAGCATATTTAAGCTATTGAACAAATTCAAGGGCAAGTGGAATAGTTTTTAATGGTATGCGTTACTGTAAATTGTTTTAGTGTTTAACTTCTAAAGCTCAGTCATCACATAATCCATCTTCAAGATAACCTTAAAAATTACAAGTAAGTTGATCAATAAATGTATAATGCCACAATATATATGTAATAATGATAAACATTATCCTTCTAAGTGCAGCCAGTAAAAACTTTGTGCATGCAGTCGCCCAAAAGGGGCACATTTAGGTCAAATAATAATGCTAGTAATAAAACGTGCAAATCCAGATTAAATAGTGTTTAAAATAGAAAATACTGCTAAATCAACTTTTTAAGATGAGAAAGCAGTGGTTAAATAATTAAAAACATTGGTTAGATTCTAACTGGATATTAGTTAAATTACAAGAAAACACAGATTTGATAATGGTTAAATATTTTTTAAATTATGGTTAAATTTGTAAAATATTGGTCGAGTTTTGGTCAAAATTGGATATTGTAGGGGATATAAGCACTTATCCCTTGTTTCGGCCATGCCTATTATTCACTGATTTGTCTTTTTGGGCTCTTTTTTGGGAAATTATGGGGGAAAATTTCATGCCTACTGCGCAGCATATTATCCGAAAAATCTTTAGGTGTGTGTTAGGAGAGTCAAAGTGTCCCTTGATTTTCCTCGAAAATAGCCAGTGTCAAGTTTTCAGACAAGACACGTATAGTTTCCAATACATTTCTGAATTAGTCGGAGTTTTAATACGTATTCATATATCTCTTTATATTTCTTTTGTTTTCAGTGAGTTACAACTCAACTGAAGTTCTAACTTTATTTCTGAACTCAAACCATCTCAGATTGACGGACGAAGCGAATGATTATTGAGATAGAAAATGCCACTAATACTTAACTAGAACAATAGTTAGGGAGGCACATAGTCCAAAGCGTTTATACGGTTTTCATTTCTGAGAGTCATCTGGCTAGGTAGCTAGTGGCGAAGTATCACGTCCCAAGGGTGCGAACGCTCCAATGATCTGGAACACAGGCTGGGCGTTAGATAATGAGACCTGTCATTATTATAGCGCCATTCACCATCTAAGGAGCAAATTCCATCCAGATCACGTTTTTAAGTAATGTTTGGACAATGTGTTAATAGCTCATCAGGGTTAGGATTATGGTTAATGTAGGCATTAGGGTAAGGATAATGGCTAGTTTTGGGGCTGGTATTATTTATTTTAATTAGTTTTATTTACATTTTCGTAGTAAGGAGTCCTCGATCCTGTTACTGGCAACCATAGTATTACAGTCGAGGACTTCTTGGGTAGATTGAAAAACAAGATAGGTACAATAAACGGCCCGCAAAACGAACCTATTTCCAGTCACGTTGATGAATATATGGTTTATTTTAAAAAATGACACTCCTCATTATATCTCGGACGTATTTTTAAGACATGTTAGAGAAAAATACGCCGTTTAATGTATTTAATTCATTTTGTAAATAAACATTTTTCGTGTAAAAATCACCTGTTTTTATTATTGGTCGGCGTAAGGTTACTCGTGCTTTCGCATCCCATGGAACATGACACTAACTTTTCCCAGCTAGTTTTTAATTGTCTTACCTGTCTCAGATGAAGTTTGTCTCATATCAAGGAAACATTAGAAGATATAATAGGTCACCGAATCTGGCCTTACCAAAGCTGGGGGATTTCTGTCTGCTCCAACGTAGCACCCTTTGTCTTCTCAATTCCTGCTACTAGTGTGCATGGTAATGTTGTGCTGAATCTGCTAATACTTACTTAAACATCCAGACAGTCATCATAATTGAGACTCCAATTACAAAATATATGAGTCTCGTGAGAGCAGTACACCCCAATTGTCTATTCAAACCAGTGTTGCGATTAGCTGAGATTGTTCAATAATCACTAGCAATGTTACCCAACGTATCTCAGATATAGCTCCTAAGGACTTAACGTTTACGATAACTGCAACCTTTCATACGAAGAGCTATTTTTACATAAATGAAAATATGTGGCCTATGATACACTATAACTCTATACTTTATAAGATAATTTAGTATGACATGAAATAATGTTATCAACTGGATGACGTTTTATATCAAGTTATCCTCGTGTTGTTTTGAAACAGCTTATGCAATGTGGAGGTGATTAATGTCGTTAAATATTTTTGAAATATATTAAATATCAGTGAGATAATAGGGTGTTAATTTATTTAATTTAACACGAAATTACTCCATCATAGTTATTGAATAATACCCTATGAAAGTTCATGTAAAAAGCTGATAGCTGGGTGATTATGCAGGCCATCTCACTAAGTATCGTTCATTTATTGCTCTTCTGTAGTATAAGAAACATGGAACCTGTAGCATTATTTTGGTGGATTTCGATTCTGATATGTCTGATAAAATCCTCAGCCACTGGACTGCATCATTTCTCTGATTCCACGCAAAATATTGTGATGCAGACTCTTAATTAACACTACTACTTATCTCATGGTACCACATCATGATCGGACCACTTCTTAATTTCTTGCAACCAGTCTAACAGCTAGCATTTATTAAACGATGTAAAAGCTACTGGGATGATGTTTGTGACACATCAAAGCCAGTGTCGATATTTGGACTTACTGAAAGATGTTCACATTCTCCAAATGCTCTATTGTACCTCACAATTGCGTAAATAATATTGACACCAGACACAAACCTTCCTAGGCTGCAATGATCGAGTATTTAGTTAACTGATATCGTCATATGTGTGACTAGATTTCGCAGGTATGTCAGGATTGTTAACTTCAAATACTTTTAAGCCTATATTTTGATGAATAAAATTTTATTTCTACGATGGTAGAGTTGAGACAGTTTCATCTGTTTCCCTGCTTGCGATCAAAAGTCTCATGCTCCACACTTTTCAGCTCTCACAACTATGTAAATACGTAAACTACTGTTAACTTCTGACCTGGGACGGCGAGTGCAAGCAATGTTTTGCTTTTTTACTGTCTAGAACTACACCATGCGTACAAACAGTTATTAAGTTATATGGAAACCTGTATATTGTGCGTAATGGGACCATATTTCCATACTCAAGATCGGATAGTTTTTCTCCGTGCATTAGACCAAAGTCACTGTGTCTAAAATATCATTGATGTCAAAGTTAGATTAGTGGTGAAATCACCCAATTTTCCATCATTTCATTTGTGTATTGAACCAGTGGTGAAATATGATTATGTGCCCTTACCATATCTGAGATGTTTTTGTATAGGACTTTCTAGTTGTTGATATGCTTCTCCGGGATATTTCTGTCACATAATTCCGAAAAGCAGTCCTATTGAATGGTTTGAAGGTAAAAATACTACCTCTGATTGTCTGTAATGTGTATCAGGACATTTTAAACGTGTAATCATTTTACTGAGAATCCACGCCTTCTGTGAATCACTTTATAACTCTTTTTGTAATGTCCGAGTGGTATAAAGCCACTGGTTATTTTCGAAACTGACAGTTAGCATAGTTATTGGTGTGCATCTGACACTTATTGACAGACATTCGAATTGATGCATGTGGGTGGTTAAAGTCATCTTGTAGGATACTGAACACCCCTTTATACACAACTATCTTTGTTTCTCTTAAGGAAAACTAGCTACAATTTCATTACAGTTTATGTTTGCCTGGTTAACTGAATAGATAAACAGCTGTTTATTTCTGGCCATTACTCATTGATCATTTATATCTTGGTTAAAGCTGTCATTGGTTTCATTGAATCTCCTGTGGTTATTTTTTTTGAGTTTGTATAAGAGAAGATTTTGTTTATTACAATTTAAAACAAATGATAATTCAAAACTGTATAGAAAGTATTACTTGAAATGGTGATTATTATTATTTTAAGCACTAATGATTATCGAGTAGATTACGAAAACAATAATAACTTCCTTCTTGAGTGATAAGACGTTAAGTCTCCCATGCCTTATCATCTTGCAGATTCTAAAAGTTCTCACTAATCTTCAAACTATTCTTTCTATTGTTTTATTGTGTATCCACTTCAGTTTCATCAAACTTTTTTGTCTCTACTTATATGTGTGTTTTTCCAAAATGTGACGATTTGAACTGATACAGTTTTGTGCAAAGTCTTGGGTGGATAAGTTAGTGCCGAGCGATTCTGGGGACATCACTCGTACCAAATTCCCATGAAACTTCATGAACTCTCTTCATCAGATCGCCGCGCCTGGGCAGCGATGATTCGAGATGTTCATGAAGCCGGCTCATCCTTCCGTAGGAGATAGCCGAAGTAGAGAGAGAGTATACCTAAAATAATCCCGGCAGTTCCTCAAATAAGATGTTATCTGTATCCTAAAAGGTAGCCGGTGGATTTCGCTTGTGTTGATGACCTTCTTATACTTCTATATTTGCAGTTTCATTGCATACTTCTAATATATTTATTATAACATTTTTGCATGACTGTTACCAATTTAATAAAACTAGATTTTATAGTCGTTTATGTCGCAAGGTAAATAAAATATGAAATTGTACTTAGTGAATATTTCTGTTTGAAAATGCTACAGAGTCGAACACGTTATTTTAATGCAGTGAGGCTTGATGTTGGGCTGCAAATCAATTGATCAATTATTATTTCATTATAAAATTGCTGAATAGTAAACAGTCCCACCTACGCATGCGTTAAAAGAAACTCTATTAGGTGGGGGACCAACACACCCTATTCCACTTTCTGAAAGATTTAACGAAATAATATTTCTTTTCGCTCAGGATTGTTAAAACTTAATTTTGAAGTTTAAGTACTTTTTATTGATTTTTAACTTATTCGTTTAAAAATTTCAAAATGCCTTAAATAACGAATAGACAACAGTGTTCGTTTTCTCATTTAAGGGTTATCAACTAAACCTGTTCATATTGTTGTATGAGAAGTGTTCATGGACATATACCAATTTAAGGTCTTATTTACCGTAACAGAAATTGTAGAATTTCACTTATCTTATTGTAATTGTCTTTTCAGAAAATTAGTTTGATCTTTTCTCTATTTCTGCGACATCTTTAGTATGTCACTTGAAAGATTTATTTCACTTAAAACAGGTTTTATGTCCAGGTTATCAACTAAGGCTTTGAATATTTTCTGGCTTCCGAAAGCTTATGTTATTATGTATTACTAAAACGCAAACTTGGTACTTTATGGGCAATAAAAGATGTGCCACACAACATCTCATTATTGCGAGGACTGGGTTACTGCCCGAACGCCCTGACAGATGCAGTAGGTTGTCTTATGGGGCAACCGCTGAGCTTTCAGCTTGAAGTGTAATCCACTAGGCAATGGAGCTGCATCCTCATAGTTTCTGGTGACCAAAATAGGTTCATATGCCATTCGATCCGTTCGGATTCTGGGGCCTATGGAATCAGGGTTTTGCATCTCTGTGCATAGACCAGAATGTCTACCAGTCGGTTGTAAGTGCCAGGCGTTCGCATTCGCCCTTTCACGTATGTGAGGAACACACCCTACCGAGTAAAGGCAGAGAATAGGACTTACCTGACAAAGACCATAAACACTTGAACATATGAGAGCATTTTGAGATAAAGACCGGAGTTTTCACACCATCAGCCCTGCCAGATCGTATATGAGAGCAAGCATTATCCAGGAGGCCCACTTCCCACAGCTAAATATGTAATTGCAACTTTCCTGAATGTACAACTGACTAGTTTACACTCAGCGTTATATCAGTACTGATTTTCATGATCTGGAATCTCTAATCATTCTTTGATGAAGGCCTTCACGTAATCAGTATTTATTAAATTCATTTTGATTTTGTAAACAACATGTATGTTATCTATAGACGACTGCTGAATTGACAAAAGTGTCCACTGCTCAAGCAAGTAAAATTCATTCAACGGATCTGGAGTTCAAACTCACATCTCGAGTAGCCTAATGTTATTACTAGGTCGTAGTTTAGTAAATGAAAAATTTTGTAGTGCAACTCAGATGCCTTGTTATTATTCGTGTAGCGGAGATAGCTGTTACTTATATATGAATGTACCAAGTGAAAAGTAATGTTTTTTTTTGTAAAGCAAGAACAATAAACATTGTAGGATAGATTGAATTCACTTTTCTTTCGTGGGCTCTCAATCCTTCACAAACTCACTAAATTAGAAATTTAATTGTCTGAGAAAGTGTTCAAAGATTAATAATTTCAATAAGTATTTGTCTTGTTTAGTACAATGAATGTCAATTTTTGTCTGTTTCTCTGAATAAATTAAATTTCAGGTAATTTTGAATTCAATGGAAATTGCTCAGTTGTCTCACTATGGAAAGGATAAATTCTGTTTCCGAAATTGATTTAATTGAAGATCGATATTATCGTGATAGTGCAAGCTCAAAGCATAATTTATCTTTTGCTGGCTGTGGTTTTCTTGGATTATATCATGTGGGTGTTTGTTGTTGTATTAAACAGTTTGCCCCTCAACTGTACCAAAATAAACCAGTGTCTGGGACAAGTGCTGGTGCAATAGCTGCAGCTTGTCTTATATGTGAATTAGATATGGGTAAGGTGTAACAAAAAAGTATTACTCTTATTTATATTACATAGATACGTGTGTTCAGTATTTTTGCAAAATTGTTGAAAATGCCAAATGGTATACACTTGGTCCATTCGATCCACGGTTTAAAGTAAATGAACATTTAAGAGAAGGATTATCAAAAATATTACCATCAGATGCTCATATTTTGTGTTCTAATCGTCTGTCTATTTCATTGACGTGTTTTGCTACAAGAAAGAATATAATCGTTCGACAATTCAAGGATAAAGATGAATTGATCAGAGTTAGCTTTAAATTTATTTAAACATTATTCTCCATTATCTTATAGGCTTTGCTTTGCTCTGCGTATATTCCAATATTTAGTGGATTTGTTCCACTATCATTCAGAGGTCAGGTGAGTTGGTAAAGTTTTGCTATGCAAATGCTTTCGTTCTCCGTTGTTACTGCAGTAAGCAACAACTGTGACTTTTCATTTGTTTAAGTTATCATTATTGTTATTATAACGCTACAGAAAGTTTCAGGTCATGGAGAAAAAGAATTAAAGGAAGAAGGCTAAAGTAATAACAGACTTGTGATTAACAACGTACTACCAACAGTTTCTATTCTTTTCGATAACTTCATCATCGGGCTCTACAGTTATAAATACATAATAATGAATGAATGAATTAGTGTTATGAACAACATTAATGTTAGAATAACATCGAATGAATAATATTGATAGATTACAGCTCAATAGCATCGACATAAAAATAAGCTGAATGTTATATTAATGTAATTCCTAATTTTTATTGCGAAATGGTCGCGCTATGTCGTGAATTGGCAGAAGTTAGAATTCAAGGACCATTGGATCGGGTCCCAGTGGCTCAATGGTCTACGAGCTCGCCTTGTAACCAGAAGGCCCTGGGTTCGAATCCCTGTGGGTGCGTACTCCTGAAGGGTCCCAAACTAGGACGAAACAGCTGTCCAGTACTCCCAAGTTTTCCAGTGGTTCTCTAACTGATGTCAGCTCATGATGAAATCCTCCATGCAATCAAACAAAATCCCTACAAAACCAATACTTGAGAATTTTTAATGGGCATTTTTAATCAGTTTCTATTCTCCTATATTTTAAAGAGAAAAGGGAAACGCTTTAAGCAGGGCATTTCTTTGTGTAAAAACATCTTTCCAAGGATAAGTGAAAACAAAGTAATTGCCAGAAACAGGTATGCTCCGGTTTTATATGTTAAGTTTTTTTATTTGCATCCCTTCCGTGGGTGTCTATGAAGGCAGATGAATAGGTCGCTGGATAGTGATTAATATGATTGTCCAATTTTAAGTATTGGTTGAGGTTTGCTAATCAAACGTGTAATATGATCACTAAGCTAAGAGGCTAAAAATTGCTGTGACAAAGAGGATTAACTGAACACACTGAGGCCTAAAGACTAATGCTCTCTGTGTGTATTCCTTTACACTTGACGGGAAGGCTATTTACTATGACACTTCAGGAATCTCACAAGTTGATATTATTTTTAACGAAGTCTTTCTCCTTTTTTTGTAAAACTTAAGGATGCATGTATGAACAAGCCAATGATATGTGGACTGTAACTAGTCCCCTCTATATTAAAGTTATTTATTCATTCAACGACTCTTGTTATTAGTTTACAGTAAAGATGCCCATTGTAGGTCGTATGTTAAGGACGTCCTAGTGACTTGTTTAACAGTTTTAGTTTCTCGCTAGCTCAGTAGACGTTAGTTCACAAGTTGCATAGTGAGAGTTTAAAAAATCTGGTTGAATAAATCCATTCAAATCTGTCTAGTTAGATTTTGTTACACATTTTCACAGCATTATACTAAAAATGTTTCAAACAATACGATAACACTGTGTACACTATTGTAACAGTTCTGTAGTTCCACTTTATAGTGTTAGGAACTAAACGTGAAGCTAACCAGGTTTTAGATTTATCATGTTTCGTAGATATTATAAGGATTATTTTGTTTAGATATTGCCAGTAGATAGAATTTGCACCTCCGATGGAGAGACAAATTATTAGACTATCTCAAGGAGGGAAAGATGACTGAAATGATACCACTAGTCAATAAATCACCACTATGTTAAGATCAGACGAATTACTTGAAAGACAGGTGTACTAACTTACAATTTTTTGAATAAGTACAGCTAATCACTAGGTCTATTACAAAGGTGCAATTCATACAATGAACACACCTTCTATCAAAAATTTGTACTCAGCTTCATTGGCTGTTTCCTAAAGTCATAGAGTAATACACAGCAGAATACTCTTCAATACCCTACCATTCTGTTAGGTAATCAAATTTCCTTTGAGGACCAGGAATGAAACAGTGAGCCAGATTTTTGTCAAAAACCAGCATAGAAGATTTTATGCTATAGATTGACAGAATAATTCTTAGAAGTGTAAATATCAAGTTGACACTTTTCACTTTGATACTATGGTGATGTTTATTTCTGAATGTTTGGTTTCTGGCATGGAATCTGCCTATTCCTGCCTTGATACAACGAAATATACATATACCATGTTTCCAATATATACACTGAAGTGTTCCAGTAAGTTCTCATCCTATGTCAGTAATAGAGTTGATAATGCTCTATATCTTCGTGTTTTCCTTTAAATAATTTTAAGGATGTGGTTTGCTGATATAGCTACCTCCTTTTACTCTTAAATATACATTGATGACTTTTAAAATCTTAGACTATGGTTTCCTGCTGATTGAATCCAAACATTAATGAGTAATTCAAGTTCACAAATAACCCAATATGTATTTCTTATGTGTAAGTATTTGTGAATATTTTGTGAAACCAACACACTCCATGTGTTCTTCATACTTTGTAGCGAAATTTAGACTGTATATGTCCATCTGACGGTTTATATATTTGTTGAAATATACATTATTATTGATCCTAATGTGCTTAATTCTAAAACTCGGACTTTTTAACTCTTTTTTAATCCCATCGCTCATATTCTTTAATGTATCTGAAGCCAGCTATAGGTGTAGTAAAATTACTGTACATCTAACTGGGAGTAAGTGCCTTCATATTTATTTGAGATGTTTGGTTTTGCTCCAAGACGGGTTTACGTGGCCTATCTATTCAGATGTAGGCCTCGGAATATTGTTTACCTCACTACTTGCAGCCTTTTTAACTGTCTTTTCTGAAATTATATATATATATATACTCATAGCAGTACTTTTCAAATATCTGAGCGTTATGCACTGGTGAAGTCTATTTATTTTCCTTTTTCAGCTTGTCGTCGATGGAGGCTTATCAGATAATCTGCTTAACATCAATCAACAGACAATTCGAGTTAGTCCATTTGCCGGTGACGCAGATATATGTCCATTGGAGTCAAAATGTGATCCACAGTATAACAATGCACAACCACAAGGTTATGAAGATGTATTAGGTTCAATTACATTGTTGAATCTTACAATGCGCTTAAATCTAACAAATATTAAACGCTTCATTGGGATGGTATGGCCAATGAATTCTGATCAGCTGGTTAATCTAGCCACCCAAGGTTATGATGATGCCTTACGGTTTTTAATTACTCGTGGTAAGTCAGTTAATTGGTTCAGTTATAACAGTTTTATTCTGTTCAGAAGTTCTCTTCAGTGACTGGGTTATCTTTTTAATTACTTAAAAATTATATAACAGAGAGAAGCGGAGAATGTATTGAAATCGAACATAACAGATCAAGTTAGCAGCAATAAGCTATATACATCTTAATAATTAGTTAGAATATGGTATACATTGTTGAATAGCGTGCACAGTTATAATCAGAACGAAAGTGCTTATGGGCTAGACAAAGTCTGGTTAGCATGTATATATAATAATCTTCATTAATGGACTATATTCTGATTAATTTCTAAGCTGTATGAATTATTGTTTTTTCCATACATAATAAACTTTTTTTTATTCCTTCACGTTCCCAGTGGAACATAGGGTTTCAAGCTAGAGGCTTGAAGTTTCTGTAGCAAAGTTTATTTTTACAGGATGGGGTTGCTAGCCTTATGCCCAACCTTCCCTCTTTACCAGCTTTATTTCTGGCTTAGCGAGGTAAAGGAGTGCGTCAGTGGCCGGGAATCGAACCCCGGACCATGTGCATGGTCGGTGAGCGTCCTAACCGCTGTGCCACCGACGCAAAACATAATAAACTATCATGAGTTTTCATTATAAATTATTTAAATTAATCCCAGCGTGTTTAAGAAAATTCAAAACAAGATTTTTCTGAATTTTTGGCTGTGTAAGCCACAGCTTCTTCAGCAGATTTATATGAGTTTTAGTTTGAACGAAGTTGAAAAAAGCAGAATTGTTGTTCTTGCTTTACTGAAGTGTATAGAGTTGAATCAGTTGTATGAAATTTCTGCTGATCATATTTCATTATCTATAAGTTAAAACAAAGCGTATTATATTACTCATTAAAAGACCATACGATTTCTTATTGATGAAATATGTGGGGCAATACTCAGCAAGACTAATGAGTCATTTATTTCTGCGCTGAAGAAATTTTGTCCTAATTTATGTACACAAGTGAAGTGTTAAAGTAAATTAACAACTCTCGTTATTGTAAAGTGTCACATTAGTGCAGATTAATTATGAATTAAAACACTGTTTTTATAAAACGAAGAAAGTATCGCAGACAAATTAAAATTGTTGTTCTCAAGCGAGTATTTCATTTTCACCTGGTTGATGAATAAACTAGAAGTTAAACTTATTTAATTAGAGCGACTGTACTGTCAATAAAAGAAAAATCTTCCCATCGAAACATCCATTCGTTCACCTGCCTAATATTCGTAGTGGTTTGAGTTTTGTTATGTCTTTCCCGACCGATGGCTGTTACTTTGACGCTGTGGTTGGGTTTGCATATTGCAATGATCCAACGAGCTACACTAGCTGGAACTAATGTTCCTGCAGATCCTACCATACCGGAAAGGTTATTTGGATATCGACTAGACTAAAAGTAGTCACCATCATAATGTAAGTTGTATACACTATGTTGGGGGTCTGTGGGTGAAGTTGTACTGCTGTCAGATAGGGATGTAACATCAGTTAGGTGTTTCCCTCAGATGACCAGCACGCCAGCTATTCTGCCTCTTTGCTCTGGAGCGGAGGTCAACCCCAAATGTGCATCTAAATCTCCTTCGGCGGTAAGATCTAAATACAAACGTAACTTCAAAAACCGAATCAAACAGGCTGTGTGTGACTGGCCTCAGGTATTTTCCCCATGGGCTCCGCACTCAAGTAGCATTAGTACTCTTTCTGTTTCAGGTATTCTGAGAAAGAAGAATGTCTTTAATTGTCCTTCAATTATAAGTTGTCATAGGGCTAGGTATCTCTGTGTTGAAACACTTCCTGGTTAGTGTAATGTTATAATGATTTGATCTGGTACGTAATCAGTGTGATAAGGTAGTTTTGTTGAGTAATTATAAAAAATCATTTGTTTGTATCGTTTCGTATGAGCGAAATATTGGAATGTACTACTGTTGTTATATAGGTTGTATTCTGGTCAAAATTTGTACAACATGTAACATTCCTCCGATGATCTCTGTCTCGTTCATTAGTGTCGTGAGTTTTTTAAAAACTGCTCTTTTAATATCGCTTTGATAAAAATTGATCATGAGTTATAGATTTAATTCAACTGTTTTTAATTTGAACGTATCTTTTAACTAGGTTTCATCGCTTGCCGTATACATCAAACTCCCAGAGAATTCTCAAACATTTCGCGATCAAAACAACGTAACAATGTAACGCGTATTCGTCGTTTGCCCAGTGTTGATGCCTTTTTATACCGTAAAGTAAATGAAGAATCAGATGGTTGTCGAAAATATTCCACTGATCCAAGCTCTAATCCAAACGTACCAAAATTGACTAGATCCTCTACTCCCAGAAAAGTAATTCCTTATTCCGGTATTGGATTAAATGTCGCTAATTGTCGTGCATGTCAAGATAATCTATGCGAAGCTATCAATTCTTCATTTCCCGCATCATTACGCTTAGTAATCAAAAAAGGCACAAATCCTCCGCCGTCGTATTTAAGATGCATTCAGAGTCGTGTTTTTAGTTATGGATCGTCTGTTTGCTCATTTGGTTTTAATTTGGTTAGATTTCCTCTGAGTTTACAAGTCAAAGTCCTAATATGTGTCGTTTCCAAGTAAGCTATTTCATTGGATAGTCATTTCACTTCCTTGTTGTTCACTTCTTAATGATTATCTTGTTTATCTTAGTATAGATCTTAAGTAAAATCCTGATTTTAGTTTTTCACATGAATAACAATCATTTAACTATGGTCCACCCTGAATACTGTCAATCTTTCTATCTTATTTATAAAAAACATTTATCTGTACCATATGGTTAATAAACTAACTAAACTGGCATAACAGTGTGGATGCACTGCAATTCGATCTTAGGCGCTAGGAATTAGCCAGTAGAAAACCCTTTCTATAGACAGCATATTTGTTAGCACTTTGTGAGAGGGCGTAACGACACAATCTTGTTGAAAACTCATTTTCTTCATAGTTCGAATTTTCATTACTGTGTACTAAACCCAGTGGAGTTAGTACCAAGCTATTTAAATCACTAATTGGTTTGAATCTTGTAGGAAAAGTGGGTTTTATTCAAAATCAGAGATACGCCTTTCTGATGAGTGCCAATGTGCACAAAATCGAGGTTATTCATATTTTACAGATTGAATCTTAATGTGTTTATAATTTGATATATGATCTGTAAAAGCAATCGTACTCTTATAAGCGGCAGTTTAATTACTCTGAGGGTGCTTTTAATTTGCATGGACCGTGATGACTGGTAATTGTATATCTTGGTCCCGATATAATTTAGGTCAGTGACTCATCAATTTACCAACTTAGCAATAACATAGCACTTAGCGGGGCCTTCGTTCCACTTTTCTTATCAAGTGCTGTATTGAGTAGTATGGATGTTTACTTTGTGGGGCAATTAAACTGGCCTAGAGACAAAATAAGTCCTAGCATCCAATACCTACGTGAATGGAGTGTAGATTTCAGCCATCCAACTGTAAGTGAGACTGTTAAAGTTGTCTCCAATTTAAAACAAGGCCAGGTAACTAAATTTGATATGATTACGAATGGTGTTAATGAACTGTCGACTGGGTCAGTAAGATATTAGTTTATGTGTGGGCATCTGAGGCAGTTCAAGTAGACTGGTGCAAAACAATGGTTGTCCCAGTTTATAAAAAGTGGGACATATCTTACTGTGATAATCATAGGGGATCAATCTGAATATATCTGAAGGTTAATAACCCTGCGTAAACCAATCAGTGCTCGGGAGAAACAAGTCTGTGAAAACCACGCAGGCTTTTGTTCAGAAAAAGAGTATACTGATCATTTCTTCACTCTTCGACAGATTCTCGAAAACAGTGATGGTTACTGCTGTCCAACACCTGACATGTTTCGTGACCTGAAGATGAAATTTGACCCTGTCGACTGACAACTGTCATGGCAAGAAATTATGCCGCAATAAACAAGGCATTCTACTCAAACTCACGCAGTTTTGTAAGACTCCATGGAAAGTTGTCACCTGAAGTAATGGAAATCAATAATGTCCGTCAGGGATTCTTAATTTCTCCATTTTTGTTTAGTTTCATCATAGGTGTCATGATGCATGTGAAGTTAATCGACTATAGGGACCTAGGCTTTGATTTGTTATCAGAAAACAGTCTTATTGGCTTAGTGTTTGCGGATGATATTATCCTGACACTGACAAAATGCAGAGTCTTCTGAACACCTTGTGCAATAATCTTAAAATGTTTGGCATGCGATTCGGCTCCGTCAAATGTAAGATAATGTTGCAGGGTTGGTCTGCACAGACTCCTAGGGAATGAAGTGGTTGAGCGTGTTGACTAACACACTTAATTGGGTATAATATAGTTGGTAATAGTGAGGTTAAGTGTAAAGTGTTAGGGAAAGCCAGTCAATGGGTTTGTGACGTTACATCGACTGATTTTTACTGTTTCATAACACATTTAAATTCACAACCGGTAAATCAGTAAGTAATTTGAGGCTTTGATTAACCTGTAATGTACTAAAATAGGATTTGCTCCTTACTAGACATTTTCATTAAACTTCATATATATATATTTATAAGACAATGGATTAATTGGAATAATCAGAGTATTATGAAATACTGTTTGTTATAAATGTTTATAGTTCTAGTAGAATGTTACGTTAATTCATTCATCATTAGTCACATGTTAGAAAACAACTTTAATTTACATCATTTTTCACAACTATCCATCTTTTTTTTTCAAACATCGGTCTCACATAGTTTCAGATATTTCGTTGATTTGTTTATCACTGTAGATTTAACTAAGGATGAGAAAAGTGTTTACATCCATAAAATATTTTGAAAAAGTTTTCAATCTTGATTGACTTGTTTATCTGATTTTTTTTACTTTATTAATCCTGTCGACTAGTAATTCGTTATGTGGGGAAGCTGAGAAATCTGTTATGAATATGTGATTTCAATGGAAACGTTCACTAGTTGATGAGGGAAGTAGCCATCTTGTATATATTTTTTTCTCTTTAATCAGTATCGTTTCAGTCAGCCATAGGCAGTGTAGTTATGGGTGTTAAAGCCAGTCAGTGCTTCTATATGATTCAGAAACTTGGCGCGTCACTTCCAACAGGCTTTAAATTTTTATCACCAGCTGCTTTCGTGGGCTTAATACTGAAGATCAGATGGTCAGCCAGAACTGGACACTCAACAAGTGCGATCTTAGGGTGAACCTGTCAACAAACTATTGCCCAACAAATATGTAGAAAAGGATGGAGATGAGTTAGACTTACTCTGGTCATCGCGAGTAGAACCCGAATGGAAGACAACTTGCTTGGTGTATGACGGGGGAGGGTGATATGAAGGAGATCGCGTATGAAAGAAATGAAATCTAATGGGCAATCGTGGAGGGAGCTAGAAAGAACTCCAGAGAACAGGGTGAAATGGAGATGTGCTGGTGAAGCCCTATGCTTCACTCGGAACCCAATGGAATGATAATCATGATATGAATGATATCTAATGCCATACGAATATACAACAGTAAGCTCAACACTTGTAAAAAAGAGTAAGAATGAAGAAATTTACCCTTTATGTGTTGCTCAACAAATAAATCTTGAAATGTTTCAACTCTTTATGCTTTTATTATCAACGTCTTTATAAGGGATTAACAAAATACTACACTTTTGAAAGACGTCCGGTTATCATCCGATGATGGTTTCTTCAGTTTCGGTCGAGAATTTATTTACAACACCAAGAGCTATACTGTTGTACTTAATATTAGGGACATCATATTGAACAAAATATGAAAGCATATTCAAAAAGACATTCAAGGGGTGTCAACACTATTCAGGTAGCCTGTTTCTTTCTCCGGACATTATTCACTCCGTGGTTATATTATTGTACTTTATTTTTTATAAAATTCCAGTGTTACCTCTAAGGAAGTGTGGATACACTACCATCGTATATATGTATAGTATCTTTAGAGGAAACAAAATAAAGAACATAGTATAAGTATACCATCTCACATCGACTGAGATGGTTAGGACATGTGTTACGTATACCTAGTCATCGCCTTCCTCGACGGGCAATGTTAGCTGATATAGGGTCAGGCTGGAAAAGAGCTAGCGGTGGTCAAACCAAAACATGGCACCAGTCAATGAAATCTACAACAGTTAGTCTCGGCCACGTAGGAAGGTGTAGACTTCCTGGTTGGGATCCTCGGGACGGTAGAAACCAATGGTTGGAACAATTGATGTGGCTCAAAATCGTTCTCAATGGCGCAGATACATCTACTCCTTGTGACTTATAATTTCCAATGAAACTGTTTTGCTCTTCGTTAATACTATTCCTTTTTCTCACACCTCTGTTTACTTTCTATACTATGCATTTCTCCTACTTTCTTCTCTTGCTTTGTGTGCTACAAGGAGGGAGTGTGGCGACTTGAACTGCCGCACATATGTGCAAAGTTCTGTGTCGAAAACAGATAAATAAGATATCAGTAAAGCTAGTTGGAATTCGTCTAAAAATATTTGACACATAATAGCAAAATATACAGCAGATATGGATGTTATCCTCAAGCATTCACTTCGGCAGTGCGGTTTATATAATGGAGTTTATATGCCCATTCTGTCTTCATATAAGAAACACAGAATCTGATTATTCTCTAAGCACTTTGTTCACTACTCATTTCATTATATTTAATTTATTTTAATATCATTAGTACTTCAGTTGGTCTCCTGTTTCCCTGATAACCTATAAACTGAAATACTTGCACAATTGTTTTATCTTCTCTTATCTGTTGTTAGTTTCTGATTTCTTGTAACGATAATCTTGTCTTCTAAATACAGTCAGTAGAGGCTTTTCAAAGAGACATCTTTTCATATTTCCTCAATATTATTCCCATTCAGTTCAAGTCTATTCTGCTTTTTCACTAAAACACTGATTTTCAACGAGGAATTTTGCACAGAATTACAGCATTTCAAGTCGTCACAATTCATATAGCACATACAGAGTTAGAGAAGGAAGTATAATGAAAAGGAATATACGGGAGAAAGTATAATTACACGGAGAATAATGAGGATTTAATGGATTCGCGAGATAACAAAAAGTGAATGCTGCCGCACCAATGAGAACGATTTTTTGCCATATCAGCGACAGTCTTAATCCATTGGTTTTTAGTGTATCGTAGACCTTCACTAGAAAAATTAGAATAAATTTAATTTTCAAGTATTGGTTTTGTAGGGATTTTGTTTGATTGGTTGGAGGATTTCATCATGAACTGACATCAGTTAGAGAACCACTGGAAAACCTGGGAGTACTGGACAGCTGTTTCGTCCTAGTTTGGGACTCTTCATCAGTACGCACCCACCGGGGTTCGAACCCAGGACTTTCTGGTTACAAGGCGAGCTCCTCCATCCAATCAAACAAAACCAATACTTGAAAATTAATCTGATGCTCACTAGCGACTGGCCCTATTCAGGCAGTTGACCTGGGGTTCTAGTGGGAAGTCGTGACCAGTAGGGTGCAGCAGGTTGAAGATGAGGCAGTAACTCATCGAGGAAGACATTGCGAAATGGTCACGCTATGTCGTGAATTGACAGAAGTTAGAATTCATGGGCTATTGGATCGGGTCCCAGTGGCTCAATGGTCTACGAGCTCGCCTTGTAACCAGAAGGTCGTGGGTTCGAACCCCGGTAGGTGCGTACTGCTGAAGAGTCACAAACTGGGACGAAACAACAAAATAAATTTAAGTTTATTCGCATTTCTCACCAAAAGAGAAAATAAATAAATAACACTATCATAGTTACACGCACTTCTTTACCCCACTAAGCCAATAATAAGACTGGTCAGGCATGTGGCTAGAAACCCCATCCCGTAAAAATAAATATCACTGCTACCGAAACTTCAAAACTCTAGCTTGAAACTCTATGTCCCATTGGGGACGTAAAGGAATAAAAAAATCATAGTAAGGAACTTTTACAATCAGTCCTACAAATCAAAAAAGAGGAGTAATCGTTCAACACTCAACATGGAAGTATTAGATCAAAAATAAGAAAGTTATATATGATATCAGCAACTCTCTTGTATGCTTTTGAGCAGTTTTTATATCTTACATCATCAGCATAAAATTAGGATTAAAAAGCCATGAATATTTTATCACATTTATTGGACGATTTCGTCACTGATTAAAATCCACACTTTACCTAGTGTATCCTAAATCAACTAGGCAGTTTCTTCGGTGAAGAATTGGTAAGTTTCACTACTTCCAATCCACACTTATACATATTCGTTGCGTTTCGTTCCCCAGAAAATGAAAAGGCATAGTGTTAGTTAATAAAAGAAGGATGCAGGATCTGAACATGAAACTCTTATTTCATTTCATGCTTTCAGACAGTATATTGTTCATAATTTACTTTTGAAAAGATACACTTCTATGCATTAGCCTCTTTTCCCTTGGCGAATTTATCACCTGTCCTTCTTGTATTTGGTTATCTAGTGCTTGAAATATTTACCGAATGTTCCATTCTTGGGAACCTTGATTCGTGGTGATTTTGGAAGTAGTGTTTGAAAGGGCTGTCATCCAAAATGAAATGGTTAGAAACTTCTGAAAAATAAGATAATTCTTCGATTGGACACTAGTAACTAGTGTGATGTGTCTAGTCCTTTGTTTGGTGCAGACTGAATTCTATCAGTCAGGTTTGCAATGTGGCCACCATTCTAGGTAGCTCGCCATCACGGTGCACATTGATTTGATGATATTAGATGGTTGGAGGCAATCGGCAGGAAGCCTTGAACCTAGGTTTCGTGCTAGTTGGCACTCGTCAGCAAGGCGTATCTGCAACCCTGAAGGAACTCATGTCCCTTCTGAGATTCGAACCCGCGTCACCCAGTGCTGCAGTCAGAGACGTTACCACTGAGCTATTCGGGCTCGCGATTGACCTCCTGTAGGACTGTAGTGGGTACTTTGATTGGACACTAATAACTAGTGTGACGTGTCTGCTATCCCGATATCTATATCGTGATTTTGGCAGAATCAGGTGACTGAATATGCTTCGTCTTTATTGTGAGATACTATTCCCATTTCTTGTTTCTTTCTGATTATCTCTTTATTCATATATGACTATCGGCTAGGTGTTCATACTGTTATTGAATGTTCCTATGTCAATCACAGCATGGGTAGTGCTGAATGATGATGAATGGTTTCCATCTACTAGTCGTTCTGAATGTCGTTATGGAACAGGAGAATTATCCCTCTCTTGTCTTTCATCTCGAGATTTTTAGGCTGTTTAATGTGTATTTGAATTAATAGTTTATTGTTCATTATTTTAACATGATATATTTCAAGTATAAATTACTTTTTTATGTATATCTGAATGTGATTTCTTCTAAATATTATTTAGATGTTTACAAGCTTTGAAACAGTCGGATGTCAGTAATTACTATCTGTTGAGTTTATTAGACTTGCTCAAGCAATCGTATCTCTATCTGGAGGATTCAAAAGACAAGACTGTGTGCTCACCAGATTATTCAAATTCTGAGTCATCTAAGTACAGACGTTATCATTCAGTTCCGGAAAAATTATGTTCAATGTTTTCTGTGATAACTTCTGTCTTAGAGAAGGGAACTGATAATATGAGTGATTTATTTTTACGATTAAACTCTGTAGAGCTACCAACAGCTAAAGATTGCGGTTTAGAATTGCTTTCATCCCCTCATTCAACAAAAGAGGTTAGTGACAATTTTTCTGTGTGTTGATTTGTTTGTCTGTTTTGGTTGCCATGGCAATTTAGTCATATTGAAAATAGATGTTCTCTTGGGTTAGGCAATAATTCCTTTAAAAGATGATCTCTGATTTGCTTATGTGTTCATCTATCAGTACAGTCGTGAGATTAAGTTGCTAATTATAGCTGGAGCAAACAAGTATTTCTTTGTATTTATTCATCGTGAAATTAAAAATGAGATAACAAGGAGCTTGCAATCAATTTTAGTGTTTTAATTTGAACAGAGATAGAATAAACATTGATGGATCCATCTTACTTCATCGGTCCTCTTCAGCTGCGTACAACTTATAACACTTAACAAAACAAGTTATAATACAATTGTAACATACATTTCGTTTTTATTGTGAATCAGTCCTCCAGTGAGGATTGTTGCAAGAAAACAAGAATAATAAGGTTATCTTTTATTATTAATATATATATATATATAAGCTTTCATTATGGGTAAATTTTATTTTGATAGAGTCTCACAGTGTTATACAGTAATATTTACTGATGACGTTTCGAGCACAATTTATTGCTCATAATCATATCAAGTTAATTACACGACTTCCTAAATTCATTTATATAGTTCCATTGTATTTCACTTGATTTTCACTTGATTTGATTGGTAGTATTATTTTCCATATTTCAGGTATGAGTGATGATTCACTCCTATTGCATGTGTTGGGTGTAGATTCGATGAACAAAGATTCAGTAATCAACCTCTCTCTCCACCTACCTAGATTACTTTTTAGAATTTTAACCCTCTCCCACCCTATTGTGTGGTTGTGTGTTAATGCATGCATTGCAATTGCCGAGCTTTTTTCTAAATTACTTATCTTCTCTGGGTCAACCATTCTTACCTTAGCTAAATTCTTATGTTCTGACGATCTGACTACCCCTGACCTACTAGTTTGACCTATGTAGTTGACCTCACAGTCATTGCAGGGTATTTTGTAAATTATATTATTTTGTCTAATTGGGTCCACTGGGTCCTTTAACCTACAGAGCTTGTCCCTGAGTGAGTTTGTAGGTTTAAATGCCACCCTAATTCCTGCTTTATTTAGAATCCTACGTAGGCTCTCAGATGTCCCCTCTTTATATGGTATAACAGTGGATGACTTATATTCTCTCTTATTTATGTTATTATTACCAGTTTCACAATTCTTTTTATTTTTCTTTTGGCGTTTTTCAATCTTCCTAATGAATTTTAGAGGATAGTTATTTAGAACCAACGCCTCTTCTATCTGTTTTATTTCATCATTTAGGTCTTTTTTGTGCTACTTATTGCCATTGCTCGGTTTGTTAAACACTTAACTAAGCCTGCCTTAACAGTTAAAGGATGAGATGAATTAAATTCTAAATATCTATTAGAATGCGTTGGTTTTCTATAAACACTAGTGTGTAGTTTGCCTTCTTCTATTCGTTTTATTTTACAATCTAACATAGCTAATTCTCCTTGCTCATTTTCGGTTTCAATTAGCTATGTTAGATTGTAAAATAAAACGAATAGAAGAAGGCAAACTACACACTAGTGTTTATAGAAAACCAACGCATTCTAATAGATATTTAGACTTTAATTCATCTCATCCTTTAACTGTTAAGGCAGGCTTAGTTAAGTGTTTTAAAAAATGTCCAAAAGTACATTTCGACACCCAATGATATACCTTAGGAACAGTTGTCTCATGTATTAGGATATTTTGGTCCTCATGATTATGCTATTCTTCAAGTTTAGTGGAAACTGGCGAAACAGCAGGTTGTAAATACTTTAAATACTCTCAAGAGTAAATAATACCATTAGAGACCATATTTTAATCAATTTAAACAAAGACAACAGGATAAATTATATGCAATATAGTGATGGAAGCCTAAGTTTTGAGCAGGCTGCCTCAGGAGTGAAGTTCGGGCGATGATAAATCAGTAATAATTACTTAGTCAGAGGTAATAAAATACATTGATTAGAACTCATAGGATTGGAAAATCAAAATTTGGTGTGTTCAAAGTCGAGTGAAAAGATGGTGATGATGTAATACAGTGAGCGGAATTCAGAGGATCAAAAATTCAGTGTAATATGAGAGTCGAGCAAAAATAAATCTTTCTGTCTGTTCAGATTTATAAGGGGGAATTTCTGTATAAATTTTTTAGTATTTTAAATTCATAATTGATAACTGGTCATTTGATGTGACACTGACATAGAATCCAAGTTCGTGCTGTATTGTTCTCTCAGAACATGGGTTTCATTTAGATAGGTATTCTTCAGTAAAGATGTTTTTAGAAAAGTAAATTAATTATCTTTTTGTGAAGGAAATATAATTTTAACCCTCCAATTACGCGGGTTTTTCTGTCAAAGTTTAAAAATATTTTGATTATATATATATATGCTGTTTCTCGCCAGAATACCATTTATTCACCTATCCAACTCTAATTCAATCTGAATGTTTTTAATTAACTATGAATTCTTTTAAATCATGGTATAGTTTTGAACAAAGTCCTTTTTGGTGTAATTTTTTTTCTACTTTTTACACTTTAAAAGTATACTAATATATGGCATTTTTCTACTACTTTATCGTTACGATCTTCAAAATACAAAAACTGATCTTATCTTGTACTGTACAAGTTTACTAGGTCAAAACAAGCAATTTAAACTTTAAATGTTGATAATGCAGAATGCTTCAAATATCTTACTACCTACTGGTTATCGCTTATAGCTGTATCCTTAGATGAGAAATATTGATATTATGTATATGATTTAATCTGGAGAACATAAGTTACTTGATGACGTAATATACTTGTATCGGTTTAGATAAGCTGTATTTTTTCACTTCTCCAAATGTCAGGTAACTTTGGCGTACACAGAAAGCCAATGACAGTACTACAGAGTTGTGCGTGGAAGCGTTCTAGCTGGACAACACATCAGTAAGGATGTGAGGACACTTCACCCTCAATACATCATTATAATTAGAAATGTATAGCAATTCAATATTCAGGATTTTAGGATAGCAGAAAAGGTAGAATCATCTTATTTTTCAAAAGTTTGTAACCATTTCATCTTGGATGACAACCCTTTCAAACAGTACTTCGAAAAAAACCTTATTTTAACACTTTCAACTTCATGCTATTCACTTTTCATGTTCATCTTTTTAAATCGTAGCCGTACTGATAATACACAAACTGACTACTGGCTTACTACTATTACCTTGACGAATTTGTGCAGGCTGTTTACCGTATTTTTCAGAGACTTTTTTGTAGATGAGATCTTCGTAAGACTTTGGGTTTTTGATCATACCTTTCTAAATAGGTTTCTTTGCATCCATCCACTTGGAAGAGGATTTTTCGGTAAGGCATGAATTGGCAGAAGTTAGAATTCATGGGCCTGTTGTCATGTTGATGGTTCGAGCTCGCCTTGTAACCAGAAGGTCCTGGGTTCGAACTCTAGTGGTGGGTGCGTACTGTGAAGAGCCCCAAAATAGGACGAAACAGCTGTCTGGCAGTACTCCCAGTTGGTTTTCCAATGGTTCTCTAAATGATGTCAGCTCATAATGGAATCCTCCAACCAATCAAGGCACGATGTGTTTGAACACAAAGGTCATCTAAAACTAAGTTTATCTTGTAGTACTGTCTGGTTGTCCAAACATTGTTTATTTCATTCATTACAAGTTCTGTCTGGTTATAAAGAAAGTGTCCAAATAAATATTACTGCTGATTAAGAAGCCATTCACATTCTTTAGTCATTTCGCTTATCTAGTAAGGAACATAGACCCTGGTAGACTTCTTGTTGAGGAAATTTCAGCATAGATACAAAAGATATGTTGTACCCAAGCGAAATACTTGTGTTATAGGTGTGGCCACTAGCTGCACACCGACGAATAAATTGTGCTGTGTTTCCGAATATTTTATCACTATTGTTTTTGTATTGTAATTTTTGTTTGATGAAATCGCCTTATATGTAATATAGAAGTGAGACATAGAATCTTAAGTAGAATGCATAAATTAGTTGATACGATATGATTTGGAATCAATTGCAGTAGGCTAGATAAATTCATACCTTCCTAACTACTGTTACTATTATTATATTCTTGTTTGTTTTAACCTTCCTTTCATTTTGTAAGACTTTTGGATTTCGTTTAAATTATTTTCATATATATGGACCCCTTTTTATACTGACTTCTACTCGAACCATAACAGCTCGTACCAGTATATAGTATTGTTGATAGTGGTACATACCAAAGTATCACCTTTCGCGGTATGCAAGATTTTCTGAACTTGAATTAGTTTCGATTGAACCTTGAAGTTACTAAACTGAAACTTAATGGTGTAGAAGACCAAACTGACTTCCTCTAAGTGTTAGCTACGAATAATTAGAGAGCTTTCGTCACTTAGCTAAAATTCACTTGCAATGGTGCAGAAATACTCACTGAATTGATGTTAGAGTATTGGAGACAATTGGCAGGAAGCCCTGGCCTTAGTTTCTGTGCTTGTTGACACTCGTCAGCAAAGCGTATCTGCAATCTTAAAGAAACTGATGTCCCTTCTGAGATTCGAACACGCTTCACCCAGTGCTGCAGTCAGAGACGTTACCACTGAGCTATTCGGGTTAGTGATTGGTATCCTGTAGGAGTGTCGTGTGCCTCCAATCATCTAACATCAATTCAGTGTGCACTGCGATTTCGGGTCACCTAGCATGGCGACCATATTGTATACTTAACTCATAGAATTCAGTGGGCGCCGACCCAAGGACTAGATGCATGAGATTGGTTACTACCCAGTGATCGAACAAAGTAAACGTATTCACTGTTCATATTATCAAAATTCTTGAATACAACAGTCTTTATCAACTAAACCTTCCAACTACTGTATCTACTTGTCTAATGCTCTCCATTGTTCATCTACTTGTTTTCTCAAATTTTTCCTTCTTGTTTCAAGGTAATCATATTCCTTATGATTTCTTGATGTTTTATTTCAAATGATATCAAGTCAAAGTATTGACGTTTTATCACACAATAACTTAAGGAATTATAGCGGAATATATTAAGGTCTTCGAAATACTCCCCTGCATTTGTTTGTTTCGTTTTTACCTGATTACTCCTTTTAAATGAAACATTTTCTACACCTTAATACACTTATTTTCGAATATGATTCCATTCATACTAGTGTTACTTTAATTTAGAAATTTTATGTGTTTTTCAAAATGCTTAGTTGACTTGCTGTTTTCATTGTAAAAACTACTGCTTGCTTAGCAATTCAAATATCATTTTGGTTTATTGATTTTTGCACTTTTTAAGATTTTAACGCCAATCAAAAATGCATGTAAAAACGCCTAGTTATTTTAGATGTATCGTTCGATGCACGTATGTTTCTAGGCAGATGATGTTTATTAGCTGTCGTAATGTGTTCTTTTTTTAAGATCATGGGGTCGCAACCATAATTAAAATTCTTTTTAAAGTTAAGCTCTGACTTTCATTTCCTCAGTTATTAGTTATTGGCACACAGAGATTTCAGCGTAAAGTCCTTGGAATTTCGGGTGTACTTGTTATCCTTGTGCCGTTAGTAAGCTTATCTTCCTGCGGCAAACAATTCTAACTTTAATAATTACTTTTTAAAAAGTGTACCACCGTGTGCCTCAGTTGACCTTAAATACCCCATTGTTATTTACCTCAAAGACTTTTATATTCACATCCTACCATACAACGTAAGGTAGTCCTGTTCAAACTTTAGCATTATGTCTGTTTAGGCATATATATATATATATATTCTTCTAAATTATCATAATCCAAACTACTATTGTCATCATTCTTCCGTAATAAAAACGCTTGGTTTCTTAATTACTTTCAGTTCTGTGACCAGCTTAAATCTAGTCTCAGTTCAGAAAATATAGCTAATCATGAGTCAGACTGCAGCCAGACAGATTCTGGATTCAAAGGGGATACCGAATACAATGAAAACTATTCTGTGTCATCAAATTATTCACATTCAATTAGAACATTCTCATTTGGTGATTTTGATTCAAGTACACAGTGCTCAGCATTTGAAAACTGAAAAAGTGCAACACAAGATTTCATTGTACTGATTTTTTGCTATTATTTTTCATACTTCAATTGAAACAGAACATTTTTCTACTTAATATAATAGATTTTGTTTTCCTCTTGCTTTATTTTCTGTTATCTTTCTCATATGAACTTACAATGTTTCTCAGATTATCACTCTTTTTTATGATTTCAGCATCGATATACTTTAACTGGTTTCTTCTAGTGCTTATTTTTTAATTAGTACTTGTTATAAATTTATTGATCTTTCATACTGGATGTTCGGTAATGTAATAATAGAAGTGCTGAACAGCTTCCAGGTTTCTTAGAGTTTCTGTAGTACATCTGAGTAGTCTACTTGTGTATGGGTGTCTTTTCACATAATAAGTATTTGCTAGAGCATTCTGTAGTCGACACTTTATGTAGTTTTTGAATTAAAAGGTATTCCGACACAAAGTTATTGTCATGTTAAATGTCAGCATATTATATGTCATGTTTTATACAGAGATGACATTTGCATCAGTTGTAGAAACAAATTCAGATTAACGTATGATCGACTGTTAAGCTGTTTAAGTTAAGTTACTTAAGGTAACCCATATTTGTGAATTGTTTAGTATATAACATCGGAATGAGTAGTAACTGAGGCGAAATCGACAGTTTGAATGTAGTATTACGTTACAGCCTTTTTTATGATTACTGGATAAGAAAAGAGTAGAAAAGTTATCGATTTCGGCTAACACCCACCAACTGTAGATGCTCGTTCAAAAGATAAATCGTAAGTAGAACTACTTTATAAGAGGATGGAAATTTAAGGGATTTATGAAATGTTGGGCAAAACACTTTGAAATGGGCACTAACTACTTACTGCCAAATGCAAACCAAATGAGATCACAAATGCTTTCTTGAGTTTACAACAGGAACTCGTGTTTCGACTTCAGAAGTGTTTGAAAAAATTCTTTACTAGATGTAGTGTATAAGATAGCCCCCTAGAGTGGTAAACCTCACATCATTCCAATTAATTAGAAAGAGCACAAGTCTTCCTGAAATAATCATGTTGTCGCTTAACCTTGACTGGCTTGGAATCTAAGTTCGAACGCAGACTGAAAGCTTCTCGATGCGATGTAAAATCTATTAAATCAGGCATATACCAAGCCTGATAAGTGTGCAGTGATCAAGTCTCCATCCCTCTCCGGGTTTGAGAATAAAAGCATACATTGTGTCCTTTTTGAATCAAAGGGTTTGACAGTTGTGTCATTCTGACCTTTTAAGTATCTCGAAGATGTATGTTATGCTAGTCATGTACTATGCTTGAATGCCTATAGACGTGGAATGGCTTGTAAAGGCAAATATGAGACGTGAACATTGAAGCAAGGAGATATAAGTATTTGGCAATAGGTATCTTTTGTCAATCACTCATGATAGATTCCAAAACATGGTAAGTAAAAATATGGTTAGAGGCAGAATGTTAGGTAATTACGACAATCAATTGGTGAAGTTATGCTGAGAAAGGTTTTATACATGAGGAATGTTAACCGAAGTAGGGTTAGACTTTAAAGAAGTCACATTCGGTCAGATCAAAATGTAGTATTAGCTCAGAAAGTCATAGGGTGTCTCTTAGAGCTACATAAATAGGTTTATATGCTTTATCAAAATGTCAACCTGGACGTCGCGCAATCTAATATCGGTTTGCCAGACAACTAATCTTCATGCATTTATTAATAATATGGAACAATGATAAAGTCATATTTACACAGTGCGTTACCATGTGAATCATAAGCAAATATATGGGAATGATTTTATTGTATCATTGATGAGTTCAATAGGAAAATATACGCTTTTAATTTACAATTAAAAGTCTTAATTCCATATATATTGCTGAATTAAACGAACTCCACCTATTCCTCATCCTCTCATAAGATATATATATACACATTTATTCTTGTTTAAGTTGTTCATTATTTTCATAGTTAACTGTAGACCAGTTGTTATTTTGTTGACTGTTTTCAAGGTGATTTGGCCACTTATTTCGCCTAAATGCATCAGTGTCATCTCCCATAGCTCGTCCTATCCCTTTACATGAGTTAATTTGTGATTCATTAATCATCTCCTTGTTAGGGAAACTTCCACCTGAAGGATTACTCTGAATAGGACCAGATAACATCTGATTAGGGCCGACTTTGAATACAATGGTGTAAGGGCTGTTTTTAATATGTTCACCTAAGTACATTACATTTACTGTATGTGGAGTTATAAGCGTGATAGGAAAACTGAGGCTGTAAGTACCGTCCTTATTGTCCTGAAGATAAGCACATACTTTTTGAAAATTCTCTTCGTCTTTGGTAACTGAGTAGTCAATGAATTTGCGAGCAGCCTCACAGTACTTGCTTGAAATTCTGAAGTCTATATGAAACAACTGACCGAGTTTAATTTTCGGCAGTTTGCTTGGTAAAATTTCAGCGGCATATATATCAGATAGCCTCTCAAGTGTACCAATCTCCGATTTCGGTACTTGTTCGAAATTCAGTTTCCCGACAAATTTCAACGGTAAACAGTTACCCACAAATTCTGAAAGAGTTTCCAAATCTTGATTAATGGAGAATATGCAACTGTGAACTTGATACACCAAATCAGAGTTAGAGGCGTGTCCAAGATTCAGGACTTGCGCTGACTTTTCTCTTAGCTCCTTTAGTTTTTCTTTTCCAGATTGAATTTTAACTGCATATGTCCTGAATTTAGTATTCAGTTCGGACATGTTTTTTTGAATATCCTTTAGATTTATTATTCTAAGAAGTTTTTACATACCTGGGCAAACACAGACCTCCATTTTTCCAGCTGTTTCACTACAGAAGCAAAGTACTGTCCTAACTCATCAAGTGTATTTTCATAAGAGTGAGATATTTCTTTCAATTCCTCTTCCTTCTTGGTTACCGCTTCTTCTGTATTTGTGACTTTCTCATCAGCTAATCGAATAACTTCTTCCAAGGCTTTTCTCACATAGTGTTGCTCCATCTCTTTACAATTTTTCTACTTCACCTATGCTCCATAAATCTTTTCAACGCGAAAACAGATTATAAATTCAAATTGTTCAATGTATGAACGAAAAAGAAAAACAAAGTGTCACAGTGGCAATTGAAACGGAAGCATAGAATAAAACACTATTTTGAGAACCAAATTATGTTATTCTACGGATTCTTGGCAAAAACCAGTGTTTCTTACTGTGTAGGATGTATTCCAGCTATTTAACTTCACTCTTGTTTCACCTCAGTCATTATATTAAGTTTAGAGTATGCGGTGTTTTGGAACCTAGCTAGTGCAGTGGATTAAAATCTATTCTTTCATCTAAAAGTGATCCAGTTTGGTCAAAAATGGAATTAATTTTAATGAGATAATTCGTGTGGGCTATGTAGACGTAGAAGGTTCATCATCATATATGTAAATATGCGTGAAAGGAGACAGTAGTAAATTACAATATATGGTTCGTAAGAATTAGACTACACAGGATTATAATATTAGGATGGTAAAATAAGATCTATTAAAATAAAAGATTCACCACGCAGTTCATTTGATTATTTCGACGAACAACTTATGTGCAGGAATTCACCCGATGTAGACAGTGTTTATGTGCAGCATTAGGTAATCACCGTAGGAGATTCTGATCCCACTCACGTTTAAATGATTTACTACTCACCTTGAGATAGGACTTTTACCATACTGAAATGCTCATAATACAATGTTGCGCAAGTGAAAAGCAACAAGTTGACAGAAGAAGCATCATAGATAGGACTTCAGGTGAACATAGAGAAAACAGAGAGAGAATATCTTCGCTTTCTAGCGTAGTGCAACTTTGCTGTAGAAGACGACTATTGAGTGTAAGGCGATAGTCACCACAAATTCTCGGTGTTTTTCCGTCAGCCTTTAGTGGTGTGACAATGGGAGTAGCCCAATTCGAAGATTCAACTGGCATAAGTATGCCCTGCTCAACCAACTTGTCCAACTCTTTCTTAACTGCATCTCGCAAACCATATGGAATTAATCGGCGCTTTAGGAAGATAGGATCACCCTCTATTTCAAGATGGATGGGCTGAATCTTCATGCCACCTACACACTTTGAACATTGAAAAACTAATTCTCTGAACAAAGATTCATCAAACAACTCAGTACAAAGTGAGATTTCAACATTTAACAATCTAAGGGCTTTCAATCCCAATAAAGATGGACCATATTCACTAACAAGAAAGGGGATATTCACAAAATTACCACTGTCTGACTTCAAATAAATGTTAGTTGCACCAATAAAAGGTAGTTTGTGACCAGTTATGCTTGTAATTGAACTAGTAGTAGGGTCTACCTGAGCATGCTTACAAAGCGATAGTAAATCTTTCTTAGAAATTATAGATTCAGTACTCCCAGTATCAATTATAAAACAGTGAGACTTGCCTGAACTTGTAGTGAAGTTTCTCACTAGATGAGATTGAGTATTGTGAAAAGTTGAAAGAGACATTGACTTCATTTTATCAGACAGTTTGGGAGAATCATGAGTAGCATAATTATTTGAACTTCTGCAGACAGACTTGATGTGCCCAATTTTACCACATTTATGGCACTTAGCACTCCGAAAACGACAAGTGCTTCGTAGATGAAGTTTTCCACATGAAAAACACGGTTTGATGTTCTTGCTTTCTGTATGCATTCTATTACATGTGGACGGCAGTTTGGATTTCTTTCTATGAACACATTTATTATCAACTTTGGACAGCATGACATCAGACTCTGACGTAGTGGCAGCTGGGTAGTCACTGTTGACATCTTAATACGCAATACATAAATCCTTGGCAGTTTGAAAGGTGCAGGAAGGTATCTGAACCAACTCTTTCTCTAACTTAGGAATATTAATTCCAGCAATTAGACGATCACGTAGTTGAGTATGGAGCTGATCTCCAAAGTTGCATTTTGAAGCTTGTATCTGAAGTTGAAGAATAAAGTCTCTAATCTTCTGGTTGGGAGCACGAACAAGTTTGTTGAACTGAGCCCTCTCTCGTGTTTCGAAAGTTGTTATGTGGAAGTGATTTGTTGAAAGTTCACGGAGTTTATCATAAGACAGAGAAATTGGTTTATCTGGAAATGACAGAGTTTTCAGTAGGCTGTACGCATCTAGCCCAATAGCAGTAATGAAATGAGCTGGAATTTTGTCATCGCGAACATTCTTCGACATGCACCATGCGTCGAAACATTCAAGATAATCGGAGATTTCCCGCGGTGAACCATTTATAGGAAACTTTCCAAGATTATTTAATTCCATTGCGACGCCAAAATGTGATTGTTATTTGTACTAGTGGCCGGCCGATAACTGCTACCTTGCTGTGGTGGTCGGGCTTGAATGCCGAAGTGACCCAACAAGCTAAACTGGCTGGGACTCATGTCCCTGCAGGTCCTACCATGCCAGGAAGGTTGTTTGGATAGCGGTTAGACTAAAAGCAGTTACCATGGGGTACATGGGCTCCAGAATCCAATCGGATCAAATGGCGTACGAACCCATATGGGTCACCGGCAACCATGGGAACGCAGCACCTGACGCTGCTCCGCTGCCTTGCGGATTAGACTCCAAGTCAAGGGCTCGGGGGGTGGTCCCTTAAAAACACCACCTGCTTCGGTCTGGGCGCCCGGGCAGTATCTCACCCGCACACAATGAATGAATTGAAACAACGAACTCACATTGAAACTCAACGCGCGCTAGTAAAAGTGATTCCAAGCAATACTGATCCCTCAAGCAACTTATTTCCTTCCTATCTTACTTTTATTTTTACACATAGTTTCCTGTATTTTACCTTTTCTAACCTTGGCTTCTTAACCTTCGACAGCCTTTCGCCTTTGTCGAGATTCCCAGCCTATCCATGTCGTTTCGAGATGTTAGTGAGTAGTCCTCAAAATGGTTGTTCCCAATGTGACTTCTAACACAGATATCCTGAAACCGCGTGCTGCGTTCAAGCTGGCTACCTACAATGTTCGGACGCTGATGCAAATCGGACAACAGGTAGGGTTGGCAAGAACTTTGGAAAGCCTCACTATCGATGTCTGCTGCATTTCGGATACCCGCATTCAAGATCCCAGTGAAGTGCTTCGACTGTCCTCTCCATCTGGAAGTTCTAGTAGTATGTACCACCTGCGCTTATCCGGGGACCCTGTGGCATCAGCATCCGGCGTAGCTGGTGTCGGTGTCGCACTGGGCGCTAGAGCCGAAGCTGCACTGCTTGACTGGATTCCCATTAACAGTCGTTTATGTGCTGTGAGGCTGGAAGGATATACGAAAGTAAGGAGTAGTAGGCCAGATAGGCGGTGTCTATTTGTTGTCTCTGCCTATGCACCGACGGATTGCAGCCCGGATGCAATGAAGGACGAGTTCTACCACCAACTTAACGATCTCTTGAGACAGGCGGGTCGGAGGGATATCGTAGTGCTGGCTGGGGACTTGAATGCACAGGTCGGGCGTCTGAGCTCAGAGGAGAATCGTCTAGGTGGTCAATGGGGACTACATGGTTGCAGGTCAGATAATGGGGACCGTCTTCTGCAGCTTTGCGCGGATCACAACCTATTTCTAGCCAGCACCAACTTCCGGCACAACCATCGCCGTGGCGCTACCTGGCGTCTTCCCTCTGCGAACCAAGCTTGGACTCAGATTGATCATATTGCGGTCAGTTTCCGGTGGCGAGGATGCATACAAGACTAAAGCCCATAATTACGAAAGCTTCGAATGGGTCACTGGCTCATTCTACTGGTGGACAATCATCTAAACTTAGTCATGTTCCTGAAGTTAGACGTAATTCACATACCGTAGGAGCTTACTCATTTCCGACTTCCACTACTAGTCCTATGATAAGAAAAAATAATCGTCACATTTCTCACCAAACACTTCGAAAACACGAAGTTGCTCAGCCCCTCACGAATGCACTCTCAACCATGATGTACAGGAAACACCAGTTTGAGAATACAGACGTTAGTCCAAAAACACGTATAGCGCCCTGTCATAATTCTCATGCATTCAGTAGGAGTCACATGCCAATTTCAACACAATGCTCATCATGGCCTAGGAAGTTCTCTAACCAGACACAAGGATCTAAGTCATATGCACACAACAACACGCCGACCACCCATTTCGGTTATAACTATGCAGACTACATGACTCTAGCCAACCCATATGACCAAAATTTTCTCCAGCGACAACTGGCAGAAACGCCTGGGATCATGCACATAGCACATATGATGTCAGACCGATTCCTTGCTGGTATAGCAAACACCTTACAACAGGGAAACTGCTTCTTCCCCGACAGATAGCAAACACTTTATACACACCTAATACCAATAGTAATACCTTAGATTATCATACTAGTATCTCCCATAGCACGCAATATCTAAACGACCAACCACTCACGAGTGACATCTCACAACCCATCCCTAAGTATCAAACTAAAGAAAACGTCTCTAGTGATCAAAATGTTGCAATTAATGAATCCAATATTGACTGCACATATTCAGCTGATAACCATAGAGCATTTTATTATGATATTGCCCATACACTAAAACCACTTAGTCAAAGTCTATCAGTCATCATCATAAACGCTAGATCAGTTCTTAACAAACATTTAGCATTATGTACGTTAGCCTCTATATGCAATCCGTCGCTGATCATGATCACTGAAGCCTGGTGCTCAAGTGATATTACGGATGATAGCTTATCAATTGATAAGTACAATCTTTTTCGAGGGGATAGGGAAACAGGTCGTGGGGGTGGAACACTCATATACGTTAAACAACCCATTTGTGCAACGCATTTTAGTCACCCTATTCTGTCACAACTTAATGATTCGGTGTGGGTCGAAATAAAAGTTCTCAGAAGTAAACCTATCCTTATAGGGTGTGTATACCGCCCGCCATCATCCAACCGCGAATACGATAACGTACTCAGCAACGTATTTAGTGTTGCATCCAATCTTCCCTTCAGTTATAATATAATTGGAGGTGACTTCAATTTGCCTGATATATCATGGTGTACACTTCGTGGACCCTCGAGGTATGATAATCTTCTTAATTCCATCATTACAGGAGGATGGACGCAACACATAAATGTACCCACTAGGTCCGATAACATCCTTGATCTTATATTCACGATCAACGTAGCACCATCTACAATTCATGTGGGACATGAATTCCCAGGTAGTGATCATAAAATAGTTGCATGTTCGTTTAATATTTCTCCAGAAACTATACACAGAAACAAAGTTGTTCCGACACCTATAAGACTATACACGCAGGTTGACTGGGACTTGTATCAGGACTTGATTAGATACTCTAATTGGGATTCCTACTTTACCAATGACTCCTTAGAGGAAGTCCTTAAAAACTTCTATGACAATATACAGTCGGTTAATGATGTCATAGCGCCTGTGAAACTGATTAAATTCAAAATTCCTCAAGGTGATTTCATTCCAATATCATTAAGAAGAAGTTTGCGGAAGCATTCATTAAGTTACTACAGACATGACGACTTATCGTCGTTAATAGTTATCAAAACAATCCTCATTAGAATCCATGAGTTAAAAAATCTAAGTCTTAGAAATAAAGAGACGCGGGCAATTCAGTCGCCACATAACACTGGAGAAATAGCCAAACTCTTCAAAAGTAGGTTAACTAACTCCAAATCAACATATCCAAAAATAATACACCTAGGTGGCATTACTCACGAAAGTGATGAGGATATATGTGAGGTGTTTAGCACGCACTTTGCCAAACTGTACACTCTAGAAAACGACCAGGATATAGATTTCCCTCGTAAAACAGAAAAGTGTTTAAGCGATGTAGTCTTTAACGCCCAAGAAATCGATAAAGCTACCACAACTCTTGAGCTTACTAATACTCCCGGCCCAGATGGAATGTCTTCTGTCCTCTTAAAAAAGGGTGGAAATGACATGAATCTACTTCTTCTCAAGATATTTTCAACTTCGATAAGGAGTGGAACATATCCAAATAGCTGGGAGAAATCTTACGTTGTACCCATTCACAAAACCGGGCCTATAGCGGACATAGATAATTACCGCCCCATCAACATTACTTCCGTAGTTTCACGTGTGATGGAAAAGATTATAAAGAAGCAAATTGTTCAGTTTTTGCTCTCGAATGACTTGATATCCGCCTTCCAATACGGTTTCCTAAATAGAAGATCGTGCATTACTTGCCAATTAGATTATTTCGACCACATTACTGAGTGTGTAGACAAAGGTCGTTCGGCAGCAACATTATTTCTAGACGTTAGGAAAGCTTTTGACAAGGTCCCACATAAGAGACTCATATTGAAACTCCTATCTTATGGAATAAGTGGAAGGCTACTTGAGTGGATAACTTCTTTTCTTACAGGAAGAGAGCAGTTAGTTAAAGTCAACCATCACTTATCAACATCCAAACCGATAACCAGCGGCGTGATACAAGGTAGTGTTCTTGGCCCTACCCTATTCATTGTATTCATAAATGATATTGTTTCTATGATCAAGTATGGCAAGCCATACCTCTTTGCAGACGACCTCAAAGTTGTCTATGATTTCGACTATAATCATAGGAATATTGTTAGTAAAATCCAAGAAGACCTAAATAGTCTATGTAATTGGAGTGAAAAGTGGCAGTTAATGTTCAATCCAGCTAAATCTGGGATAACATACTTCGGACGTTGGAAACCTAGCATGTGTCTATACATGTACGGTGACCTTGTCTCAAACACGAACACAGTCACAGATCTCGGGGTAACATACTCAGATCTTACCTTTACTGAACATGCAAATAAGGTGGTATCTGATTGTAAACGTCTAACCGGCCTTGTGCTACGCAACTTTTACACCCCAGAAGCCAGATTAGCCATATATAAGATATGCATTCGCCCCAAACTTGAATACTGTGCCCACTTATACAGTAGCTTTAAATCAGCAGACAGAAAAAAAGTTGAAAGTGTCCAAAGATTCCTCACGAAACGCATATTAGGTTATGACCAGCAAATAGAATACCTTGACAGATGTATTCGACTGGACTTAGAACCCTTATGGTTAAGGAGAGTGAAGTGCAATTTATTTCTCTTATTCAAAGTTATAAGAAAGCACTGTAGCAGTAACTCGTCTATAACCTGGGCTAATCCTAAATCGTATGGACTACGCAACCATAACTGCCTTCTCAAGGTTAACACCCATAAGCTCACCACTAGAGCTAACTTCTTCACCATTAAATATTGCAAACTTTGGAACCAACTACCCTCTGAGATTAGTTCCTGTGAAAGGCCTGACAGTTTCGAAAGGAGCCTAGAAAAACATATTAACATGTCCACCCTAGCCCTTCTAAATGATCTCAACTGCTGGTAGAGTGGTGAAACCATGACATTTCAATATTTAACTACAGACAGTACACTAGTTCCTAGACTAACCTAATAATACTTAGTAATTATGCATGTTCAATACTTGAAGTTAGATTATCATTAAAATACTTAAAATGACTACTTACGCAGCAAATGTTCTCTTAGTTTATCACTCTTATTTCCCTTATAACATTCAGTTTTTGAGCCTAATGTATTCTTTGATAATACGAATTATAACACTGATTACACTCTTATTATACATAGATTGATTTACTTTACGGCTACCTGTAAGACTCACTAACTTTCTGTAGTATTTTTAACCAAATGCTGAAATTTTGTTGGTTCTGCTAATATCTTTTTATAATATACGTAGACAGGTTACTTTGCAATGTCAAATGTTTACTATATATAAAACTGTCGTGATAATTTAGTACACTTGGTCCTGCCAACCGACCTTACCTTCAGTTCATACTACCTATATTGAACCCTAACTATATTGTTCTGCTGAATCTTGCTCCACTATTCACAAAACCTATTCTTGTTATTCTTCAAGGTTTTGACTTCTTATAAAGTAATCTGTTCATTAGGACGCATGCATACATATATAATATGTTCATAAAGATGTACGCGGGGACCTATTGGAAGCACTCATTAAGAAAGCTAGGGAGATGGAATATGGGGTACGAACATGTCTGGTACCAAGCAATATATTTGCGGTAACCATAATAATCATAGTCTCAGAGCCTAACATCAAAAAAGGTGGGAGGGTGGAGTTAGCTGATCAGTAGATATGGTGGGGGTCACTAAGGTGAATCGCCCCATTCTGCAGGAACAGCATTAAAAAATTTGAAGGCTCGAGATATTTCTGATTTTTATGAGGGCTTAAATCTTTATCTTGAAAAAGATAACAATGAACGCCTTGACAGATCATGCTTCTACCTTTAAATATATACCATTCACCCAGCCTATTGTTGAGATGCGACCACATGGGATCTGCTCAGATTTATGGGGCATCTTATAAATTAACTTGCTGTCTATCGTCAGATCTTTTCATACCACTCCACAATGTCTTATCTCATTTATTTTCTGACAACGTCTTTACTTGATCCTCATTTTACTCCATTAAACTTAACATCTTATAGCTCTTCATTACTTATTATACTCCTACTCTCTGAAGGGTACGGTTGTGCACTAAATGCACAAAAAGGTATAAAATAAAAACAACTGGCATGAGGATAATTGTATTAAAACCAAAAGTGGATATCATGATAGTTTGTGATATATCTGTAGCATTATACATTGCAAATGAATGTTGTTACCCTAGGGTGTTTCCTTTATTAATGCATTTATTAATGATACTTGCACTTACCTATTTCATTACAATTTAATGATTCACCTCAGCACTTTAATTTTTCTAAAAACAGATTCCAATCCCTTGTAAAAGGTGTACTTACCTCAATATTGGTTGGTTATCGTATGCCTACAACCACGGGATGAAAACGGAACGAAGTCGATTTTCCCGCTCAACCTGGAGGACAACTGTACAATTCAATAACTATACGGCCTAATTCAGAAAATGAGTGTATTATATGTATCGAATACTTAACAGTTGAAATACGATTAACTTGTAGACAATCTACGATTTGATATTATATCATACTTGATCGTGCCTGTAAAAATGGCATGCATTTTCATGTAAATTTGTAAATTTATATGAAATACATTATTATTATCGCTCCTTCTGGAGCACATGCCTGGACTCCGATCATGCGTTAGTGTGTGCCAAGTTCGTCTTGCGATTTGGTGGGGTTCGTAAAAACCGTCTTCTAAGCGTTGATGTGAGCAAACTAGTAGCACCTGCTACTTCTTTGAAATATCAGAACGAGTTGAAAACAATGCTTGCCAGCAACCCCCCAAGTAGTATAGATGAACACTGGCTTCATGTGCAAGGTGCCATGCAAAAGGCGAGTGTAGCCACTTGCGGCTTGAAAGAATACCCCGCTAACAACCACTGGGTTTCTGCGAGTTCCTTGCAACTCATGGATGAACGCCGGTCCATTCCGGCTGGCAGTGAATACAACAATCAGCGAAAGGCGCTCACGCGCAAGATTAGACAGTGTTTACGTAAGGACCGCGAAGCCTGGTGGTCAGAACGTGCGTATGAGATGGAGTCAGCTGCTGCATCTGGCAACAGTCGGAAGCTGTTCCAACTCATACGAGCCACCGGCAGCAAGAAACAAGGTGTCAGCGAGACGGTTTGTGAGGCAGATGGCACTCCAATTACCAGCCTGAAGAGACGCCTGGAACGCTGGGCAGAGCACTTCGGGAAGCAGTTCAGCTGGCCACCAGCTTCATTGTCTACTATCACTAGCCCGAGTGCTCCTTGGTCGGTTAGTACCGACCCACCCACCGAAGCGGAGGTCCGTAAGGAACTCCAAGTTCTGAAACGCCATAAGGCGCCCGGCCCAGACAAATTACCCCCGGCTCTTTTTAAAGAGGGTGGCGAGACTCTCATAATGGCTCTAACTGGGTTGTTCAGGAGGGTGTGGGAGACAGAGAGCATACCATCAATGTGGAACGAAGCCATTATCGTCCCCATCTTTAAAAAGGGTCGACGTAATTCGTGTGACAACCATAGGGGTATCAGTCTGCTACCAGTTGCGTCTAAAATATTCGCTGCTGTCATGCTTCGCAGACTGTGCAAAATACGTGAAGGATTGATTCGCGAAGAGCAGGCTGGGTTTCGTTCAGGTCGTGGATGCATTGATCATGTGTTCACCCTTCGTCAGTTGTTGGAACACCGCCACACGTATTGCAGGCCAACGATCGTTGTGTTTCTTGATATTAGGGCTGCCTTCGATTCGTTGGACAGAACTGTGCTCTGGAACTGTCTGTTAGAGAGAGGTGTACGTGAGAAATTTGTTAACATCTTGAAAGCCCTATACAGAAACACCTCAGGTAGAGTGAGGGCATACAACCAACTATCACCACTGTTCCCAACCAACAGTGGGGTTAGACAGGGTTGCCCAATCTCTCCATTTCTCTTTAACTTTGCCATCGATGACATTCTGGAGTCAGCTCTGAAGGATGTGCGTGAAGGTGGTGTAGATCTGCTACCTGGAGATAGACTTTTCGACCTCGAGTATGCAGACGATATCGTCTTACTGTGCGATAGCATGCAGGTTGCCCAAATCGCACTTAATCAGTTGGCGATCAGTGTCTGTAAGTATGGTATGTGCTTTGCACCGTCTAAGTGCAAAGTACTGTTACAAGATTGGCAGGAGCCTGTACCTGCACTCACTCTTGCGGGTGAACCGCTTGAAGTTGTCGATAAGTTTGTGTACCTGGGTAGTTGTGTGAGTGCTGGCGGAGGGGTGACGGATGAGATTTCCAACCGTATAATGACAGCTAGGGTGGCATACATCAACTTGAGCCACCTCTGGCGCCGTCGCGACGTTAGCCTGGCTGTCAAAGGTCGGGTATACAATGCTTCGGTGCGGGCTGCGCTGCTCTACGCCTGTAAAACCTGGCCTCTCCGAGCTGAGGATGTGAGGCGACTCTGCGTGTTCGATCACCGCTGTCTCCGCAGGATTGCTTGCGTTCGATGGCATCATCGCGTGAGTAATTCTGAGGTTCGGCGGCGTGTGTTTGAACACAGTGGAGATCACCATTCATTGAATGTCGTCATCTGGAAACACCAGCTCCGGTGGCTTGGACATGTGCTGCGAATGTCACCCCAGAGGCTTCCGTACAGGTCTCTGTTCGCTAGCCCTGGGACGGGTTGGAAAAGGCGGAGAGGTGGTCAGCCCATGACGTGGCGTCGTGGGATGAAGGATATTTGTGCTAGATTAGCATCGGTTGGTGTGTCACGACTCCCTGGTTGGGGTCTGAGAGATAGCTCAAATCGATGGCTCGAAACGTTATCGGATATGGCCAAGAATCGTAATCAATGGCGAATGTGTTGCGATTTCCTTCTTTCTTCCGTTCCCGATGATAGTTAACGAACACTGTTTGAACCTGTTAAGAATGAGTGTTTTCCTTCCAGATGAAGTTCATTATTAGTTCTCTACTTATATATATTTTTTCTTTTCCTGCCTTCCTTTTTTTCATCTATGTTGTTTTATTATTATTGTGTGGCGCATCCTTCTTGGTGCCATATTGTACCAAGTTTTAATGCGTTTAAATAAATAAATAAATAAAACTAGTGGTATTGTATTTCGCAATGACCGAATTACAGGAACTCAACCAAAACACTGAGAGGGATGTATTCAGGAATTTGTATTTGGCGGAATTATATTTCAAATCAAAATAATAAATATATTAACAAACAACAGTAAGTATTTAAACAATACAAAGATAGAAATTGTCAATCACCACAATTATCTTGTCTGATTTTATCATATACTTTCAGGATACTAATGTGCAAGGAGAAGTTCAAGGTTTTGTTATAAGTCTTGCGGTTTCTCCTCAGCTTCTTGCTGGTAGTTTTCGGTATGTATAGCTGAGCTGCAAATTTACGTTTGGACATTTACGGAAGGATAGATTCGTTGAAATTATGTCGGAGAAAAAACTGACAAGTATAGTAACAGTGTACATAGAAGGGAAAAAGTAGCCAAGTCTCGAAACAAATTAAGGATGACACTATTTCATATTTAGCCTTTGAAAAGTCTCTGGCTTTTATTGTCTAGTGACGGCATTCAGCTGACCCATTTGTTGCTAAGTTAAAGTTAGAGGGGAACACGTTGTGGTGGCTACCGAGGAATAAAGACCCGACTCAGGTACCGAGAGAAAATGTTGTGTGTAAAAATAAGATTCAGGGTGTCCAGTCATAGATTCCGACTGTTTTCATAAAACTATCAGCGCATGTAGGAGCATTTAGGCTATTCCAGTGGATACCAGGCATGTTTAAGCCACCAGCCATAATTTCATAGTAAAGATTTAGAGAAAAGACGTACTCATAAGTTTGTTTGAGTGGCATATACATTCTAATTAAGCCCTATATTTAGATAAGTGTTTAGCGTAACCCACACAGCATCTGTCGACAACCTAAATCCTCAGTTTCTACAGCGTGAAATGTGTTACTAGCAAAAAAATACAACCACCAACACGCTTTCTCTGTAGTGGCTAAGTTTGTGTATCCTGGAAATTTAAGCAGTCTGCCATTGAAGTCAGATGGTAACCAGGTCTCGGTAAATAAAAATACTGAAGGCATACATAGTGAAAGCAAGAAGTGAAGGTACGTAATTTTATTAAAGATAGAAAGTGCGTTTATGAGGAAGAGAGTAAAAGATATTTGATGAGTGGTAAGGGCTGAGGTGAAATGAAATGGATTATGGTGTGATTTTATTGAGGTTGAATGAAAATTAGATGACAGACTGACAGTTATATTGAGTGTTCAGTCCGTAAAGGCTTCATCGTTTTCGTCAAGATTCTATGGAAAAGAAGATGATGTTGTTGGCCCGTCGTTTGGCGTATGAAGATAAGCGCACGGGAGGTAGGTGTCCAGAGAAAATATATTTAAAGGTGGGGATTCACTTTGCTCAACGTTAGGTTGATTGGTATAATTACTGTCGGGTGTGGTCAAGTGAGAAATAGTGGGGATATTAACTAACTGCAGTGTTAAAAAGATGGTTTTGGTGTTGAGCTTAAGAGCTCATGAACTAATGGAAAAGTTTTCACATTTTCTGATTTTCGCCTCGAGTGGATATGTGCTGCACAGATGATGATCCATTAACTTCTTTTAAATTAACTTAGGGGGATGTTCACATGTCGTTGATAACAGACGAAAATCTCTGCAGTGGATTGCTTCATCGGTTAAACAGATGGACCGCTACAATCTACTGTCTGTACCAGCAGGTGCGTATCTCGCCTAAAAATCATTGATTTGGGGGGAGCTAGGTGATGGCAAACCAATCTGTGTATTGTTAGGGTTATCTTGGTCAATGTTTTTGGCTGAATAGCAGTTGTGCACAGGACTTCGCGGTACGTTCGAATTTGGTGACACTTTTGCACGTGTTTTCGCTGATATTCATTTTTCAGTTCTGCTATATTATCACAAATAATAATGGGCAAAAATTCTAACAAGCGTATTCTTAGGAACTCTAGTAATCTAGAAAATAGCTTAAGCTTATCTAGTAACGTACTATCACCCCTAAAATCAGCTATAATTAGTAGTTCACCCAATACAAATACTTCCAACATAATGCTAACCTCTGTAATACAGGTGGAAGATATCCTGTCAGCAAAGGCAGAGATTACTAACTTAGCCTCTATCATAAACGAAATGCAGCTACAAATAAATGACCTTAGGACGAAACTAAATCTACTTGACCCGGTACCAGAAACAATCTTCCATCTTAAAAAAAAAAGAACTGAGAGATCTCACTTTCCTAAAACTGTTTAAATTGAAGACTAAGCCAAACGATGCTGAAATGGAACATGTTAAGGAGATAGAGAACGCTATGGACTATCTATCGAGCGAAGTTGTTAAGAGACTTGCTTCTAAACAGAACGCCATAGTGTACAACATACCTGACAATGAGCCCATAAAGTCGGTTCAGCACTCCTTGTTAAGGGCTGCAAACCTCTTAAGTACACCCTGTCAGTGTATCAGACTAAATAAAAAAGAGTTAAACCGCACATGTCCCATACTTTTCAGGTTTGACAGCTGTATAATAGCAGAACAATTTAGGAAATCTGGGGATACTTTGGCCCCCACCACGAAATTCAAAAATGTGAAAATAGTCTCGGACAAAACCCCCAACCAACGACAGGTAGCTAAAAATACCTTAGATACGAAGACGATTATACCGCAAATCATGAATAGCATCAGTGCCGAAGTATCGAAGGACACTGAAGCACAAAGTGACACTTGCATTGTACTAGGTGAACAAGCGACACGCGAAGGTGAAGGGAAACCCAAAAAGGGCAGTAACACTGGAATGAGTCTCAAAGTTCTTGAGAACACTCCTAGGAAAGCTACCGACCCCGCACATGAGGTAGACATAGATGCTTCTGTGACAGATAACCTACAAATATCGGCAGATAACACTGCACCCAGGGCCAAGCAAGGTAATCTCCCTGTAAAAGCTGAAAAGAAGTCCCCTAAAACCAGGGTCTCTCCACAGGCGTCCACATATCTCCCTTGTGACAAGCCCAACAAACAGCATGTAAGCCTAAAAAAGAGCTATGCACGCATTACGGCAGGTCCCATAAAGGAGACGGAACACGAGGGTGGAAGTGCTCTTCGTCGAACTAAGGGTGGTAGACAAACTGTGGATGACAGACTATACGAGGTCAAAACTAACAGCAAAAATAGCTCTATCCACACAAAATCACACTCTAGCAGACACGCAAGAGGAGCCGAGCTGATTAAACAACAGGGTCAGACCCACGATTTCCGTAACAGCCGAGGTTGTAATATGCCTATGGGCTCATATAAACTGAGAACGGGACCTAGAATAAATAATCAAAACACATGGGCTACTAGACGGGACACCACTAGGTACCATATGGATGGAAATGCATACTCGAACCCTCGTAGTAGTTACGTAAATCCCCATCAGCATAACGGGTATAGATTGAATCACGGTCCTTCTATGTACATGCACGAAATGAGTCCACAAATGTACAACTGCGAAAGACTTGGCACGCACTACCCTCAAAACAACCTAGAAACAGGTTATTTCGGCCCTGTAAATAACAATCTGAATAGTGAAACAGATTATCTAATGTCAAGGAATGATTCCAGATACCCACGTAAAGAGGCCAGAAACCAATATATGCAAAAGGATTATTTTCGGTTGCAGCAAACAATAGCCCCTCTTGCAGCACAATTTGTTCAGGGAATTGTAGACACACTGACAATGTCTCATCTGAGAATCCCTCGGAATATAGCATAGGCAACCAGGAGTTAGGGATAGTAACAAGAAAACCCACTAATTACCCTCCCAACAAAACTGGTTTTCTAAAAATTATGCTCTTAAATGCTCGATCTCTCCTTAACAAAATAACTTCCCTTCGCAGCTTGGTATACATGAGACGGCCAACACTGATCCTGGTAACTGAAACTTGGCTAACTAATGATATACCTGACACAAAGCTGATAATTGATAACTATGACATCCACAGGAATGATAGAGTGGACAAAAGAGGAGGCGGGTGTCTAATATATGCTTCTAAATCTACTGACCCCAATACTTTTACAAACCTAACTATCGACAAACTCGCAGAATCTAAGTGGATAAGCATCAACACAAATGAAAATAAAATTCTAGTGGGATGTATATACAGAGCCCCCAGCAGCCTTAAAATGACTGATACGGTTATCGCAGAAATACTAGAACATGTACCTACCCTGGAATTCGACTACAAAATAATTTGTGGCGATTTTAACCTCCCCGGAGTGAACTGGGATACCTGCACTGGACCTAGAATCTATGACGAGCTCCTAGAAGCTATAGAAGTAGGAGGATCGAAGCAGTGTGTACGCCTCCCAACACGACATAACAATATTCTCGACTTAGTCTTCTGCCACAAAATAGAGCCGATCTCGATAGAGGTGGAGGATAAACTGGACAACAGTGATCACAATATACTGTACTGCACCCTACCTCTTCAACTAATAACTAAACACACACCTAAAAATTCCCCGGTTCACTATCAATATAGGGACTATAGAAATGCCGACTGGGAATTCCTACCAACGCTCTTGAGAAGCTCTGACTGGGATGAATACTTTACCAATGATAACTTAGAAGTAACACTTGATACCTTCTACAAGACGGTCAGTTCGGTAAGAGATACAATCGCACCCCTAAAGTCTGCCTTAAGGACACCAACTCTTTTCATAGACCGCAAAACGCGATTAAAACTAAGGAAATTGAAAAGGAAATTTTATTTATATAAAGAATTTAGTGCATTACACCAGATACATGAAACATTTAAAAATCTTGAGCAGAGACATAAAATGAAGGCACAACTCGAGGAAAATGTAGCCCTAGGGGGCACCTCTAAAACTCAGGAACTCTGCAAGATCCTGCAAAAACGACTAAACAAGGGTAAAGAAAATAATGTTGGCCACTTGGAGCATGAAGGTATAATTTATAATGATCCCCAGATTATTTGTGAACTCCTAAACCAATGGTTCTCCAATAACACCAAAGCGCATCCGTCTCCAATCCTCGATATAACCTGCAAAAATAACCACGAGTTAGGTGAAATCAACTTTAATATGCAAAATATAGCATCAGCGGTAAAGACACTAAAAGCTAACGGTAGTTGTGGGATAGATGATATACCATCTATCATTTATAAAAACGGTGGCTCGGATATGATAGTACTATTACTTAGAATATTCACCCTCTCACTAGTGACTGGGACCTACCATGAAACTTGGAAAAACACGTATATACTACTTAAGCATAAAGGAGGGGCCAAAACTAGTGCATGTAATTATAGGCCTATCAATATAACACCTGTCATATCAAGGATCATGGAGAAAGTAATCAAAGACCAAATGTCAGACTACTTTCTAAAACACAAACTCATCAACCAGTCACAACACGGGTTCCTAAAGAAAAGATCTTGCGTCACTTGCCATATAGACTTTTTCAACGAAGTCACCTATAGAAGAGATAGGAGAGAACTAGTAATTATCCTCTATTTCGATATCAGGAAAGCCTTCGACAGAGTCCCACATAGTCTGTTAGTCAGCAGGCTATGCTCACTAGGGATACGCAACCCCCTCCACAACTGGATAAAATCATTTCTCAGTGACAGAAATCAGACAACAAAAATTGGCTCGATGACCTCCAGGCCTAGGCCGATTAGCAGTGGTGTCATCCAGGGGAGTGTATTGGGACCCCTTCTTTTCATTATATACATAAACAGTATATGTGAGTGCTTTAGCATAGGCAAGCCAATACTGCATGCAGATGACTTAAAGGTGACATATACCTGCACAAATACAGATATCGGTACAACTATGAACTCCATACATGAAGAATTAACAAAAATGGATATATGGTGTGACACCTGGAGACTTGAGTTTAATGTCGAAAAGTGTGGCTGGCTCTGCATAGGCTGTCCCAACCTAGAACTCGACCTAGAAATTCAGGGCCACAAAATCCCTAGACTCAAATCTGTGCTAGACCTAGGACTGACATATTCACACAATCTATCATTTTCTGAACATATCTCGAAACAAGTATCGAAATCACGCAGGCTTATTGGTTTCCTACTCAGGAACTTCTACAGAAGTGAATCCAGAATACTACTGTACAAGGTTTGTGTGCGCCCACTCCTAGACTATTGTTCATTCATATTTAGTAGTATACGCATAGAAGACAAACTAAAAGTAGAAGGAGTACAGAGGTACTTCACGCTGAAAGTAATCGGAACCGTAAACGGCACAAACTACTCTACTAGATGTGAAATTCTAGGACTAGAAACATTATGGTTACGACGACTGCGACTAAATCTGGTACTCTTCTATAAACTACTTAACCGCATAGTGTATACCCCTACTAATTTTACTCGGTTTTCAGAAGACACTGGATATAACCTTAGACACACTCAAGGTACGGTGGCTATAGAACAATGTAAAACAGCCACCAGGCAAAAGTTTTTCATGATTAGGTATGCCCAAATATGGAACAAACTACCTGAGGAAATGCGACTAGCAAGCTCACTAGTGTCCTTTGAAAAAGCTCTTAATGACACACTAAGTGGGTTTGTAAGTGACACCAGTGCTAATTCCCATGTAAGAGCTTCAGAAATTATAGGCCCATTTCATATATGAACTTAGAGACTACACCTGTTGTTTCTTTTGCCGGCAAAGTTCAACAATAGAGTCCCAAGCAATGCGAACGCACAAGTGACCTTGAGCCGACCAGTCAGAAAAAGGATGATTTATGCATAAAATTTTACGTATATTTACATAAAAAAGCATAAAAAACCGTTAAACAGGATATTTTTCTCTAATATGAGATAAAAATATCTCCCGATTTTGTATTGGGGTTTCAGTTTTTAAGTTGAACCAATTTCTATACATGTATTCATCCAGATAACTAAAAATAACTTGGTTTTGAGAACCATTTATAGCTTTTATTCTATTTTTTAATCTTCCCCAGAAACCTTCGATGGAATTATTATGAGTACCGGCGACAGGGTCGACGGAATCATTCGAATGGTTCACTCTATGATGTATATATCCCAATTGTGATAATTGGCTATATCCCGCCCATTCATCTGTGTGAATGGTGGTGCCTGGTAACACTAGACGCTGAATAATAGGGAGGAGTGTATCAGCACTCCTATCTAGAATCAGCTCCATAAACCCTTTGCGAATCTAGGTATCATAAATTCCTAAAACCCAAACGTTATTCGCTCTGGCACCCAGTAAGTGGACAGAAAGAAGATATTCAGGCAAAATTAAACTTTCGACACCAATAACAACCAACCATCAAAGACAGTTTCAACTTTTCAAAGAAAGTTCCTAGAAGACAATTAATTCAGTGTCACTTACCAGTATGCACAATTATTCGCGCTAGAATAATGGTGCGCTTCCTCAACCAATGACTAGCATGCGTTCAGGGTCATTGGAACATTCACAAGGTCATTGGAACATTTACAATCCTGGGACTCTATTGTTGAACTTCGCCCTTTTGCCTTCATCTATAATTTCAGACAAACAAGCAGCACTCATACAAATAAGAGTCGATCGAATTATGTCTACCTGATACAAAGCCTGAACCATAATCAACATACGAATGAAGTATGAGAAAACAAGGTCGAGACTTACCACAACATCACATGGAAGGATATAAGTTACTTGGACATTATTTATAATCCACCAACTGGTCTCCTTTCCAAAAGGAATGCGGTGATATTATATCCACAGTTATGAGCAAATACATAAATCCACAGTTCCCGTTGTATACACTCAGTGGGGATTGCAGCCAATAAAGTAATGCATTTAAAGCATATGCACACTTCCCAAAATCACGGCGACACCGCGGAATATATCAAAATCGCAGAGTAATCAAACCCAACACGCGATGTAATTAAGTAAATCCGAAAAGCAAACAAGTTGTATTCCGATTTTGAATATTCGTCCATATGTCGATCATGATGATAAATCCAAATCACTACCTATACAGCGTCAATAAATCTGGATATCTATGAAATGACGAAAATATGCTGATAACTGCATCTCAGATCCCAATGACTCATTCGGTGGCAAAATTCTGCTCCTGAATGCCTCTTTCGACATTTTTGTATGGATTGGTTCGCAGCTACTCAGGTTCCAGACCGAAAAGAATAAAAAATTCACCAGTTGCTGAATTATAATTACTTCTCTGCATGTTTAACTGGATACTAACTGCTGTGGTGAGCCTTTTGCAGTTTATATTGCTTAAAACATCGTTTACGGTAAACTGAGTAACGTTTTATAAGCCATTTTTATACTTTTGTGACTAGCCCACCATATCGACCGAATGTAACGCAACACTCAGTTGTTTCGCTCATGTTCAACAAATTCAAACAATAATTGTGCCTAGGATTATGCCACATAAACTGTTTTAACTTATGCAGAGTGTACTTACGGTCAACATTTCATTATCTTCCCTTGTATATATATTTTGTGTTAGTGAAAAATTTTAAACATTTTTACTCCGTGTGTGCATTATTATCATATTGATGATGCCTGTCAACTGGAGTCCCTCATGTGCATAAAGTGAGAATATATTATTGTAAGACGCATTTTATTGTTTTATGAGGGAATTGACTTCAAGCTTTATTTATTTTCCCAAGCATCTGTAATCCATCCAACGCATACTTGTGTTTTTTTTGTTAATGCGAAGTCAATATCTCTATATTTGTTGGTGTGTTCCATTGAATCACCAGCTATCCGATTTTCCCCACAAACTAAAGATAAAATGACAACAACCATGTTATTTAACCGTAAATCATGTAATTTAAATATGTCACTTAAATAATTCTTATCCATTCCTATACAACTTGTGTGTCCTATATTTGAATGAATAAATATGTACCTTATTATATTATCATTACTAACTATACTTATTAATCGTATGTGTAATTTATCGAATTGATGATGCCTGTAAACTGGCGTCCCTCATGTAAAAAATGAGAATACACTATTATTATTATTAATTTCGAGACAGCAAGAATAATTGATGTCCGTAGGGACAGGTGATAACGTGTACTTATGGGCCTTATGACTGACAGTCACACTACTTTGGTAGTGTGAATTCAGCCAAATCAAAACAACAGATGTTTGGCCTTTTATGGAGATACCAGGAGGTTTGATAGCTGTCCACGATATATGTTGCGTCACCTGTATTGTTATAAATATCTTTAATAAAACCACTAATCACACAAGATGGCGAAGGGGCAATAATGTTTGACCTGCGCTTGTTTTACTTCTCCGTTGGATGAAGGGATGTGTGTCACCAAGCCGTATAATCTTAACAGATTTACATCCGTTGTTGAAGTTTCAGAAGATAATGAGGCATGACGCTCGGATTTCTTAGCTGATATTTTGTGGAAAGTTTCTAAGGAGTTGTCGGACTGGTGGTATACCAATCTTTGATTGTTTGACGCTATGTCAAATTAGCATTTGTAGTGTGGAGACCTTAAGTCAGATGCTCGATGTGGTAGAGATAAACAGCAGTCTAAAATAGGAGAAGTGGTAAGGGTAATATCTAAAGGCTAGGAGAGGAAATTCGGATAGCAAAACTAATGCTATTTATAATGATAAAGAGTAATACTGAAATATCACTTAAAAACTTAGGATAAAAGAGCCCGCAAAGAAATACAAAGAACTTAAAATCACTCGGCAAAGTAACACAAACTTCGAATACGCGTTATGGGCTGTCAGTCCGTTCTCATCGTCAGCAGGACTGACAAACTCATCACGAGGTCTTCGAGTGGTTCCGAATACCACTTCCTGGATATTAGGCATAGGCTTAGGCCAATGTTATGATCCTAGGCTTAAATAAAATGAAAAGAGTCAGTTTAAGCTACGTTATAGGCATTTACAGTATAGATATAATGGAGAGTAATAGTATTTAGATAAAAAATTTTTGTAAAACATATAAGAGATGGTTTAGTCTGAGGTGGCATAAGAGATTTGAAAGGTTAGAACACGTTGGACATGCCGACCTGAAAGACATCTCCCGAAGCTGAGTAGTGCCTATAAGAAGCTGAACAGACTTGTAGATGTTAGGAGCAGAAGCACTATTTCTTATTCAGGTCTCAGCAATCATTACTGTTTGTTTTTGTTTCAAAGATCTAAACTCATGTTTAATCCTCCAGCTGTCAGAAATGCATGTTGCCGTCCTACAGATTGGAACGATTCACATTTGCGACCTCAACCATATCTCCTGACCTGCATGCGCCACATTACCTTCTTATTGAGTGGAGACAGAGTGGGATGGTAACGCAGTTTCCATCTGTCTATGAAAGTGTTCTTTAACCCCTTTGATGTGAAGGTGTGGGCTGTACAGTGGATTCTATGCGATCCTGTAAATTTTGATTGGCTGATGAAGGGCTCGGACTCTAATCGAGCCAGTATGTCAAGTGTTGCCATTACAGCCAAGGAAAATGGTTACCCGTTGTTAAAGAAACGCCTCTACTACTGTTTCCTCTGGAATATCAGTAAGTGATGCAGCTACCGGGACCTGAGTAAGTAAGAGAATCCATATGAGTTTGGCATCGAACCTACCAATTCCTTATTAACGTGGGTGAAAATAATGTCCTGCAGTGAGGATGCTTCTCAAGGTATGATTACTTACGCCCTCTGGCATATTATGCACACTCCCTCTTTTGCAGGTCCCGTGGTATTTTAGGCCAAAAGCATCTCAAAGAAATTATTTTAGCTGAAGTTTGTGCTCCGCGGTGCAGTAATAGTGAAAACTACTAAATGTGAATTTTCTCATAATTTTAATGATGAAGGGAGTGGGTGAGTGTGTTACAGAATATCAGGTTGCCATCTACAGGAGATGGTGATTGTTTAAGTTCGAGATTAAAGTTATTTGCAGTAGGATATGCTTTAACCATTGGTCGTCCTTCTGATTTTCAGCCAGAGCTTTGTAACCTACGGAGGTTTACTACACTATATTTGCGTGCATTCTAGACAGTGCATCAGACACACACTCCCCCCTCCAACATCATGAGTCTTACAATTATGAAAGATAGAAAAAAAGTCACCTCAAAGCAAATAAACAATCAAAGCGAACCTGATTTCTCCAGTCCGTCATCCTCTTTCCATAGATTGGTGGAACCTTAAGTTTCAAACCTCATACGCAGGTTCGAACACGACATCGTTTCGGTGAAATGAACTTTAGACAGGATATTCTCTGCAGTAGTAGCAGTTAAAATCATTCGAATCTACCAAAATTATCAACTGACTGTTCATATCAGTGTAGGAAACAACTTCAGGGTGAGAACTTTTACTATCGAAAACACGGTTGTGGGTAAGCGAGGCTGAGAAGCCTAGTCAGTTATACGAAGGACTATTCATCATTTGATCGATGAAGAAATCCGTAAAAATCATGTCAAAAGACATGGCTTGGGCGCTGAGATTTTACAAATATAATTTTTTATAATATGAAATTGCTAACTACCACAGTGCCCAAGTTTTACACATATATTAATATTGATTTGGATTTTCAACTCAAAACACAATGGTACCACTCATGGAAATAGTATTTTTCACAAACCGCATGAGTAAAATGCCTATTAGAGTCCATAACATGACTATTGAAGTCAGCACAATCGAGGGGAGCCTAGAATGAGCGGGAGAGATCGCAAACTACTTCTCTGGAGTTTCTGACAAATTGCCTGATTCAACATGGCTGATGAAATGAAAATTTGAAATCTATGACCTATTAAGTGGATTTAGAAATTCTTCAGAGTTTGGGGACAGAGTGAAAGTGGGCTTAGAGCTCTTTTACCGGATAATGGTACGTAGTGGGGTTATACAGGGTATCGCACTGGGCCGCCGTATATATCTTGTTTGTCAGTGAATAAACTAGGCTCATGGAATCTACCGTGATTCTCCGCACAGGTAACTGAAACATTTGGAGAGACCTTATGTGTGCTCGATTCGCGATGAGGTCTTAACGAACTGATCGAGCGGTCCAAATATTAGATGACCCTAGTGAAATTAGTGAAGTGCAAAGTGGACTCGCAAGAGTCAGTTCCTGTGACAAAGGGATTAACACTCCTATCAACTGTTATGCACACTGGCTCTAGATGTAATAGAAACGCACACTGTAGCGAATACGGCTCAGAATTTCGGGTCCTTATAGGCAGTACTCAGCAACCTTACTAAGATTACTAGTGAGGTATTACTCACTTTGTTGTCAGTGAGGGAAATCTCTATCGAAGCATCCCAGCAATGTTCAAAATTCTAAGAAATGATTACGGACCTTGTCCATCTTCCCTTTTCCTTCAACTTGACCTGAACATCTCGCAGGCCATAGCAGGACAGCTTCGAAACGAAGAAGGAACTAAATATCTATGGAGTACTGGTCCTCCCACCCACTCTAAAAGTTTCGGGACCGACTTCCAGAAGAAGTGGTGTCTGAGCCCTCAACCGTCTAGTTCAATAAGGTATTAGACAGCGCAGATGCTTATTAAAAAAGGATTGTCTCAGGCTTCAAGCTTCTATCTGCACGTGAGTGGTGTGACCTTCAAGCTGTAGCGGACTTTTAAATAAATGCGAAATGTATCAAATTAATACTGCTAATTTACTGTTTTTTGTCTTCACTGTTGGAGACCCCAGACTTATGGGTGTAGCGGAATCAGTCGTTTAGTTTCGTTAATAAACTCTGTGTCAATGAATAGTGGCACTAACTTCTATTTTTAGGTTAGGAGGGATATTTTGTTTACTTACCCAAGCTTACAACAATTCTAAACTTATTCTAACCTATGCGTTGATAATGCCTTTTTATGGTAAATGAAAATTTTTTCTACCCACTATGTTCTTAAATAACGCTGGTCGTGCTTAAAAAGAGAGCTGGGTGCTGAATTAATGCGACAAAATCTGAAAAGGCTAGCATTAGGCTGAAAAAATTGCCACTATGTGCTGAATTAGGTCTTTTCGTTCTGAAGTAATGCTAGTCAGTTCTGAATATGTGCTGAGAAGGCTAGAATTAAGCTGAAAAAATTGCCACTATGTGCTGAATTAGGTCTTTTCGTTCTGAAGTAATGCTAGTCAGAGCTTAATATTTCCTGTAATGGCTGGAACAATGCTGATAAGGAAACCCAGTATGTTCTGATCTACTCGTGAAAATGCCTAGAAAAAGAACATGGTGCTGAATTAGTTCTAGTCATGCTGAAAACCAGCACTGAGTTCTAGTCTGTGCCATTAAACAAACCATTTCAGAACAGATTCAGAATTTACTCACTATAGGATGCAAGAATTATTTCAGAATTACTGAGATTTAATTCAGCATTATTGTAAGCTTGGGTACTATAGTAAGTATTACAAACTTAAATATTAGAGGATTCCATGTTATCTTACTGATGCTACTTAGGGACTACCCACAGTCTCTTGTGTGGTAAAGCATATCTGTATTGATCGACTGAATGCCATATGATTATAAGCTTCTAATAAATCGTAAAACCTAACGATAGTAAACATCAGTGTATCTTACCGACGCATATGTATTTGGATATAAAGTACTAATGGCGATTTTGTACCTCAGATACTGAAAAAATATGTTCGTAGCTGTAGGAGTGAAAAACTCGGGTGACTTTCAAACGTCGAGATGAAAGCTGTCACATTAACTTTGTCTATTCTCCTTGTATTATTGACAAACAAGGTTCTCTGATAGTTACAGTAAAAAAGCATACTATCATTATCTTAAAGTTTCTGACTTATTTCTTCACTTAAGAGGAAAGTCTTAGACTGTGGGAACCAAAGTCGGTTTCCTTGAATAGGGGAATTCTGTTCCCTATTTTGGTATCTTTTGATCACCCATTTGAACCCAATTATTAATGCTTTTTTATTTGTATACGTTCCCAGTGGAACATGGGGCTCCAAGTTAGAGGCTTGAAGTTTCTGTAGCAGTGGCAATTATTTTTACAGGATGGGGTGGCTAGCTTCATGCCCAACCTTCCCTCTTTACCAGTCTTATAACTGGCTTAGCAAGGTAAAGGTAATGCATAGGCAATTTTTTATCGCTACCTTACTATTTCTCAGCCCTTCGAGTGACTTCAATTTTTCCTCACTCTAGTTATCTTTGGAAACCAATTAAGGGTAATGCTTGAGTAAAGCACCTCAGCTAAAGGCAAGGCATGTCTAGCCGTCAAATGTAGTACAATATCTGTGCGTACTTCAGGGATTTTGAGCATCAACCAGAAAAATTATTTATTTTCTATAACCAAGTTCATATAAGTTACATGAAGACTGCGATAGTATGCAAATCCACAGAAGTTTATTAGATATATTATGCTATTTGGCAATGTTATCTACTAGGTCAGGACTCGGACTTGTTTATTTCTCGTTATCAAAAATGCAACTCCATAATTTCAAAACGGGTTTTCATTGTACTAATTCTCCACCGTAGTTAGACGTAGGGATAGCAGAATTTTCTAAATATCCGGTACAATTTCTGAGTTATTCCTATCACCAGTATTTTTAGCTGATGGAGTAAACAAAATTGCGAATATACAACTCATGTTAAACCTAAAAGAAACCTCAGGCCTACTGTCACTTACATTCACATATGACCCACATTGTGTGGTCAGACGTACAATGTAATATAAAGACGGGAGAAATTTGTAACTACAATTATGTTAGTCTATTTTCCGTGCAACAGGATTGGCTAGATACCTGTCGTGAATATCTAGACAGTTCTACCGCACCTCGAACAAACTATATAGAAGTGATGCTGTAAAAGCTGACATCATAGCTAAACAGTTGGAATTTCCTGCTTAAAATCAGTGCCATTGTGTTTTTAGTATTCGATTATAATCCATCTCGAAAAAGCAGCATTGTGTATTTACTTGAGATAGGATAAAATCTTATCGTATAAACAAATTAGCGACTGGTTGCGGGATGAATTTTTCAGGAATTGTACGACTCGCTGTGACTAGTGTTCAAGTTGATTGTGAAAACGGCTGCTCATTTTCGACATTTGTTAGTCTTTACACTAGATCACAGAATTTGGCAATCAATAACTATTGGCATCCTATCTAGTCGCTAAGACCGTAATGTTGTATCCACAAGATCTGAGAATTATGACTGTGATCCCAAACAAAAATATTTGTTATCTTTTCTTGAGGTTTAGGAGCTATAAAGGAACAAATATCCGATGATCCTTGATTTCTAGTGCCTTCTTATAAGGTCGACCTTAGAGTCTTTTTTCGCAGGATGCTAGGTAAGCAGAAAATATTTATTAGTCTCTAATCAGAATAGTAATGCAGTTATTGTAATATAAACTTACCACTGTAATTATTGTTTGCATTCCAGGCTACTCACAATCGAAGTTTCGTGAATTTACATGAACCTGTGGTTGCTTATTTTCGGCTCCACTGTTAGTAGTATTGTTATTTACACAATGCGTTCGTTTTTATGGAGAAAGACAGTTTTCTGTGATTGCCTTTCTCCAGTTGGTCGGCATGCTGTCATTACTGGTGCTAATTCTGGTATTGGTCGGGCAACTGCAATAGAATTAGCCAAAAGAAGTTGGAAACTTACATTTGGTTGCAGGTAAATACTGCTTCATATCAAAGATATTTGTATTTCAAAATCTTTAGGAACGTAAATTCTGCTAACAAAGTGAAAGAAGAAATTGAAACTCTTACAGGTAATCACAACATCTGTGTTAACTATTTGGATTTGGAGAATCCACAGTCCATAGAGGAATTTGTAAAGTCACTATCTTTACCTGTTCATGTTATAGTTAATAATGCAGGTGTATTCCCCAAGGTTCTACGTCCATCAATGTCTTTTCAAGGCATTAATGTTACTTTGGCTACTAACTATGTGGGACACTTCTACTTAACTTCAATGCTCATACCACATCTTCAGAAATCATATCAAGAAACATCTATATATCCGCGAGTGATTAACGTTAGCTCTTCTTTATCAAGGAAAGGTAGCTTCACAATAGATTCCCTGTTCAAACCTCTTGACAGCACCTTAGATATGGATTGCAGCAAAGCATATGCCGACTCTAAACTGGCTTGTAATTTGTTTTCACGTGAACTTCATCGAAGATATGGATCAGGTGAGAATAAAATACTTGATGTTTATTGTTTATTCACTGGTGGGATGGTGAATACTAATCTAACTCGAGATACTCTAATGTCATATACACCAGTCGTCCAGTGGGTGCTTAATGGTTTAATGAGACTAATGTTAAAATCACCTATGGAAGGATGTCAAACTTCTGTCCACTGTGCAGTTAGTAATGAAGTCCCTTCGAAGCATGCTAATTTATCTCATTCCACCATAACACTAACATCAGGTAGTGGTATGCTGTATAACAATTGTATGCCTATCGAATGGCCTGATAATTCACTTGATCTTGATTTCGCTTGTCAGTTATGGAATTACACGGAGAATTTTGTGAAAATTTCATCAAAAAGTAATCTGTAACCTTTGAGCTATTGATTTGTCTTATGTGTCAGTGGGGCTATTCTCACTTAGTGGAATGCTAACTGTATCCACCCTTATGTACAGACCTTTTTACTATTTCAAAAAATACAGAATTACGTAAACTAACTTAAAAAGAGTTATGCAGTCAGTGTTTTTTTTTCAAACGTATCAACAATATGAAACTAATCAAATAAACGTCACAAATCAACATTCCCCGACATTTCTTAAAATGAAAATGGCATGCTCGTTAGCATGAAATTAAAATTTAAAAAAGTCTAAAAAACATTTATCTAAGCCGATAAAGTTCGAAAGATATCTTATTCCTACTGAAGCCTCGATCGTAACCGATAATCTGCAACAATATATATCTCTACCTATGAAAAACGAGGCATAGAGCTTCGAACATCGAAACGCTTAAACACCCCTGATACATTCATGATATTAATAAGACCACAATAAATCTAAGCGAAATTATTCAGAGCAGAATTCATAGAATCTAGTGTCACCGTCCGTTCAAAATATTTTTACCTATGCTGGTGAATTATACAAAATAAGCCCAAGATAATAAATGCCTAGAGAGAATTCACCAATCGTCAATAGTGATCTCAAATTTAATATATCAACAAATTTCTACATTGTAAATCCACGCGTCTGTATCGCAACCAAAAGTAAACATCATTTAGAATGCCCGATGTAGACGAGTTACTTATCAAAACATAAACTCTAATGAACACGACAACAATGATTGTGCTAGTATTAGTAGTAGTGGTAGTATCGTCACTCACCATATTAGGATTGATAGTGTCCACTTCATTGTCAGGGTAACATATCTAACTTTTGAGTTCGAGCTGTTTGGGATAGAGTTGTTGATTTCACCACTCATCAGAGATTCTGAATGCACTTCAGACTTTGATAATGAGTAGTTTTTGGTCAGTGGGTTTGACAACACAGTGTGTAGACCAAATTGTTTAGGATAGATCTGCATCTCTATCGCATTTTCTGGCATGATTCGAAGTCGTAATAGATAACATTGAGTCAGTGACTACCTTTCCACATTTTTCATTTCATATCTTCGTCTGTGGATAGGTTACCGTCAGGTTTGGAAACATGACATGTAGCACTAGGTTATCGATTAGTGTCCGCCCTTGTGGCTTACACTCACCAATCGGATACGCTGAATTCGCTTGTTAAGTCAGAGTGATTTGATTGATTGTCTCAGACTAGGATAATTTGAATTGACTCTCTGATATGTTGTGACCTCTATATGTCGGTCGAATTTATTGGAAATTCAAAGTCAGATTTTGTGAATATCGACGGATTACTAGAGGTCAGTGGAGAGAGAGAGAGTTGTGAGAATATAAAGATTTCCGACTGATGCATGGAATGATAAGTGTATAATTGGTTGGGACAATAATACTCATACATTCAAATCTAGTGTGAACAAATGAAAGAAAGATGAGTAATGACTAGATTCGTACTCATACATCTCACTGCGAGTACATTGAAGACAGCTGACACAATACACTGGCCAACAATATGAGAGCGCAGTGGATGAGAGGATTGATTGATTGACTGACTGACTAACAAAGTGGAACGTTGGTCAGTAGACTTTGTGAACAGAATTAGTAGTGGAGAAGCACACTGACCACCGCTTGATGGCTAATCGGTCTACTAAAATACGTGGTGTCAGTATGTGTGTGTGTGTGTGTGGACGACGACTGTCAATAAGGCGTGATTCACTGACAATTATTTGCTTGAAATATGACTAAAGTCACTGTGTAATCATTCATTGCATTTGGATTGGCTGTTAGCAGTAGTTGTCATTTTGTTCGACTGCTAAACTAAATTGAAGTGTCAGTGACTGACTGATTTGGCGTTGACTTCATCTTATACGAAATAAAAATGTTGATGTGGAGGGATGTGTGATGAACTAAGGAGTTTTTCACTAGCAATGAGTATCGCATTTCCAGGAGGCTTTGTGAAAGAGCTATCTTTATTAGGGATGTTGTCGCACAAATATTCTCATTCTGATGAGTATATATATTTGTAGAATACGAGGGCTTCATTTGGAATTAGGAGAGAGATAGAGAGAGAGTCGGAGCCACATCTTATCAACTGGTTGATACATTTGTAATATTCAGACTAAACTGACTGTACTACTTGAGTACGAAAGTGTTTGTTGTTACAGCACTCTTTGGTGAATATCTCTGCATAGCTTCCCTGAATAATAATAATAATGTTTTACTTTATTCCAATAACAGTACTTGTGATACAGAATGGAATTTTCAGCATTAATCGCAATGTTACATCTTATTTACTCAAATTATAAATAAATTTAATCACACAGAAAATTTTCCACATTTACAATAGGGGTAATGTCAAAAACATGCAGCATATAAAATGGAAATAATAATAATGATTACAGCTGATATAATAATGATAAATAATAATAATAATAATAATACAAGTGAAAATTGCCGTGGGCTTGTTTCACACAGTATTGTCGATGCGGTATAGAAATCCTAGCATGTTTAAAAATATTGAATATAATGTTCTCTTTACATGATATGGTGAGGGGAAAAACAAAGATTACATCAGTCATAGAGATAAGTTGGTGTTTGCAATTATGAAAGTAAAACAAAGAAGCAACAGGACCATAAATATAATAGAAATAATAAAAGTAAAACTTGAAGGTATATAAGGATGGATGGAGGAAATTGTTTATTTACTAGATGAAAAAAGGTTAGTCAATTCTTGCCTGACGCTATTTTCATCACATAAAATACGTGCCAAGTATGGTATCATAGAATTTTTATACTTAGACGTGCGAGCATACAGTTTTCTGAAGTTACTTCTTGTTCTACCTGAGGAGACGCAAGGTGAAAGCTGAGGGTAAAGTGGATGCTCCAAGTCAGACAAAATCCCTTTAGCAAATTTATTGCACGAAGTCAAGTGCCTATCGACAACGACGTTAACTATGTGGCCCATTGGGACACTACTCACCCTACTGACAGTATTCAGCATTCTACGAATTGTGACAAAGTCCTTTTTAAGCAAACCAGGAAAGAATAAGGGTGAACAATAAAGAAGAATAGGTAGGATGCAAGAGTTTATGAACTGTAAAAGGAGGGGTTGAGTTATACCAGAGTTCCTTAACTTCTTAATGTAAAATGTCAGGCGGAATATTTTACTGGAGATCGCTAAGACATGGGAGGACCAGGAGAGATCAGAAGAGATAATAAGTCCAAGATACTTAATTTCTGATTTAATTCCTATATCAATGTCGTCAATCTTACAACTGCCATGAGAATCGACGGCTTCTTTTAACTGTCTTTTACATCTTAAGCTGAAATTAACAGTCTGAGGTTTAGAAGGATTCAGTTTAAGACCGTTAGACTCAGACCATTTACTGACTCCCGACAGAAAGCTATTTATTTTGGTACAATCTAGCTGGGAGTTAACAGCCATTGAAACTGTTAAATCATCAGCGTACTTCACAAAGTTTATTTCATCAGAGTGAGGCAAGTCATGTAAGAAGAAAGAAAAAAAAAAGGAGAAAGGACAGCGCCTTGAGGGACACCAGCTTCAGTAGGCAATGAAGTGGAAGACTTCCCTTTATATATGGTGTACTGCTTTCTTTCTGAGAAATAGGAATGTAACCAGTTAACAGTCCAACATTCTGTTTGACTTGCAGCAAGTTTATTTAATAAGATGTCCCTAGGGACCGAGTCAAAAGCAGATGTATAGTCTAGGAAGGCACAACGAACAAATATAGCCCCCTTGTCTAGACTGGAAGCAATGTTATGATATAAGACGGCAGCTGCATCTAAAGTGCTTTTACTGTGCTTATAGGCAAATTGTTTAGGGTCATTAAAGGATTTAAGCGAAGGTAGAAGACTAAGTAAAAGTAATTTCCCCATAGTTTTCAAAAAAGGAGAGGTAATAGCAATGGGTCTAAATTTGACACATGCTCCAGTAGATGATTTAGGTATAGGTACAACTTTAATGTCCTTCCAAACGGCAGGCACAATATTACTGGAAAAAGATTTGTTAAATAGATCAGTGAGAGGGTGACACAGAATATCAGAACATAAAAAGAAATAATACTAGGTACATAATCAGGACCTAAGCTCTGGGAAGGGTTCAGAGACTTGAGGCACTTTTGAACATAATTTGTGTTAAAATCTGGAAAGGGGCTATTATAAACACTAGTGATGCTGGGAAGCATGGCATTTGAGGGAGAATAAATAAAAGATTTATTAAGAGTACATACATCAAAAGAATACGGAATATTGTATATCTGCTTACCACCAGTGATTTCCTTAAATAGTTTCCACATATTAGAAGCATTTTTGCAGGATATGAATTTCTGGTTATATATTACATTCAACCTCTGCATTTCAGACTTGATTAAGAAGTTAGTTCTTTTTACACCACTTTTATCTTTCATTTTATATAGTTTTTCCTTCTCTCTACGCAGCTTTTTAAGTTGAGGGTAGGAGAAACGGACAAATTTCACGATTAGCGTTTCTTTTCGACAGTGGAAACATGTTGATGAAGTGGCCTAATCTTACTGCAGTTTGACTGAAACGAGGAAATTATCGTAAGATTTGGGATTGTCGGAGAATAGAATTTTCGTCAAGCCACTCTCTTGAACTAATGTGACACTGTTTGTTATTTGAAGTGAAAGTTTTGTCATTCGTGAGGTAGTGTGAGTTGTATTCGAAAATATCTTGTGATTTGGAGTCGAAATTTCTCCAGCATAAACGTGATATTATGCCATGTATGCATGTTATACTAACTTGTCAGCCTGGAATCTCTCGCGGATTACATGAAAATGTTTGCTCAAATCAAATGGGTTCTGGGTCACTGACATATTTTTATTAATTAGTAAATAGTTTGGAAGTTTGTGGTAGACTTCGAAATGCACAGAATCCATTGTGCTGCCTGATCTTTTGTTGTTGAGACTAACGTCCAACTTGTATTCTGGACAGATATTTTGAGGCTGCATGTGAGTTACAAGCCGTGAGAACTAGCTAGTGTACCTTGAACTTGTATGGATAGAGTTTAATTTACACTCCTTGTAAAGAATTCCACATTCGATGATATGTGATGAGAGATTTCTGTGAATAAGCGCTTTGTCATTTTATTTTGAGATATCTCTGTGGCGCTCGACTTTATACATGATTTGGAACACCCGATGTAGAGGAGATATTTATCAGCACTTTGAGTCTGATAACGATGATGATGAAAACAATGATTGTGCTAGTATTAGTAGTAGTGGTAGTATCGTCACTCACTATATTAGGATTGATAGTGTCCACTTCATTGTCAGGGTAACATATCTAACTTTTGAGTTCGAGCTGTCTGGGATAGAGTTATTGATTTCACCACTCATCAGAGATTCTGAATGCACTTTAGACTTTCATAATGAGTAGTTTTTGGTCAGTGGGTTTGACAACACAGTGTGTAGACCAAATTGTTTAGGATAGATCTGCATCTCTATCGCATTTTCTGGCATGATTCGAAGTCGTAATAGATAACATTGAGTCAGTGATTACCTTTCCACATTTTTCATTTCATATCTTCGTCTGTGGATAGGTTACCGTCAGGTTTGGAAACATGACATGTAGCACTAGGTTATCGATTACTGTCTGTCCTTGTGGCTTACACTCACCAATCGGATACGCTGAATTCGCTTGTTAAGTCAGAGTGATTTGATTGATTGTCTCAGACTAGGATAATTTGAATTGACTCTCTGATATGTTGTGACCTCTATATGTCGGTCGAATTTATTGGAAATTCAAAGTCAGATTTTGTGAATATCGACGACTTACTAGAGGTCAGTGGAGAGAGAGAGAGAGAGTTGTGAGAATATAAAGATTTCCGACTGATGCATGGAATGATAAGTGTATAATTGGTTGGGACAATAATACTCATACATTCAAATCTAGTGTGAACAAATGAAAGAAAGATGAGTAATGACTAGATTCGTACTCATACATCTCGCTGCGAGTACATTGAAGACAGCTGACACAATACACTGGCCAACAATATGAAAGCGCAGTGGATGAGTGAATTGATTGACTGGCTAGCAAATTAGGAATTTGTTTAGTAACGCTTTATGAATGTCATTGGTTTGATTTATCGGGTGCTTTTTATGTGATATTTGTCTTTATGCCTCTTTTTATCTGATATTTTCTTTTTTTCCGCTGCTTTTTGTTTTGTAGTAAACATTTATTGTCCGTTTGTTTATATTTTCTAATGTTCCTCTGGATTGTTACCTGCTGTTTGGTCTGATTTATACCTTAATTATTTATTTTGTACCAAGTTACTTAAGGATTGATTATTTTGTTTTGTTCTTTCAACACTATTTTTGCCTAAGTGCGTCAAATCTCATGATTCCTAAGACTTTATGAGAAATTACTCTTTATTCTTCGCTCAAATTCGTTCGGGATATTAGACCGCTCTCAGAGTATTTCATTGGTGATATTTATTTACTTTTCTTTGGAAACATACGACACCCAATATGTGTGAACAGTTAATCACTGGTGTCTAGATTATGATCTTAATATATTGAGAAGTAACATCAATCATAAATTATTGATCATTTGGCTCTCACTAATTGCTTAGTGGTAAGATATTCCCTTTGAGACTTAACTGTTCTGTTTTCATTCTGATATGATTTCGCCATTAAATGTTGCTAATCCTTTCTAAGCTGAAGGCAAGTATCTATGAAGTTCTCCGTGATTCTCTCTGGTTGTGTAGCTTATATCGCTTTCTAACAATAACCATTATGTATGATTAATATTCTGGCTAAATTTGCTTGGAGATTTAATAATTTGGGCTTTATTATGGAATCAGAACTCGTTGTCACTTCTGAGTGAACTGTATTGGCTCTTATATTACTTGACATCGCAGGCCATTGATTGTTGAGTTGATAACTTTTTTACCCTTCAGACAGCTAAAAAAATGTATTTAAACACTTTAATTGAGGCATGGCCTACTAAAGGCTAGCCGTTAAATCTCATGAAACGAGATCAAAGAAAGTTTTTTTCGAGTTAGATTACTTATTTACATCTGTCAAACAGGTACTGAGAACCTAGGATTACTGGAGGGTTTTCCCTTCTTGGTCTGGTACTTTTCACCATTACCCAGCTATACCCTCTCTGGGAATCGAACCTGTGGCCTTCAGGTGAGGAGCAGCTCTCCCTGACTACCCGGCCACCCGAGCGAAGCCTGCCGTCCCATCAGTCCTACTTCCTTTCCGTTTGCGCCACTGGCGAGTATTTTCCCTCATTAGTGACGATTTCTCACTAGAACTGTAGGCTACTTCGTCCTGTAGTCAGCTACTAGTGACCACTAGAAATTTCGTTTCCATTTAAATCTCTTTATAAGGTATGTAGTATAATTTATTATTTAGCATTTAAGTCCAATTACAAATATGACTAGTAACTTTATTACTGAAAAATGGAACTATCACCTAATCATACTCAGTTGTATACTTGATGTTTCATATCTCAATAAATGCTATTAGTGCTATAAGAAAAATAAAGTGTATTACGGCGGTCATTGGAAATTGCTACTGTAAAAGCCTTCAATATACACCTAATGTAATGGGGTTTGTTACTTAACATGGTAAATTTGGCCTATTACACCTACTACACTAGCATGAAAAGAAACAGTGACAATATTTATTCTTGTCATATGAAAACTGCGTTGATGTTAAAATCTAAAGAGAAAACCCCTTGTCTGTCATGATGACAGCTTAATAACATAACTATCGATCATGTGGCAGCTAAAATTTCATATAGATTTAGTTGTTGGTATGCTAGAAAAGGTTAGAAATAACACCTAGAAAATTCTACTGACTTTCATAATCTGATTGGTCGAATAGCTTCAGTATTGTACAGAGAAAAGTCGATACCGATTTACGTATGTGTTTCTGATTGGTCCATGTGATATTGATTTATAACAGTGGTAGTGTTGTCTTGTCTAAAAACACAGCCATATATCGTCATATGAAAACTTATGAAATCTCTTACTTTGATCACATGAAATTTAATCTTTGTTCCTAATTATAGAAGTGAAAAAAAATACTAGATATTAAATATTTTCAAATGTTGCACTTAGACTTCAGAATATTTCTTTGTAGTTTCTGAGACTAAGGATAAATTAGGATGAAAATCTGCATAGTATATACAACTGACTGATACGATTAATTAGTACGTATGATTTGAATACTATTAGTTTCCGAAGGAAACTGTAGTGTGATTCGGCTTTAGATATTCCGTAGGTCGCCCTGAAATAAGGTTTCGCTCTAATTGGTGTTGGTTACCGACTACAGTTCGAATGAAGTAGCGGATGAGTTCTTAGTAGGTAATCATGATGCTCCAGTAGAGAAGTTGTAGCAATCAGAAAAGCATATTGGCCTCACCTATAGAAGCCCATGCCCACAAACTGACAGTGATGACTGTGTTTCACAACTCTATTCACATAACTATCTGTTGCTTCTCAGCACTAGTTTCAAACATAAGGAGAGACATTGCAAAGAACATTTTGGGGAGCGACTGCACTGACCTACGGCCACGCTAAGAATGTATAGCATCCTGAATGAATAGGGCGTAGTCATCGGTCCAACAACTGTAACTTAGGTTGCGAAAGCTGCCTCCATTCTGAAACGAGGCAAAGAAAAGAGCCCTGATAGTATAACTAGAAAAGTGATTAAGAATGGTGGTGCGTCGGTGGTACAATGGTTAGGACTCTCGCCGACCATGCATATGGTCCGAGGTTCGATCCCCTGCCGACGCACATCCGATATCTATGGTCGGCCTGTAAAATTTGGGCTACCGATATCGTGCTAATCATACTTGTACTGAAAATACAGTGTGGCATCAAGCCGTAAGCAAAATAAATAATAAATAGTGACTGGGTTATGAAGATAATAAGTAGTGTGTGGGAATCTGGGGTAGTTCAGCTGAACTGGTGCCAGTTTGAAACGAATCTTCCTATGATAATCACAGGAGGAAAACCAGGTAGGCATTATGCCCGGAAGAGGATGTATTGATCATATCTGCACCCATAGACAGATTGTCGAACACAGGCATACTTACTTGCGTCCAACATTTGACATATTTCCTGACATGAAGGTAGAATTCGACTCCATAGACCGAGAGGTGTTGTGGTAATTTCTGATCTTGACTGGAGTGCCGAGATATTATGCTATATTAATCCAGGCATTCTACTCAAACTCACTCAGTCTTATAATACCTCATGGAAAGTTGTCACATGAAGTGGCGGTAATCAGCAGTGTTCATCAGGAACTCCTAGTGTCTCCATTTTTGTTTAGTTTCATCATAGGTGTGCTAATGGATGTGGACTTAATCGACTACAGCAACCTAGGGATTGATTTGTTTCTAAAGAACAGTCTTCTGAACACCTTGAGTAGTAATCTTAGAATGTTTGTTATTCGATTCGCTCCTGTCAAATGTAAGATAATGTTGCAAGAGATACAGAGTGAAGTGGTAGAGCTTGCTGACCACTTCGCTTAATTGGTAAGTTGTATCAAGCCTAGTGAATTGATTGTTGATGGAATCGTAGCACGGCTACAAAAGGCTCGCGTGGCATTTTCCAGCTCACGTCATCTGTAGCGTAGACGTGATATTCGGGTACCCATCTAAAGACTTGTGTACCGCGCAGCAGTTTGACCTGTCATTATTTACAGTTGTGAGATGTGGCTGTTGAAATCAGAGGAATTGAAGGGATTATTTGTCTTTGAGCTTAGGTATTTTCGTTCTGTCTCCCGTGTCAAGGGGCATAATGTGGTGAGTAATAGAGGTCAGGTATAAAGTGTTATCTAAGCAGGATAGGTCAGTCAATGAAGAGTGATAACTTTAACTGAAGTATTTTTATGCTAAGTTCTGCGCTGAAGACTCATGCACTGACCAGAGAGACCATAATCTTCGACATCGATTAGTGTGAAATTCCTCCAAACAACCTAACCGACGATTCAGTCATTGACGTTACTGCTGAGCTATTCCGGGTGCGATTGGCCTTACGTGGTAATGCCTTATACATACAGATCAATCACCAAAATGTTACACAACCAATGTTATTTTCTTTGGTCTTTCATATTAACCGGATTCTCTCGGTCATATTTGTGATATGAAAATGGGTGCCTAATTTAAGATAATGTATCCAAGTCACGAAAACTATTTCTTATTCAAAGATTTTGTTCAACTGTGTAGTATTATTAAACTCATTAATTACGATAACGGCTGAATGAATGAACTCAGAATGTGCCTTAGGATTGATATCAAAGTTGCACTCAAATCTACTAATTAATATAGGGATGAATTCCGCTAAAAAATATTCCAACCCAACAGTTACCATGAACTGGTCAACCATCTGATGACTACAGCTCAGCTTCATAACATAGAACTGTGGTTAAATAAGGAATGATAGGATATGAAAAATAAAAGGAAAACTGAAGTGAGCAAAGTGATAAGGGATCAAATATAAGAATAATTATCAAATGTAGTGTTAATTTAAGTTGTTGTTGTTTAATTGGGCCAACTCGGTCCTTTAACCTACTGAGCTTGTCCCTGAGTGAGTCTATAGGTTTAAATGCCACTCTAATTCCTGCTTGAGACAAACAGGTGTAGCGATAGGATCCCCTATCGTAGCAGATATCTTGGTATATGGTCTCAATATGCTCAGTGACTTTCTCGAAGCGGGTCCATATGAGGAAATTTACAGCGGATTTTATACGGAGAATGAAGTCGTCACTGGCTGAGTGTAAATGGTTTAATTTAATGCCCAAAACTAAAATGCTAGTAGACTGTATGGTACTATTAAAATACATAAGCCAGGTTACCCCATACGACCAATAGTAGATTTCAGAAATACCCCTACTTATGAATTATCAAAACACTTAGCTCTAATATTATGCCCCATTGGAAATCGTTCAACCTTTAGGCTAACTAATTCATATGAGATGACAAAGAAACTAAACGATATTCAACTAGAGAATGATGAAACAATGGCTAGTTTTGATATAACTAGTCTCTATACTAATATACCAATCAATATGGCCTTAAAAGCAGTTAAAAGGGAACTAACTTCTGATCCCGAACTTAGCCATAGGATAAAGCTGCCCATTGAGGAAATTATTTTAGGAATTCAGTTATGCCTCACACCTACTATCTTTAAATTCCAGGGCAAAAAATATATAGACAAACAGAAGGTGTAGCAATGGGATCACCAATATCCCCTATCGTAGCAGATATTTTTATGGACAGCTGGGAAAATATTGCTCTTAATACATTTAATCCTACTCCAAAAATATGGTGGAGATATGTGGATGACACTTTCACAGTGTTAAAAACATAACATATCTCTAGCTTCTTGACACATATTAACTAACCAATAGAGGAAATAAAATTCACATTTGAATCGGAAAATGAACAATTAGCTATGTTAGATTATAAAATATAACGAATAGAAGAAGGTAGACTCCACACTAGCGTTTATAAAAAACCAACACATTCTAATAGACATTTACTCTTTAATTCATCCCATCCGTTAACTGTTAAGGCAGGCTTAGTTAAGTGTCTGACAAACCGGGCGGTAGCACTAAGTAGTACAAGAAAAGACCTAAATGATGAAATGAAACAGATAGAAGAAACGTTGGTGTCAAATAGCTATCCTTTAAAATTCTTTAGGTAGATCAAAACAGGTCGAAAGCAAAATAAGAATAATGGTTAAACTAATAATGAAAACATAAATAAGAGAGAATATAAGGCATCTACAGTTCTACCATATGAGGAAAGGACATCTGAGACCCTACGTAGGATTCTTAATAGAGCAGGAATTTGGATGGCATTTAAACCTACAAACTCACTCAGGGACAAGCTCTGTATGACCCAATTAGACAAAATACCTTGCAATGACTGTGAGGTCAACTACATAGGTCAAACTAGTAGGTTGGGTAGCGAAGTTTAGAATGACTGACCCCGAGAAGATAAGTAATTTAGAAAAAAGCTCAGCAATTGCACTGCATGCATTAACACACAACCACACAATAGGGTGGGACTGAGTTAAAATTCCAAAAAGTAATATAGGTAGGTGGAGAGAGAGGTTGATTACTGAATCCTGGTTCATCGAGTCTGCGCCCAACACATGCAACAGAAGTGACTCAACGCAAATACCAGAGATATGGAGAATATTACTACCAATCAAATCAAGCGATGAAAAATAATGGAATTATATCAACGAAGTTAGAAGGTTGTGTAAGTACCTTGATATGATTATGAGCAATAGATTGTGTTCAAAACGTCATCAGTAAATTTTACTGTATAACACTGTGAGACTTTATCAAAATAAATTTTACCTACAATGGAAGCGTACATTTCTTTATACTTCTTTCAAAAATAGAAGGAAAACATTGATACATGCTTAGGATTTGTTTTAATCCTGGTCCATATTTGACACGTCTCTAGCCACTGATTCTCATGATCTCCTGGGGATTACTGAAGGATTCCTGACGCACGCAACTGTTTTGCTTCCAGCTTACCTCTTATTCTAACTGACCCTACAGATAACAAAAAAGAATAGTGAGGAAACCACTTGGATGGCATCCATATTTCCAATTAACAGTAGACGGCATCTCCAATTAAAAGAATTCAATTTGTCAAGAAATGCACCGTCCAGTGTCCGAATTACTTATAGAGTAATCCCATCGGATGCAATTAATCCTATGAAAACAGGGATAATAGAAGGTGCAAAGTAGACTAAGACTTCAATCATCATAGAGGTGTAAAAGATTCTAGAAATTAACCAAGTTGGGGTATATCGCTCTGGCTTTTGCTATAGGATTGCGAATTTCATTCGTCACTCTTCTATCAGCACTGACAATTACCTAGACACACTAACTTTTCGACTACTCTTAACAATTTACCTACGAAAGCAAGTACAGGTACAGATTATCGTAAAACTTGCAACAGTATTTTGAAATTAAATAGTGAAAAGTACAAACAAATCATTGTTTCCAAATGGATAGCTTGTATATTATCGCATACCAAGATAATATATTCTGAATACTCAAGACTGAATAGTTTTTCTCCAGATAGGAATACTAAGTCACCAAGCACAACTTTCAGAATTTCAACGATTGAAGAAATTCACCAACCCCATCTAACCCGAATGCTGGTTGAGAACTGTGTCGATAGGCGTTCATATGCCCTGACTTAAGCTGAGATGATTTTGTGTAAGGACTTCAGTTTCCATAGAATTGTCAGGGATCCTTCTTAACAGACGTTTCCGAAGAACACTCCAGTCCAACAAATCTAGGAGAAACCTAATATTCGGAAATACATCATTCGATAAACATAAGTGAAAAATAACCACCATTGTTTATGGAAATAAGTAACAAAAACGAATTGGAAACTTATTTTTGGCTGTTATTGAAGAAGTGAGACGGAGTGTACACTTGAATCTATCCGTGCCTTTTGTATTTCCAAAATCTCAACCTTTTGTGTGATGGGAAATAATTTATTTGTACTTTAAACGTAGCATGGTTATCTTTCTTTGATTCTAATCCCAAGATTGGGGTGCGAGTATTTCCTTTACTACACATTTCTATTCACATCAGTTATCTTCACTTACTTCTCTTATCATGTCTCATTCTGAACCTTTGAATAAAAATGCTTCAATAATTGGGTGAGTAATCTGTTCTAAATGAATTAGAATCGATCACCACATAGTTGCACATTTAGCTGGATATTCTTAAACTTTCCTTCAAATTTAGCAACTGTGTAATTTGGTCGCAAAAGTAAATGACAAGACACCACTACACCCCGCAGATTGATATTAGATGTTAGGAAGAAACATATAGCACGGATCCAGATGTCGTGCTTGTTATTGCTCATCATCAAGGCACTCTACTCGAACTCATGCAGCCAGGTGAGAGCTTACGGTGAGTTGTCATCTGAATTGGTGACAACCAGGTGTCCGTCAGGGATGCCCACTATCCCCATTTCTATTCAATTTCATCATAGATGTACTAATGGACTTAACCCTAACTCACTTCAGAGACTCAGGGATCGACTTGTTACCAGGGAATAATCTCGTTGACTTAGAATATGGAGATGATATAGGGAGCATTGTCTCAACTACAGGAGGAACGGACGAGGATGTCAAATCGAGAATCGGGAAGGCGAGAAACACATTCATCAACCTGAAACCAATTTGGAAATCTTCGTCACTCAGCATCAACAACAAAATTCGGATTTTCAATACAAACGTCAAGTCACTTCTTCTATACGGATCAGAAACTTGGCCGGTCACAAAGAATATTTCCAACAGGTTGCAGATCTTTATCAACAGCTGCCTTCGTTCTATACTCAAGATCAGATGGCCGAAAAGAATCACCAACAAGAAACTATGGGAACAAACAAAACAAGAACCAATCGCCCAACAAATATGCAGGAGAAAGTGGAGATGGATTGGACACTCGCTGAGGAGGCCACTGGGTGACATTGCGCGTCAGGCCAATGCTCGAGTGGAACCCGAAGGGGAAGCGGCGAGTGGGACGTCCAAGGGTGACATGGAGGAGATCGTGTGAAGAAGAGTTGAAACAGTATGGACTAATATAGATGCAAGTGAAAAGTACAGCAGAAGACAGAAGCAAGTGGATACGTGCAGTTGAAGTCCTATGTTCCACTAGGAACCCAAGGGAACAATAATAATAATAATAGTCCTTCTAGGTGAAGAAGCTGACAAAATGCAATCTTCTGAACGCCTTGAGCTGCAATCTGCGAATGTTTGGCAAGCGATTCGCTCCTATCAAACATAAGATGATGCTACAGGACTGGACTACATTGACTCCTAGCTTAGAAATAGGAAGTGAAGTCGTAGAGCACGTTGACCACTTCACTTATTTGGGAAGTTGCATCAGCCAACTCCAACAGGTTGATCGCTGACGAAATCTCAGCACGGATACAGAAAGCTAGTTTCGCATATGCCAGTTTACGCCGTCTCTGGCGTAGACGTGATATCCGGCTATCGACCGAAGGGCGGGTGTACTGCTCAGTAGTCCGCTCCGTCCTCCTTTATGGCTGTGAGACCTGGCCATTGAAAGTAGAGGACATGAAAAGGCTAGGTGTCGAGTGCTAGGTAAGGAGGGGAAATCAATCAACGAGGTTGTGAAGTTACATCGATTGAGATGGTTAGGACATGTGTTACGCATGCCTTCCTAGTCATCGCCTTCCTCGACAATGGGCAATGTTAGCTGATATAGAGTCAAACCAAAACATGGCCTCATCAATCAATGAAATCCACAACAGTTAGTTTAAGACAAGTAGGAAGGTGTAGACTTCCTGGTTGGGGTCCTCGGGACGGTAAAAGCCAATGGCTGGAGACAATCGATGATATGGCTCAAAATCGTTCTCAATGGCGCAGATGCATCCACTCCTTGTGGCTTATAATACTCAATGAAACTATATTGCTCTTTGTTATTACTATTCCTTTTGTCTCATATCCCTGTCTATTGTCTCTATTTTGCATTTCTTCTCTTGCTTTGTGTGCTACCTGGAGTTTGGCAACTTGAACTGCTACAAATCGGTGCAAAGTTCTATGTTGAAAACAGACAGACAGAGATGCTCATCAGCTAGGCACATCTGAAATTTTAATGAAATTAAAGTTGCCTCCCTTGTTCCTAGGTACATCAATCAGTGAATATCTACTGACTTCTCACATTTAATGTGCAAAATTACTCTACATAGCAATATTATGTTAATTAACTCAGTTACAGAAAAGTCACCCTATTTGTATACACAATCCAGCTCAACATAGGGTCATCGCTGGATACAAAGGTTAGATAGTAAAGTCCCTGACATTATTAATGATTTACACAGACTCAAACCTTGGAGGCAATACGAATCTCCTCAAATCTTCAGACATAAATAAGGGGAAGAAAATGTGCTGTTTCAACTATCAGTTTCTGTCATTAACTTCCAAGTCCCTATTCGCTTTTAGGAGTGGAAGCTCAATTTTGGTTTTGAAGACCATCTGTAAAAATATGCATAATTAAAGGATATATTAGTAAGTGAATACCTTAACATTTCCAAGTGATAATCGTTCGTGAATAGCAGAGTAAGACTTCACTCATTGTGGCATAGTAAACGTTGCCAGAAATTATCCCAGTTGATGTATGTAGTTCTGGCTTTTGCTATACGACTGGAAGTTTCATTCGTATTGTTTTAAAAGTATTTATAATCAGTGTTTACACACGATGATATGTTTTAATCTTGGTAATATATCGAGTAACAGTTGGTGCGATCACCATCAGTAATTTTGTCTGAAATATGAAGATACGGTACAACGGCGTTAGCAACCTGTGAGAATAGTCGTTATGGAAGTGGACTCTATATTATTAACTGCAGAGTCGACAATCTAGTTCGGTCACCCAGACAAAAACCACTAGCACAGTAACAGAATGGCTATCGTAGTGTCACCAACAGTATCGAATGCTCGCATGAGGTGGGAAACAATATCCTCCAGGATCATGATAGGAAGGTTCAACTGAAAAGAAATGAAAGTTACAATTGTCCAATCTTACCTTACAAACAACGCACTCCCAGTGGGGGAGGAGGTCTTTTACAGATGACTGCAAACAGTAATGGATAAGACCCATGACAGAGAGCCATATCAAAATTCTAATAAGTGATACGAGTACCAAACTGGGAGCAAACAGTAAAGGACGAGAACTCATCATGAGTGGAGGAGTGCTCAAAAAACTGATGAAAACGCAGAACTCTTGGCTGAACTATGAGTCATTAATTATTTGGTGACTCGAGGTAGTGTATATAAGCACAAAGTTATATGGGTTTAACCAGATGGACACAGCAGAATTTAAAGATTACGTCTCAATTTCAAGAAAGTGGAGACGCAGCCTGCTGGATACAAAGTCGTGATGAGGAACAGACGTGGGCCGAGACCATTATTCAGTTTGAAGAAGTTTCAAAACGAAACTGAGAGCCAATAAATTAACTAGAGATAGACTACAATTTCAGTTAAACACCTAGAAACTGAGGGATGGAACTATCAAAGACACCACGACTACATGAATCAGGGAGAGGTCGCAGACATTAAGTAACTTAACTGAGGCAGATGAAATGGTTGATGAAGTCTAAAAATTCAGACTGCTGAACAAAAATAATGGAAAGAGAAGCTACCTGCAACAAAACTAAGCGTAAATTTAAAATGCTGAATCAACATAGAGGCAATACACCACAGCCATGACTGATAAAATGCATCAAGGATGATTTGTCACGGCAAAGAGAAAAGAATAAATTATTTTGAACCATTCAGAACCTATCATCTGGACCGCGTACTGCTTACGTACAATGGGGATAGATTTTGGTTGGCTAACAGCATACTACACTTCATGGATTAGCTAACTGTCAATTTTAAAGCACAAGTGAATAACCAGGAATTGCGATAGCAGCTATCCAAATCACATTGTTACAAACACCTACCATTAAAGTAAAATGTATCTATCCCCCAAAATAGGTGTTTTCGTGGGCACTACACTACCACCCCATCGTCCCTATCGCAGAAAATATTATTAAGCGTAGAATAGAACCAAATTTTACATTCATTAATACGATTTAAGCAAGTTCAAGTCATAAGAATTGCGTTTACTGCATATGACTATCCTTCGGTTGAATATATCGCATCCAAAGAGGTGGCATGTTGAAACAATATTCGTTCGTTTGCTAAATTACATAAAACGTACATATGTTCAAACCAAGTTCACTCTTAACATTACGTAAATACACGCCGCTTTTATAATTTCAAACACCTATCAAATCCAACAATCTACACCTGGTTTTGTAATCTTTACCAACTTGACAACGCGAAAATCACTCCATGCTGATGAACGATAATTTACGTTGTATATAAGCTGAGACTTCATAAACCTGGTTTTATATTACTTTGATAAAGCTTTTAGCATTAAATAGCGAAACGACAGTAAAAACAATATCGTTTTACTTTTCATTCATTGGGAAATACACAATATCTTATAATCATTTACATAATACGTTTATTTAGGAAGGTTTAGCTAACATGTCGAAACGTCAGTTAACTTTATCAGCTTGTCAAAATCTCCCAAATAGTGGCGATGGTTTAGTAAGCGCTCCGCAATGAAAGTCAAGACATCAACTGAAACCACAAACAAGATACAGGTACACCAAACACACGCGGAAATCACTGCACGATATTCTAGTACTCATATGACGGGGACAATTAAGGACGGAAAAAAGAACCAAAAATAAAAATAGAATAATGAAACTTATATTTAATTAGAGATTTCAGAAGAAAAATAAAAGCAAAATTAAACTGTCTCTATTACACATGAAATAAATTAACCACCACGTAGACGGAGAACCAAGTGAAGAGTCGACTCCTTCTGAATATTATAGTCAGACAATGTTCGACCATCTTCCAGTTGCTTCCCGGCGAAGATCAGACGTTGCTGGTCAGGTGGGATACCTTCTTTATCTTGGATCTTGGCTTTCACATTCTCAATCGTATCACTCGGCTCAACCTCCAAAGTTATGGTCTTACCAGTCAGGGTTTTCACGAATATCTGCATACCACCACGAAGACGGAGAACCAAGTGAAGAGTCGACTCCTTCTGAATATTATAGTCAGACAATGTTCGACCATCTTCCAGTTGCTTCCCGGCGAAGATCAGACGTTGCTGGTCAGGTGGGATACCTTCTTTATCTTGGATCTTGGCTTTCACATTCTCAATCGTATCACTCGGCTCAACCTCCAAAGTTATGGTCTTACCAGTCAGGGTTTTCACGAATATCTGCATACCACCACGAAGACGGAGAACCAAGTGAAGAGTCGACTCCTTCTGAATATTATAGTCAGACAATGTTCGACCATCTTCCAGTTGCTTCCCGGCGAAGATCAGACGTTGCTGGTCAGGTGGGATACCTTCTTTATCTTGGATCTTGGCTTTCACATTCTCAATCGTATCACTCGGCTCAACCTCCAAAGTTATGGTCTTACCAGTCAGGGTTTTCACGAATATCTGCATACCACCACGAAGACGGAGAACCAAGTGAAGAGTCGACTCCTTCTGAATATTATAGTCAGACAATGTTCGACCATCTTCCAGTTGCTTCCCGGCGAAGATCAGACGTTGCTGGTCAGGTGGGATACCTTCTTTATCTTGGATCTTGGCTTTCACATTCTCAATCGTATCACTCGGCTCAACCTCCAAAGTTATGGTCTTACCAGTCAGGGTTTTCACGAATATCTGCATACCACCACGAAGACGGAGAACCAAGTGAAGAGTCGACTCCTTCTGAATATTATAGTCAGACAATGTTCGACCATCTTCCAGTTGCTTCCCGGCGAAGATCAGACGTTGCTGGTCAGGTGGGATACCTTCTTTATCTTGGATCTTGGCTTTCACATTCTCAATCGTATCACTCGGCTCAACCTCCAAAGTTATGGTCTTACCAGTCAGGGTTTTCACGAATATCTGCATACCACCACGAAGACGGAGAACCAAGTGAAGAGTCGACTCCTTCTGAATATTATAGTCAGACAATGTTCGACCATCTTCCAGTTGCTTCCCGGCGAAGATCAGACGTTGCTGGTCAGGTGGGATACCTTCTTTATCTTGGATCTTGGCTTTCACATTCTCAATCGTATCACTCGGCTCAACCTCCAAAGTTATGGTCTTACCAGTCAGGGTTTTCACGAATATCTGCATACCACCACGAAGACGGAGAACCAAGTGAAGAGTCGACTCCTTCTGAATATTATAGTCAGACAATGTTCGACCATCTTCCAGTTGCTTCCCGGCGAAGATCAGACGTTGCTGGTCAGGTGGGATACCTTCTTTATCTTGGATCTTGGCTTTCACATTCTCAATCGTATCACTCGGCTCAACCTCCAAAGTTATGGTCTTACCAGTCAGGGTTTTCACGAATATCTGCATACCACCACGAAGACGGAGAACCAAGTGAAGAGTCGACTCCTTCTGAATATTATAGTCAGACAATGTTCGACCATCTTCCAGTTGCTTCCCGGCGAAGATCAGACGTTGCTGGTCAGGTGGGATACCTTCTTTATCTTGGATCTTGGCTTTCACATTCTCAATCGTATCACTCGGCTCAACCTCCAAAGTTATGGTCTTACCAGTCAGGGTTTTCACGAATATCTGCATACCACCACGAAGACGGAGAACCAAGTGAAGAGTCGACTCCTTCTGAATATTATAGTCAGACAATGTTCGACCATCTTCCAGTTGCTTCCCGGCGAAGATCAGACGTTGCTGGTCAGGTGGGATACCTTCTTTATCTTGGATCTTGGCTTTCACATTCTCAATCGTATCACTCGGCTCAACCTCCAAAGTTATGGTCTTACCAGTCAGGGTTTTCACGAATATCTGCATACCACCACGAAGACGGAGAACCAAGTGAAGAGTCGACTCCTTCTGAATATTATAGTCAGACAATGTTCGACCATCTTCCAGTTGCTTCCCGGCGAAGATCAGACGTTGCTGGTCAGGTGGGATACCTTCTTTATCTTGGATCTTGGCTTTCACATTCTCAATCGTATCACTCGGCTCAACCTCCAAAGTTATGGTCTTACCAGTCAGGGTTTTCACGAATATCTGCATACCACCACGAAGACGGAGAACCAAGTGAAGAGTCGACTCCTTCTGAATATTATAGTCAGACAATGTTCGACCATCTTCCAGTTGCTTCCCGGCGAAGATCAGACGTTGCTGGTCAGGTGGGATACCTTCTTTATCTTGGATCTTGGCTTTCACATTCTCAATCGTATCACTCGGCTCAACCTCCAAAGTTATGGTCTTACCAGTCAGGGTTTTCACGAATATCTGCATACCACCACGAAGACGGAGAACCAAGTGAAGAGTCGACTCCTTCTGAATATTATAGTCAGACAATGTTCGACCATCTTCCAGTTGCTTCCCGGCGAAGATCAGACGTTGCTGGTCAGGTGGGATACCTTCTTTATCTTGGATCTTGGCTTTCACATTCTCAATCGTATCACTCGGCTCAACCTCCAAAGTTATGGTCTTACCAGTCAGGGTTTTCACGAATATCTGCATACCACCACGAAGACGGAGAACCAAGTGAAGAGTCGACTCCTTCTGAATATTATAGTCAGACAATGTTCGACCATCTTCCAGTTGCTTCCCGGCGAAGATCAGACGTTGCTGGTCAGGTGGGATACCTTCTTTATCTTGGATCTTGGCTTTCACATTCTCAATCGTATCACTCGGCTCAACCTCCAAAGTTATGGTCTTACCAGTCAGGGTTTTCACGAATATCTGCATACCACCACGAAGACGGAGAACCAAGTGAAGAGTCGACTCCTTCTGAATATTATAGTCAGACAATGTTCGACCATCTTCCAGTTGCTTCCCGGCGAAGATCAGACGTTGCTGGTCAGGTGGGATACCTTCTTTATCTTGGATCTTGGCTTTCACATTCTCAATCGTATCACTCGGCTCAACCTCCAAAGTTATAGTTTTGCCAGTCAATGTTTTCACGAAGATCTGCATGTTGCGAAGATTTGTGTGGTAGAAAACAAAATGGGGGCCTAGCAACTGAATGTGTTTATATACGTTGTCTTGCTGATGTGACACGTCTATTATTTGTTTGGTGCAGTAAAACAATTGTTAATAAGTGTAGGGTTTTTGAGATTTTAAAGAACTGAGGTCTCTTTTATGGGTGATTTACAAATTATTGAGGTTTATTTTCACAAAATTTGCCGATTATATTGCTTGCTTTGTTATTTCTAAGAACATGATAACACTAGATATAGTGACGAAGGCATTCATTATAAGACATCCGAGCATCGTAATGGAGTATGCTGTCCTGTTGTTTACATTGTCTACTACTGATAAGTGGGCTTGATAAATCGAACTATTTCAGCAGCGTCAACATTCAACATCCAGGACTGACCTTAAATAAATCAGCACAGTACATTTTGTGAATTCTGTAGACATTCAGTGCTCTAGTATTTACCCTCCCGATAACCAAATACGCATTTTAAGCTGAACTTATGAGATTGTAAGACAGACCATTCTGGGATCCTTCAGCCTACCGAACCTACTGTAAATAAGTCTGCATAAACAGAATTCATTGAGGGGATAAATACCTTGCACTACATTATTTTTACTTTGGCCTCCATAAGTTGGTAAATCTGACAACATTCGAATTTGGCCCATTCCCTCTGATACTTTTTTTATATGCTAAAAGAATGCTAAGGAAAATGTTGACTAATGGTTTAATCTAAGTAGGCAGGAATCAATTCAGCACTTCAGTCATTTTGGGAAAAATTCAACAGGAAATATTCAATTTGTGTTAATTTCTGACAGCTAGAAATCATTCCACGCAGTACACTTCCTGTGGTCTTTCAGAAATGAAAAGGAAAAAGGTGAGATAGAACCAAGGTCTACGAAAGTATTAACAGTACTCACCTGAACAGTCCAAAGTCCGGATACTAAGAGGGATAGTTCACGGGAAAGCAAAGTTTAATGGTCGCTTCATGAAAAACTTCGATGAAGTACAAGCCCGATTAGTGAGTTAAAATATGTTTGGTTAGACTACTCACAGATGATATCTAACAACAACGAACAGTCTCTGAACTACCAGCAAATAACATTTTGTAAATTCTGTTTTAATAATACTTTGAAGCTATTAGCATTAAACAGCGAAAAGTCAGTAAAAACAATATCATTTTGTTTTCCATAAATTGGGAAATACAAAAAACCTTTATTATAATGAATATCATATACCCAGTGCACAAATTTTTTAAACTGTTGAAAGTGAACTTGGTTTGGATGTATATATCTGATGTCAAAAGAGTTCAAAGTGGTTACATATGCAAGTGACTATGGAATAGTTGTAGTTCTAAGACAAGAATGTGTCAGTCGAATTTTAACAAACACTGAGCGAAAATATCAATTGGCACAGAAAAAATGTCCAGCAACAGTGTGAGTGTTAGACAAGTGGAGACCTTGAGTATTTTGTCAGCCCTTCCACATCAAAACTGATTGCATGTCACTTAAGTGGCTCAAGATAACGAAAGATCCGAATGGGAGATTGTCACGCTCGATGTTTCGCCTGCAGGAGTACCAGTTCAAGATATTTCATGTTCCATGAAAAAGGAGTTTCTTGGAGAATTTGTTGCATAAGCCGTATGATGCAGCTGAGCACCCGGAGATCGCATACAGAGTAAATGCATTAGAACAAGATCCGGTTAGCGCGAGCCGCTGTTAAAATTCGTTTCCTCAATAGTTTGGCGACTATGTCCTTAATACACTCAGCAAGAACCTGGCATTCTTAATCAAGCCGAGACTCGGGTACCATGCAATAACCATGCAGTAACAAAAATCTCCGGATTGGTAACGGTTATTCGTAACTTCTGCCAGTATTCTGTGGAACCTTCCGGTTGATGCTGGAGAAGACTAGATAGATTCAATGAATGGCGCTCGCTCGCCTTGATACTGACACATCTGAACCTTTCTTTCATTGTTAGTCATCTCTTTCGGTTACCCATTTGTAAGTCATATCTTTCCTGGAAGTCTATGTCTAGAATTGCTAGGTCTAAGTCAACGACAGTGAAAACCCATGGGAGCTGACTTTTGCTGGTGACCTCCAGCGTGATGAGGGACCTTTGTCGCCTAATCTCGGCCATTGCTTCTGGTATGATACTGACAGCAGCTTCTGCATAAACCCATTGTCTATACCATCATATCAATGCTTGATGTAGAGTGGGCAGTCTCCACCTGAAAGGAGGATATCCGTCTTCTTGTTGCCTGTGAAGTATTTTAGGGCAAAACCATGGTTGTGTGCACTTTGCTGACTGTGACAAACCTCGAGTGATAGAGTTGTCCTGCCCATCTAGTTTGTCTGAGTTTACTCCTTGACAGGGAATGTGGTCTAACTCGTCTGCCCTGTGTAAGCTGTATTTGTGCTAGTTTTTCACTAGTCAACTTCCGTATAGTTACCATGCCAATTATTTCCTACAGGGACTGGCACGAATTGTCCTACAAAGTCACTCTCATATCACTTCAGTGCTACTGAGCAAAGGCACCATCAGTGATCCTGAATTAAATCAGTCAGTCAGGTTAATTGAACGACTTCAACCTCGCTTCCCTTTGTCTTCAACTTGAAATGATGCCTAAGATTTTTGTTAGTCTGGATCCTTAACAAAAAAAGAAAAAATAAGGATTGTACAGATCTAAATTATAAATTTTGCAAAATGCTTCTGCTGCTACCATCAACAAGCTTGTTCAGCTGCTTGTCAATATGCTACACCGTGGGCCCTAAAGAAATTCGTGAGACATCTTACAGATCAGCTTGACCTAAGGGTTCTAATCTTCCAGTTCTTCGAATTCCCTTCTCACTAAAACAAAACTCATCTATACCTCAATAATCTTTTTATTTACGCACTATTATACCCTATTTTATCTTAACTACCTAGGCCTTTATTAAAGCTAAAACTTACTCTGGTTGCTTTGAATAAAAGCACAACAACACCAATGGTTGAACAAAGCTATATCTTCATCGAAAACATCATACTTTCCGTGCTTGGACCAATATGGTTAGCATTAAAACTCTGCAAATGTATACTATCACTTTTTTTGAAAAGTCATCAATTTGTTATACTTCAGGATTGTGATTTATAACATACCTGATTGTGCCTGTAAAAGTGGCATGCATTCCCTGTAAACACCAGTTTATACGAAATATTAATTACAATTATTTCCTATTGAAATTTCTATACCAGACTGTTATTGTAAGTCTTATCGCTTGAGCATCCTCTGCTGCTTCTTATAATTTAACATCTGTAAACTGGATTTTCCTCAAGTGTATGTTCATCTAAATCCAGTTAGCGAGGCTTCTTCAATTCTGTCCCGTCAGCTTGAGCCATGATGTTCCGAGGCTCTGTTACATGTATTTGCTTTAATAATAATAATTTATATTTCGTATAAACAGGTAAGTTTAGAGTAGATCCAGATTGGAGTTCATGCGAGTAGTGAAGAGATATGCCCAGAAAACAGTGTGAGTGATGAATTCGACAGTGATTACTTCCAGCCATTGAAACTGGTGCTTTACACTATGAACGTCTTGATTTTATGACGATGTTATGTTTTATCGGTATGCTGATACCGCGGCTTTATTAATCACTAGGGGTCGTACATTTGATATATTCCGTTGGACTGTCTGTCAGTTCCATCTAGAATGATAGCTGATACGCTTATGCTGGATTAAAAGTTTACCTTGACACACGGAGACGTCAACAAAGTGCAGAGCACAAGCAGAACTTGGTTGAATTGGGAAATCTTTTCGAGGAACTGCCGTGAGCGGGCTGCTGTATACCGTGCCAGTAAAGCAGGATTTTACTTTGCTCTCACCAGGGAGCAAGTGTTTTCTAAACTGCCTCTGGGACCCTTGCAACGCAAAAAGCAAAGGAAGACTCTAATTCAAGAAATAAACAATTTCACCACACCCTGAAGATAGCCTCACTGATCGCAAAAGAAATGAAGGAGAAAAAATCGGTAAGCGTAATAATAAAATGTCAGGATATGCCCGTAGGTAATTTTCTCGTAAATTCGGACTCGCAAAGATATTCTGTGGTCTGAAAAAAGAAAAGGTGAAACCGAGTTTAGCAGTAGGTATGAGAAATGAGAGCGGTCAAATCAAACCTAATTGCTTCACGAGAATTCATAATAAGGTATATAAACGATGTGTTGCACTCACTGACAATCTAGCAAATTTTTCCAACTGTGCACAGAAATGATTGTATATAAGTGAAAAGGCTGTTTCATACTACTGGGACTGACATTTATCAAGTGTATGTATAATCTCCAGCGAACATGTAAAGCATATCTTGCTACTGCCTGTAAATTGTGATTGAATTAAATGGTTCTATTTCTGTAACAATTTGATGATTCCTGTAGACTGGCGTCCCTCATGTACTGTACTATGAGAATAAATTTATTTATTTATAAAATCTATGTTGAAATCCTGGATCGTAGACACTGTGAGTTTCACTGCTTACCTAGATACTGACCGGTGGGATTGTTTTGCCTTGAATTGGCAGGCATGTCATTTAATATACACCTTTTATCGCCGTGTTTTTCATATAGTTCTGTTGGTGTTATCATGGTTATTATTTTTACGTGAACTTATGACATGATTTCTGTTTTAATTCTGTTGAACATACTACAGGATGAAAAACTAAAACAGTAAATAGATATTGTGATGGAAATGGGAGCTAGCCACCTAGTAAAACTAGTTGCGGTTGACAACTACAAAGTGTTGCTACAAGGCTAAGGGAAATAGTTGACGGTGTCGGTGATAAAATGTAGCTTAATGCAACAAGAACTACTTATGTTTTGCATCGAAGCGCAAGAAGTTGCTTGCAAAAATTTGAGGGGGTAAATGAACGTGAAGACTGCTGCTGTTTTATTCATTATCAATAAATAAATAAATTTATTCTCATAGTACAGTACATGAGGGACGCCAGTCTACAGGAATCATCAAATTGTTACAGAAATAGAACCATTTAATTCAATCACAATTTACAGGCAGTAGCAAGATATGCTTTACATGTTCGCTGGAGATTATACATACACTTGATAAATGTCAGTCCCAGTAGTATGAAACAGCCTTTTCACTTATATACAATCATTTCTGTGCACAGTTGGAAAAATTTGCTAGATTGTCAGTGAGTGCAACACATCAGGAAATACAGAAGTATTGTCTTCGCATTAACAAAAACAACCAGGTCTTTGGTGGATGGATTATAAGTGCCTGGGAAAAAAATAAAGCTTGAAGTCAATTTTCATACATAACTTTGTTGTGTGCAGAGTCCTCGAATTATAGTTCATTGATGTGTTATTTTGAAATCAGTGATGTGTTTATCTCATTTGATCTGCAATGTCATTGTTGAGAGTAAATATATAGGCTTCAGACGCATTAATTAATGGATTTCTACTGCTTGTGGGTATTTTCTTAGCGTGAGGAAGGTTTATGAATTTCAGCTGTTCCGACAGGAGTTGCGAATATTAACTGCTCAGCAACATTATGGATATAAGTTCATCACATTATCTTAGGAAAGGTGGGTTGCAGTTGGTGAGGGATATATGGTGCCCAACGAGCGTACATCTGTCCATGTGATGTTGTGGTGAGTTATACCTTTTTCATGTTGTCGGTTTATGTCCATTTTATTCCACTTATTGTGTTGGGTAGTAGTTTTACAAACGAGATTTCTTGTCTGTTTGAGGATACGTATCTTAACCGTTAATGTTTTATCTAGAATTATAAATATAGGCAAAAAACAGCAGGTGTAGTATTCAAGCTTATACATTAAATGGACCTATAATTTCGGAGGCTCTCAGATAGGAACTAGAACTAATATCGTTTGCAAACCCTTGTAGTTTGTCATTAAGCACCTTTTTGAAGGAGGCCAATGTACTTGCTTGACGCATTTCCATTGGCAGTTTATTCCATATCTGTGCATACCTAATCAAGTAAAACTTTTGCCTGGTGGCTGTTTTACATTGTTCGATAGCTACTGTATCCTTAGTATGTCTTAGCTTGTAGCCATTGTCATCTGAAAGTCGAGTGCCATTAGTAGAGGTAAAAACTAAGTGGTTTAGAAGCTTATAGTAAAGTGTCAAGTTTAGTCTCAGGCGTCTTAGCCATAGTGTTTCTAGTCCTAGGGTATCACATCTAGTGGAGTAGTTCGTACCATTTCCGGTTCCGAGTAATTTTAACGTGAAGTACCTCTGCACTCCCTCGACTTTCAATTTGTCCTCTATGCGTATGCTACTATACATGAATGAACAGTAATCGAATAAAGGACGCACACAAACCTTGTACAACAGAATTCTAGACTCATTTGTAGAAGTTCTGAGTGTGTAGTAGTTTACAAAATTTCTTGTCTGTTGAGGATACGTATCTTACGTTAATGATTATCTAATTATAATATAGCAAAAACAGCAGTGTAGTATTCAAGCTTATACATTAAATGGACCTATAATTTCGGAGGCTCTCAGATAGGAACTAGAACTAATATCGTTTGCAAACCCTTGTAGTTTGTCATTAAGCACCTTTTTGAAGGAGGCCAATGTACTTGCTTGACGCATTTCCATTGGCAGTTTATTCCATATCTGTGCATACCTAATCAAGTAAAACTTTTGCCTGGTGGCTGTTTTACATTGTTCGATAGCTACTGTATCCTTAGTATGTCTTAGCTTGTAGCCATTGTCATCTGAAAGTCGAGTGCCATTAGTAGAGGTAAAAACTAAGTGGTTTAGAAGCTTATAGTAAAGTGTTAAGTTTAGTCTCAGGCGTCTTAGCCATAGTGTTTCTAGTCCTAGGGTATCACATCTAGTGGAGTAGTTCGTACCATTTCCGGTTCCGAGTAATTTTAACGTGAAGTACCTCTGCACTCCCTCGACTTTCAATTTGTCCTCTATGCGTATGCTACTATACATGAATGAACAGTAATCGAATAAAGGACGCACACAAACCTTGTACAACAGAATTCTAGACTCATTTCTGTAGAAGTTCCTGAGTGTTGGGTAGTAGTTTTACAAACGAGATTTCTTGTCTGTTTGAGGATACGTATCTTAACCGTTAATGATTTATCTAGAATTATAAATATAGGCAAAAACAGCAGGTGTAGTATTCAAGCTTATACATTAATGGACCTATAATTCGGAGGCTCTCAGATAGGAACTAGACTAATATCGTTTGCAACCTTGTAGTTTGTCATTAAGCACCTTTTGAAGGAGGCCAATGTACTTGCTTGACGCATTTCCATTGGCAGTTTATTCCATATCTGTGCATACCTAATCAAGTAAAACTTTTGCCTGGTGGCTGTTTTACATTGTTCGATAGCTACTGTATCCTTAGTATGTCTTAGCTTGTAGCCATTGTCATCTGAAAGTCGAGTGCCATTAGTAGAGGTAAAAACTAAGTGGTTTAGAAGCTTATAGTAAAGTGTTAAGTTTAGTCTCAGGCGTCTTAGCCATAGTGTTTCTAGTCCTAGGGTATCACATCTAGTGGAGTAGTTCGTACCATTTCCGGTTCCGAGTAATTTTAACGTGAAGTACCTCTGCACTCCCTCGACTTTCAATTTGTCCTCTATGCGTATGCTACTATACATGAATGAACAGTAATCGAATAAAGGACGCACACAAACCTTGTACAACAGAATTCTAGACTCATTTCTGTAGAAGTTCCTGAGTGTTGGGTAGTAGTTTTACAAACGAGATTTCTTGTCTGTTTGAGGATACGTATCTTAACCGTTAATGATTTATCTAGAATTATAAATATAGGCGAAAAACAACAGGTGTAGTATTTAAGCTTATACATTAAATGGACCTATAATAATCTACGATTGGAGGGATGTAAAGAATTTACTCACCTTTACTTTCGCCAAATGTTGTGAATTTACTTCCAGCAACGAAACAGCTGGTGAAACTTGTAGACAGACATTTCTGGAATAATTTTTAGAGACACTGTGTTGTGTAGAACTCAAAAAGTGTCCGTAAAACCGACTTCTTTGTTCACTCACTATATTTGAATATGAGTATCTGAAAGCTTTGAACAAAGTGAATTTGCCACTGAAGAATACTACACCAGCCATATTCGAATCACATAAAAATTGTGGTCCATTTTAACATTTTAGAAATGTTATATTTCATGGATTCTGTGTCTTCTGATTTCGGTTGTAAATTTTATTTGACGATTGGAACCTCGAAGTCTATGTCAAAAGTCTTCGAATAAGTGTGTTCGCTAGCCTAATCACCCATGAATAAGTTGATTAAGTGCACAGACTGGACTTCTTCAGTAAGTTACTTCTAAAGGTCGATGGTACAGCCTTTCAGATTTAATCTGGAATGTGACAACTGAGTATCAGCTTGTGTCTTCTAATGAATGGCTCTCAAAAGTTGGCAGCAAAAGTTGTCTCTGAAAATTGGAACATTTCTCACATTAATCGTCCAACTGTTTGCAGTGTGATGATTTGAGGTCCAAACTTTTACTTCTGTCTTCTGCATAACGTGTCTCCAATGTGAAACGCGTAAAATTAACGTATTTAGTTGTAATGGGATTACAAAACTTATTGTTCAGGAAATCACTGCGCTAACTCGCTTCGGTTACTTTGCTTAGCAGTAAGAAGTTATGGGCTGAACTTATCAGGCGTGTTGGTTGAAATTTTGCTTGGTAAGTTTTTTTGTAAATAAGTTTTAATAAAATTACGTTATAAGTTCTGGATTGATAGAAATTCTCATTTTCTGACAAGTCATGTTGGTGTCCACGTCATGTGATCTGACTCTTAGCATATGAGTTTAAGTATGCGGAAGCAAATATCGTATAAAGCTTCGTTGTATAGTTCAGTAAGTTTCATCAGTATTTTCCATTGGCTAGTGAACTGAGGGGGCAGTATTGTAGGCTTCGACAATAGTATCTGGCAGCTTAGGTGAAGAGACTACAGAGAACGTGTTCATGATACGATCAGAGGTACTCTTCACGAATCTTTGAAATCAGTAGCGTCCCCATTCCAGATCCTGTGCCTCCTCCAAGAGAATGAGTCAATTGAAGACCTTGCAGACAGTCGCATGATTCTGCTTATTTACGGACAACATCCAGCACTGAGCCCACAAGTTCGGCGCCTTTAGTGTAATGGCCTCGCCTCACTTTGTCCAAAGACAAAGTTATCAGGTCGGAATAATTGACCGAAGGGGCCTGCACGTACACTGTCCATGGTTTCAGGCTCTAAACCAACCAACACAGCACACGGTACGTACTTTCCTCCAGTCGCTTCATTGTCATACACATTGATGCGTACCAGCTGAAGATCGGAATCACCATGGTACGTACCCGTCAGATCGATCCCATGTTCGTCATATATAAGTTCCCAAAACTTAGCTCCAATCTGGGTACCACACTGACCAGCCCGTATGTGGACAATCTCGCGCATCTTTGCGAACCACTAGCAGCAATATAACTTCAAGCGAGCCAAAGATTCACGTCTCGGGATATCAACGCATCCGATTTTTGTGTGAAAAACAGTAGCATTTTACGAACGAATGCTATCAACACATGGAAACCACCTATGAATGCTAACAGAACCTTCTGTGGGAACAGTAGTTATCATGTAGATGTCTCTTTCACAGTATGTGTGTTTGGACAGGAGTTGTCGTAAGTTTGAAGGTTATCTATTATTTGATTTAATATATCATTGCACCGACTGGTGAAGTTCAATATGGGTTATGTGAATTCACTGTGTAAAAAATCTCTGCTTTACTAATATTGCGCCATTGTCTGCTTAGCTTGATTGCTAGGCCAACAGATGTAGGTGGTTCTAATGTTTGCTGCAAGTGTAGTGCAGTGGAGAAGGCGATTACTCGTTTAATTTTTCTCACTGTTTCACTTATTGCATTAATTCAGTTTATAGTATTATTATACAAATGGATTGTGTTGATATGACAACTGAATCTTGTTAGCTCTATTATTATCAATGTATTGTCTGTTATGCTATTTTCACTGACACTGTATACATAATGCTGGAAACAAACTGTCACTATCCCTACAAGAGGTGACAATGTACTAGGCTTAATATTCTGTCACGATATAAGCCCCCTCTCAATCTTAGTGGGTTCTAAGTTTTCAGGTAGTGACCACAAAACAGTGATGTGTGCTCTGCCACTTCCACTGGATAGCAATGCAGCTCATACCTCCACTTCACAACAAGTACTACATAGGAACTATAGTAAGGCAAACTGGACCTTAGTAGAATCAGTGCTAAGATCCTCCGAATGGAGCGAATACTTCATCACTGATGACCTCTCGAGAGCTCTGAGCATCTTCTACCATAACTCGAACACATGCTTAGATGCTGTCATTCCACTCCAAACACTTAAGCTTTCCCCACATAGGAAGTCATTTATAAAACCAAAGGATCGTATGAAACTGAAGAAACTCTCAACAAGTTACTTCAAACACCACGACTTTGGCATACTAGGTTTAATACTTAACACTTAGTTCCATCTCACAAGCTCGAGATTTCCGTATGAGAAACGAAGAACGCATAGCAGTAGCCAGCCCTGCTAGAGTGTATGCACTCACGGAAATCTTAAAGAAGCGAATGAATCGCAAAAATCACAGCATTTCCCTCCTCATAGACAAAGGTAGGCTATGCACTAATTCCGCAGACATGTGCAAATTATTTAACTCAACTTTTGCAGGTAACTACCTTAACCCCACATTCCGGTTACTCAATATACACCCTGCTACTAATGTGGCACAAACTCCATCTCCACACACACCAAACTTAATTAGTACTGTTGAATTTAGCTATACCAACATTAAACAAACTATAAGAACCCTGAAATGCTCAAAAGGTTTCGGTACTGACGGCATATCATCCTATTTTTATAAATATGGTGGCCCTGACATCCCCTTACTACTGCTTAAAATATTCACAATGTCCTTAGAAACCCAAACTTACCCTGATGTGTGGAAAACAACGTTTATCATGCCTAAACACAAATCTGGCTCGAAAACAGAAGTCAGTAACTACAGGCCGATCAATATCACACCTATAGCATCTAGAATTATGGAGAGACTAGTTAAAGACAACCTAATCAAGCATATGCTTAGCTGCAACATTATAAGTCCGAACCAACATGGATTCCTAAAATCCAGATCTTGTTTAACATGCCACTTAGACTTCTTTAACTCTGTGACCAGCAGTCGTGACAGACGACAACTAGTACTTGTCATCTACTTTGACATCTCAAAGGCATTTGACCGTGTCGACCATTTACTACTAGTGCATAAGCAGAAATCCTTAGGAATGCGTGACCCACTATTAGGATGGCTTAAGTCATTCCTTAACAATAGGTCCCAAATAGTTAAACTCGGATCTATAACTTCGAAACCTAGCCCAATCACTTCTGGTGTAGTACAAGGTAGTGTCATTGGACCCCTTCTATTTACCTTATATATTAACGACATATGCGCTTGCTTCTCTCATGGGAAACCATTCATCTTTGCAGATGACCTAAAAGTAGCTTATACATTCCAATCTGATGACCTAGGGTACTTCCAGAATGTTGTACAAAAAGAACTAGATAAAGTGACTGCTTGGTCGTCTTTATGGAACCTCCAATTTAACCTTAAAAAATATGGCTGGATCTGCTTCGGTGCACCCTCAATCGACATGAAATTAACGCTTCATTCGGCTAACCTAACCAAACTCCAAAGTGTCGTTGACCTAGGTCTAAGGTACTCGAGTAACCTAACATTTTCTGAGCAAGTGGCATCACAGACTCAAAAGTCGAGGATGCTCTTAGGATGCATACTCAGGAACTTTCACGGCAATGAAGCAAAGCTCATTCTGTACAAAACCTGTGTGAGGCCACTACTAGAATACTGTCCATTTATTATTAGCAGCACTCACACACGTGAAAAGCTAAACATAGAAAGTATCCAACGATATTTCGCGTCCAAACTACTTGGCTGCGATTGTAGGAAAGACCCACTCTGGACAAGACGACTAATTATAAACCTAGTATTCTTCTATAAGGTCCTACACAAAATATCATTCTCAGACAATAAGGACATACAATTCGCACAAGAAGGCTCTTACGATCTGAGTAACCAAACTTGCACAGTGACAATAAAAGCCTTTAAGTCAACACTCCGCGAAAACTTCTTCACAGTCATGCATTCTAAAATATGGAACAATCTGCTCCTAGAAGTCAGGAACTGCAATACGGTTATAAGTTTCGAACGCTCTCTGTACACACTATTTCACTCTACTGATTACATAAATAAACTATTTATTCCTAGAAAGAATCAACCATCAGTCTACTACAGTACCTAAACGCGCTTAAATACCCTTACTTCTCTAAAGACTATAAATAAACTAGTAGCATAAATGCATAAAAAGACTTAGTAGAAATAAATATTTGTTCATCAAATTACAATGTACAACGAATATAAACATATATGTCCCATTCCACGTACTTTTTCTCTGCCCTCTGGTACATTCCTGTTGTATTTGCTTTGTAGTACAAGTTGCATTGATGTACATTCCGACTGAAGCTGAGAAATAATTGAAGTCACTTACTCATATATTATCCCTCAAGGTTTGGCTAGTAATGGCTCAGCACCCTTGATGAAATCCACTGTCACCATAACAAGACGCTGTACAGCATCTTATACAAGCACTGTCAACGATCTAAAATGGTTTTTATACAGCTTTCTACGTGTTCATCAACTTACTCGTACGGAACAACCATGCTATGACAAATGGCGGGCTATGGGTGGCTTGAGTGCAGTAAAACAAATCTGACTGACAATGACCAATATTAATCTGCATTCAGTTGAATTCACATCTGGTATTACTTGCAATAAAAATGATGTCAAAATCATAAAAATAAATCACTCGTTTTAAATTAATACCCAATTTGAACATAAAACAATATACGATGCCGCATACAACAAAGTTATATGGAGGAATTGACTTCAAGCTTTATTTTTTTCCCAAATATTTGTAATTTATCCGACACATACTTGGGTTTTTTTGTTAATACGAAGACAATATTTCTATATTTCTTTATGTGCTCCATTGAACGACTAACCATCAGAATGTACTCACTAACTGATGTCATAGAGGACAGCAACCATGTAATTTCACTATAAATCAAATTCATGTAATTTAAATAATACTTATCCATGCTTGTACAACTGGTGTGTCCTACATAGATAGGAAATATATATTATCACCAGTGGTGGAGATGAATTCCTCCTGAAATTTCCATTTACATGAAGCAGTACATATGTAGTATCACGATTGAATATCTAGGTTGCTTCATGTGACACTGTTATCCTCATCAACACAACAGGTATTTTAAGTGTTTCACCATGTTGTCTACACTGTGCACAGCTGTTTAGAGTTGAGGCATGTTCAGCTCATATTTGATGACTATGGTTTCCTAAATATGAGAATGTAATTTCTATGGGATTCACAAAGCCATATTTACTAGGCATTATTGAGGTTATGGATTAATTTCCAAGTAACACCTTTGCAATGCTTCCTCTAAAGTAAACGTTTTTAGTGTGAAGTTGATCTGCAAGTAATCTTCATAAGAGAATGATGCCGCAGCAGTATGATCTTTCAGAGACTATCTTGAAACTTGCATATAATCCTCTAATACTAGAAAACTTATGAGGTCTATCTATACATACGGCGTCAATATAAAGACCAGCTGTGGACTACAAATACTTTTATCTGCATAGGAATTTTGTTTAGTATTAACAGAATCAGTGTGTTCATATTACACGCTAATATATAGAATTAGCTTTTATAACCTCATGTTGTTTATTTTTTAAGGTGTACGGAGGTTGTGGAATATTAAATGCCAATCAGTCAAACAAACGCTAATACCCTTCATCAGAATTTTCATTTGTGAATTGATGAAATGTTTAATATACTCGTAATTTCTGCTTCTCTCGAACTTCTTCAATGCGTCGCTATACTGTGTGCTTTTGTAATATGTGAAGGGCAACCTGCGAAAGACAATACATTTCCATCTTCTTTGCATGACAAAAGCCCTAGCCATTCATTTAGAAGAACAAGAACTATGCATACAAAATAAAATTATTCAACCACTTCTACTACCACGGTAACAACTCTGTTGATTTGGCTTAACTTTTGATTGTATGTATGATTTGACCTAACTTTTGCTTGTGTGCTTATTTTTCTAACTACCTAAAACTCTCGTGTTCCTTTAAAACTCATGGGTAATTCCGTATGTTATTTTGTTTCCATGTACACCCTGAGCACATCTCTTTTATCCAAGTATTCATGTTATTACGTAACTCCAATTTAACAACCTTTTGTGAAAACTCATCACTTTTGTTACTATTCTCTTATAACAACATCCAATTCATCTGAACTTATTAAGTGTATTTTCGTTTGGCAAATTTAATATACACACATACAAAACAACCATACATATTTGCGATTGTACAGCTATGAAAGTGATTCCGTCGAAAAGAGACTCTTCGCTGAACTATTGGTCTTCTGTATATTAAAATTAGGATTAATGCATGGTAAGCTTATTCAGCGGGATGGAGACTTACTATAGTATTATGAGACTGTTACTTGAGTCATCCATGTGATTTCGCGTCTGTTTCTATAAAATAGCACATTTTAAAAACCAAGTAGGATTTATTACAATAAAGTTTTTGTATTTCCCAATGAAGGAAAAACAAAATGATATTGTTTTTACTGACGTTTCGCTATTTAATGCTAATAGCTCTATCAAAGTGGGATTTGGCAAGATGAATACTATTTCTGTACTGCTCGACACTCTAAAGTCGCCCTATTTAGGCAGTCGCAAGTCCGTATACTGTTAATTTCCAAGTATGTAGTACAAGTAAATGTGGCAACTTAGGATTGATACCAACTCCATTAATCTGTTAATATGTAGTGGCATAACCAAATAGACTGTTCAATTGACAATGTGCTAAGAAACAAATTTTACTTATTTGCAGTATGCCGTTGAATCATGTGATAATATCTAATATCCATCATTTTTATGATCAATAACTGAAGTATTTGCATTGATACTTTATGGATATTAAATAACTTACGGCTTTATGCATCTAATTATAACCAGTATTACAACAGTACTCCCTATTCATATGATGTGTGTACAGTAAAAAGTTTTTCACACATTCTCCCACAAATGCCAAGCTTTCTGGTGTCACAAGTGTTAATGAAACCTGCTTCCCTGGTTTCAATACAAATGATGTTCTAAAATGCATCTAGTCACTGAACTCTTTAGTGACCCAGATGGTTTGCCTAGGCTTATTCTTAAAAAATGTGCAGATATCCTATGTCATCCTCTGATTGACATACTTGAAGATTATTTTTCCAAAAATGTAGTACCAGCCGTTTGGAAGGACATGAAAATTGTTCTTATACCTAAGTCATCTAGTAAAACATGTGTTAAATTTAGAGCTATTGCCATTACCTATCCTTTTCTAAAAACTATGGAGAAGTTACTCTTACTTAATCTTGAGCCCTCACTAAAAGCCTTTAACGATCCCAAACAACTCACCTATAAACACAGTGGAAGTACTTTAGATGCAGCTGCAGTCTTGCACCATAACATTGTCTCCAGTTTAGATAAAGGGGATAAACTTGTTCGCTGCACCTTCCTAGATTACGCATCTGCTTTCGACTTAGTGCCTAGGCACATTTTGTTAAATAAGCTTGCTGAAACTCAAACTGAGTGTTGGGTTGTCAAATAGCTGTATTCTTATTTCTCAGGAAGAAAGCAGTACATTGTATCCCATATGCAGGCATAACGATTATTAGTTAGGCGTGCAAATCAAAGTAAACGCTTGTACGGTACGTTCATTATTTATGAGACTAACTAGCACGTAAGAACTACGATTTGATCAGTTATACAACGTCCAATCTTCTAGACACAATCAACGCATGCTGCTTACTTCTTTGACGCATTACCTAATGCTGATTAGCTTCCTTAAATAGTTTCCACTGAAGGTAATCCCCTTTACCTACTAACTTAGTGGACAACTTGACGTTATCTTTGAATTAAAAAGTAAGAGTAGATATCCTGAGAACATTCTTGGCAAGGAAATCGTCTCCTAGTCGAAAAAAGTAAATATGTCCCAATCTCCACGAAAGAGTTTAGAAGTATTTGTCCTATCACCTTAAATGACTCACTATTTGCAGTCACTTGAGAAGTAAAAATAAATTTACCGAAGACAGTGTGCTTATGATATCTAGATGTTTTAATGTACCTTGAGGAAAAAACTATATATACAGTTACACGCGCGATATTAATCGGAAACACAACGACTACGATTCTCAGTCACAGAACATTATACTTTGCTACCTAATCGTCTAATCGTATCAACAGATGCTTAGCCAAAGATAAGATCACTGGTTCAGGTAAAATTTATTTGAAGTTTTCTTAAAAATCATCGACATCCCGTAATTATAGCCATCTGAAAATTATAAACATCCGAAAAGTAAGAATTTGATTATTTGAACTGAAACAAGCAATTTGTATTCAGCCAATGTTCTCACCCCGAATAATAGTCAGCTTCATAGCTTGTTGTAACTTCGAAAAAACCACCGATTGTAGATCACAATCCGAATCGTTGTGGTGGCTAATTAAAGTTTTTCCCTTATTTAGTACCGTTCGTACACTCGCCAGATCATTAAATCGTTTCGCAACATACTGAATGGCTGATAACATTGGCTTTATTACAGACAATTCTAGTTCATGTATTTGGACCTAGTACATTAGGCATTAATAACCATAGGTGACACTTACCCTTTAGGGGTTTCTGATCGCCCATTGATTTCTTTTTGTTTCCAAAAGTACATATAAACACCACATATGCATACTCCACATGTGGCTCTTCCTTGTTTAATTTAGATTCCTTCACAATATATCTGGCTTTTCAAACTGATGACAGATACACTAATGGTATACTCACCCTTTCGAAAAGTTTCAAAGCCTTTTCAACTTCAAACAAGGTTCTAAATTCTCCAGGTTCAATATTTTCTCTGAAAATATTGCTAACAGCAATTCTGATCGTGCTCTCTTCAAGAGGTTGACTCGTAGATTGTTACATCTTTTTTCCAGATTTCTATATATCGAGTGACCAATTAGGCCGGTAACAGTAATGGTAACCAACAAACGAACTGGAAACAACAGCTTCTGCCACCCATACATGTGCATTTGTATGAATTCCAAAACTACTGTTTAATTAACAGCTGAAAACAACTAAAACACTACAACCACGCATGAGTGCAACGTATGAAACAATTACAATGAAATGAATGAAGTGACCTGGTGGTAAGAACTTTCGAAACAAACAAGATAACTAATTTTAACAGTAAGGGAAATAAAAATGAGGTGAAACGCAACATTTGTGAGCAATGTGCATCAAGGTAAGTTGTGAATTAATGCAGGATAAACGAACGGTTAGGGGACGGCAATAAAACATGACCGACTGGATTAAAGTGACCTTCGTGTGTCTTATCCTTTCAACGACATTGGGCATGAAGTCATATCCTTCCTTCAACTTTGAAAGTAGTCGAGGCGGGTATTCTCAACTGTTACTCACGTCAAGGTCACCGTTCCACTGTGGAATTACTATTGTTGTCCATGCTTTCTTTTCCTTTCTTGTTCGAAGAAATCAGGAAAGTTGGAATTCCTGTTAATTTTAAATAAGTACGTACATCTTAGTACTTGTTTTGTGCATGTGGATATGAGATCCATCTAACGCATATCAACATATATGTATATACATGTAGATATATATATATATAACGGGCGAAGATAAACTGCAGTTAAATTGAACATTTTTCAGACCAAGCCTATGATATTCACATGAGTAGATTGTATAACAATGTTGGAAAGCACAAAACAGGAATTTAGGGATTGCATGCGATAAACTGCAGATTATAATCATTGTCCAGGATTTTGTGTTTATTCCGATCACTTAAAAACTGTTGGGGTTATTTTTGTTTAAAAGCTAAGTAAAATAATAAATAATTACGGCCACTATTTTTTGCAGTTGTAAAAACACTTATGGCGTCAGTTTATTATCATAATCTTTGAGCTTACTGACGGCATCCTGATGACTTTAAGCAAACATTTTATACAACTTTAGGTGTGTTTAAAAATTCTGGTACTTTTTGATGAAACTGTTTGCGCTGCTAGCTGGGTGAATCGAGTGACTTAACTGGTGATCATGAAACAATTGGAGCAGGCATTTATGAAAAAAAATCGTATTCAATAGATTGATAACACTCAGGACATTAAGGTGATTTTTTAAAATTTTTCTTGAATGATTTAGTTGTATTTCTTAACAACCCTCGTCTCTGTCGTCAGTTTGCATCAGAATTCATCCTTTTTTGCCGACTTCATACTTGAATTTTATATCATGTGTCTTGTTCTTTATTAGTTGGTGAGTATAGTGCTTAAGGTTTCTTAATCGCTGGTTTGTGTGGATACCAGGTTTCAAGGCATTTATTGGCACTTTTAATTTTCTCATTGTGTAAGATTCCTAAATATTCCCAGTCAAATTGGCGTCCATAGTTGTCCACATGCGTCAATATGGATACGTGTGTTTTAACAAATATTTTATGTCTTTGAACTCGGAGTGGAAGTGAAGGCCAACTTAAGCATTATAATCGTTACTTCAGAAACATTGTATATGGTGGGATGAATTCTCTTTTGGCTTCTAAGAATGCTTGACAGTTCGTTCCGAGTATGGAAAATTTTTGATGAAATTATAGAAGTATCAATTTTTCTTGAAGACAGTTGATAAATATTCTGTCCTCATCAAGGCCGGATTGGTGCAATGTGTTTTAACTGTTTTGAATAACGTTTGCACACAGTTTCTTTTGGTTTACTGCTGCTATATTTGAGTATTCGGTCTGTTTGGGTTGATTTCCTGTATACCTGTTTCTAGACATCCCATATTTGTTTTCTTAAATGTTATATAAAATAGGAATTTTGTTGTCTCATTCTTCCTCCTTTGTAATGAGAGTGCTTTCAAACACGTTGATTAGTTTGTGAGTGTATTCTGAATTATTTCTTGAATCATCTACTTTATGCATCCCGATTTTTGGTTATTGTTTGCAGTCTTCGCATAACGGCTTCAGCAATTAATCCTGCTTTAGGTGGTCCCAGTGATGTTCCTTTTTATCTCTTCGTATATTTGGCCATCGAATTGAAGGCGCTATAAGACATCACTCTATAAGGTCCATTTGGCTTGAACATTGTTTTTGTGTTCATCACCATAGAGTAGCTGTTGCTTACTTTCTATTGCCAGTTTTGTCCAATTGAAGTGCATGATGCTGTAATTTCAAAGGATTCCACTGTTATCGGCCTGGGCGTCTTTGATTTTCCCTAAAAGTTGGATTGGCGAATTGATAGAGTGGTTACATGATTCTATTAGACATTTTAGTTTTTTTTGACATCTTCGGACAGGTATGTTGGTTTTCCTGATAGCGAAGCGATTCATCGTAGGAGAATATTTGGTTTGTGTAGTTTTGGTCTATCGTAAAATCGAGATGAGAACAGGTCCGTGAACTTTCAGTCGCCATTGATCTTGTTTTGTAATTTTTTCCGTTTATTTAACATGGTTTTGATTTTATTATCCACGGTTGGTATGAGGTTTTTGTCAGCCGTTGATACATATTGTTATCTTTTAGTAAATCATCTGCTCTCTTCGTGTAGTTCTTTGTGTCCATTGTTGCTGTTGTTCCGCGGCTCTTCCAATGCGTATTACTTTTGAGTGTTAAGTTAGGTATTATGCTTTATGTGTTTGATCATATTTATTATTATTCCATTGGGTTCCTAGTGGAACATAGGTCTTCGACAACACTTCACTTCACTCCACTTCTATTTTCTGCTGTCCTCTTCAGATGGGTCCACGATTGACCATAATATTTCATCTCCTCACACGACCTTCCCAGTTGAATTCTAATGGAATGATGGCCTGAAGTGGGCGCGATATCATTCAACGGCCTCCTCAACGTATGTCCTATCCATCTCCATTTTCTCCCACATATTTGTTGAGAAATGTGATCGATTGGGTTTTTTCCAGCCAGAGTTTCTTGTTGCTAATTATTTCTGAGCATTTAATCTTCAGTATAGAGCCAGCGAAGTGGGCAGCTGTTGATAAAGGTCTGCAACTGCCTGTTGGAAATCCTTTTCGTGACACGCAGTGCAGGTTTCTGACCCATACAGAAAAACTGACTGACTCAACATTGGTGTTGAAAATCCCAATCTTGTTCCTCATGCTGGCTGAGTCCAGATTTCCAAACTGGTTTCAGGTTGGTGAAGACGTATTTTGCCTTTCCGATTCTGACTGGCTTTGACATCTTCATCCGTGCCATTCGCCTGTATTTGAAACGATGCTTCCTAGACACGTGAAGGAGGTAACCTCTGTTAAATCTCTCCCATTGATGGTGATTGGTGCTGGTTGTTGTTTTGCTGTTCGTTGGTTACCTTCATCATCTCCGTCTTCCCTATGTTCACCTGCAGTCCTGTCTTCGCCATCTGCTTCTTCAATCAGTTTGTTGGTTTTCGCTTGTAAGTCTTCGAGTTTGTGTGATATTAAATATATATCATCTGCTAAACCCGGATCTTCTAGAATTTTATTGTCGGTCATCCAGCGTATTCCTATCTCCTTATTCTCGACGCACAGTCTGACGCATAATCTAGTCCACCACAATTAAGAATATCATCGGTGATAGTAGCGAGCAGCCTTGTCTTACTCCTGCGTGCACTTCGAACGCTTCGCTGAGTTTACGGTTGTGGGTCACCTGACAGGTAGCAATCTCATACAGCCAGCTGTTGAATGAGATTGATAAAGACTTGAGCACACCGTAGCGTTAAGTAGTTTCCAAATTACTTCTCAGTCAACGCTGTTTGTCTAAGGCCTTTTCGAAGTCGATAAAGCTGTTGAGGTGTAGGTTTGACTGCTATTCTGTGCTTTGTTCGATGACGATGCATGGATTTGCAATTTGATCAGCACATGATTTGCCTTTCCTGAATCCAGCTTGTTCCGGTTAGTGGAGTTCTGTATCCAGTGCATCTTTTATTATCTCCAGGATGACGCGGCTTAATATTTTACTTGGCATGGACAAGAGTATTATTCCACGCCACTTCCTGTAGAATGAGGCCTAAGTCGCCTTTCTCTGACAGCTTGACAAGGTAGTCTTTCTTCCAATCGGTATGTACCTTTCCTTCTTTCAAAACTTTTCGGAATAATGGCGTGAGCATATCTGCTGCAGTCTCTGGGTCTGTTTCCAGTGCTTCGGGGGGGGGGGAGTTCTGTCTAGTCCTGCTGGCTACCCGACTGGACTTAAGTGGCTTGATCGCATTTAGGATTTCTGCTTTCGTTGGAGATTTGGGGTCCACTGGCAGTTCTGTGCCTACTGTTGGTGGTGGTGGTATTTCTGGGCGAGTTGCAGGTGATGGTCGATTCAAGCGTCCTTTGAAATGATCAGCCTATTCATGGTTTGATTTGTTTTTCCTCCTTGGTAATCAGGTTCCCTTGAACATCTTTTATTGGTTTCATCATCTGAGTTGATCTCTTTCCGGATAGAGACCTGGTTATCTGATATAGTATCCTGAAGTCTCTATTACTTGCAACCTGCGTGTTCTGCTTCAGTTGTCAGCTAGTGTATCGCGGAATTTTCTTTTGTCTTTTCTAGCACTCTTCACTTCTTTATTCAGTACAGTGTACATAGAACTCAGCTCCTCCTTCTGTTACCCGTCTTTGCATTGAGTCATCTTCTCTTTCACCATCCTCCTCTCCTCGATTAGCTTCCAGGTAGGTGTCCGTTCAATGCTATTCCTCGTCTTGTTTTTTCTTTCTTCACAGAACAGTTGTACACGTTTCCTTAAATATCGTCTTCAGAGAGCTGCAATGTTCTTCTGCGCAGTTTTCCTCAGTCACTTCAGGTAGTGCCTCCGACTTTGCTCTGATATGATCTGTAATAAAGGCATCCCTTGTAGTTTTGTCCTTCAGTTTCTGAATGTTGAACTTGAGTTGTGGTCTATCTCCATTTGTTTTCAGGGACTTCAGCTTCACCTTGAGGGTTCCTTGAACTAGATGACGGTCTGAACCCGTCCACATCTGCTCCCCTCCTTGACTTTGTGTCCATCAGGCTAGCTGCTCCCCCACTTGCTTGAGCAGCACTGAGATGAAATCTATCTGGTTTGTGGTGTGTCCGTCAGGCAGGATCCATGTCGCTTGGCTTGTGTATATCCTCGTGATTGTACACGCTGCCTCCGACTACCAAATCATTGAAAGCGCGGAAGCCTGCGAATAATTCTCTGTTCTCATTCATTTCACCGATCGCCAGCCTCTAGACCAATGATGAGTTCTCTTCCTGTACTATCATTTCCCAGTTTGGCGTTCATATCGCCCATGAGGATTTTGATGTCACCATTTGTGGTGCTGTCCAATACTGTTTGCAGCCGTAAGTAAAAATCTTCCTTCTCTTCTTCCGCGTTGTTTGTAGCACTTTGCGTAGCATTAGATAATTGTGACATTCCTTCCTTTTGAGTTGAATCTTGCTGTCATGACCCTGCAAGAGGAAATTGATTCCCACTGCATTAGAGCTTTGACTGCCGTTGGCGACATCATTGTAGCTACTCACTGCCTCAATGTTCTCTTGGTTGTCGTCTGGGTGACCGGAGGAGAATACTGACTCCAGTTGACAATTTTGATAATCCACATCCATTCCACCTGCTCTCGCAGATACCCAGCACTTCTATGCCAGATCTTCGCATTTCTTTGGCTACCTGGGCAGTCTTCCCAGTCTCGTACATTGTACGGATATTACACGTCCCCATTATTTTTGCCTTCATAGAAAGAAGACATATTAGCTGGCTGACTGGCTTCCCGAAGACTTTCACCAGCCCACTGTGGCATTTCGCTTCTCCGATTCGAGCGAAGAATAAGATTATTTGAATTTTTTGTATTTTTAATATATTTTGTGCACGTTGAAGTTTCTCTAGCAGTTTGATAGCTTTCGTGGTGTAGGGTCGCTAGTCCCACGCCCAACTCTCCCTCTTTACCCGGGTTTGGGACCAGCTAGTAAACTAGCAAGGTAGTTAACTAGGCTAGGTTCCATTTGATTGAGAGTATGATAAATTGATATATCTCTTCCTATATCTCTTCATTTAATTTTGACAACTTCAGTGATAATTCGAAGGCAGCAGAGAAATGTATTTTTGAAGCGTCATCTATTGTAGCTTAGTCCTGTATGAATTTGTTCTACTTTCGATGGTACTTGTTTTAACAAGTTTACTACGCAATCGTTTAGCATATATTTAGACGCTTGTTTAGACATTTTGGTTAATTTTTCTTTGTTTTCGTTCTTCGTATCATTCACTTAATATTCTGATGTCCAACCGAGATAGGTATTCTGACTTGAGACTTCGCTTTACCTTTTCTTCCTGAATTCTAACAGCATGATATTTTTATTCTGAATGTGCATCAGTGATTATAAGGTATGCCATTTGTTTCTGTAATGCTCGGCCAATTTTCACCCCAAAGGGCGGTTGGTTAGTAGTTTGTATTTGACACTGGTAGATAGAGTTTGTTGGTGGAGACATTCCCAAAGAAAAAAAAAGTAATTGTTTTCTTGTGGACACCTACCTTTTGGCGAAATCCTACAATTTTCGAACTGAAATAAGCATTTCCCGTTTGTAGGATTTGGAAATATTAGAGGTTTATAGATCGATTGGATGATTTTTACGTGGTTGCATTCAGTGAGTGAACTAAACCACTATATATATATATATATATATATATATATATATATATATATATATATATATACGCTTCTTCCGAATGACTAGATTGGAAGATGGCATCAATAGCCTTCACATAAAGAGAATTAAACAAATATCGTCTTATCTGTCAGGTTGTGTTATATGCCATCATGTTTTTTCTATTTCGGCGTAGTATCTGCTGAAACGTAAACGGTCTTACAACTCTAAAATGCGTAATGCTCTAGGGCACCGGTCCCAGTCAACCTAACCCTGCCTGCTTTTTGTAGGTGATGATGAGATTCTCATCAGAACATTGACTGGACTGTTCAGGAAGTGTGGGAAAGCGAGAATGTTCCGTCAGTGTGGAATGAAGCCATCCCATCTTTTAAAAGAGCTGACGTAATTCCTGTGGCAATCTTCGGGGTGTTAGTTTGCTGCCAATCGCGTCTAAAATATTGGCTTCTGTGCTACTCTGCAGGCTGTGCAAAACTGATCTGCGAAGAGCAGGCTGGATTTTCTCCAGTCAGTGGATGCATTGACCTTGTGTTCACCACTCGTCATTTGCTAGAACAATGTTACACGTATTTCAGACCTACAACTGTTGTGTTTCTTGACATTAAGGTTGCCTTCGATTCTTTGGATAAAACCGCACTCTGGGACTACCTGTTAAAGCAAGGTGTACCTGAGAAGTTTGTTAACATCCTGAAAGCCCTATACGGAAATACCTCAGGTTGAATAAGGGCACACATCCAGGTATCACCACTGTTATCAACCAACACTGGGGTTGGTTGGGAATATCTCCATTTCTCTTTTACTTCGCTATCCATGACATTCTGGAGTCAGCTCTGTAGGACGTGCGTGGTGGTGTTGGTGGTACATATCTGTATCCTGGGGAAAGACTCCGTCTTACTGTGCGATAGCATGTAAGCCGGCCAAATTGCAATCACTCGGTTGGCGATCAGTGTCTGTAAGTATGGTATGTGCTTTGCGCCGTCTGAGTGCGAAGTACTGTTACAAGATTGGCAGGAGTCTGTACCTGCACTCACCCTCGCAGGTGAACTGCTTGAAGTTGTCGATAAGTTCGTACATCTGGGTAGTTTTGTGAGTGCTGGTGGAGGTGTGGCTGACAAGATTTCTAATCGTATCACAATAACTAGGGTGGCATGCGCCAATTGTAACCACCTCTGGTGCTGTTGCGAAGTTAGTCTGGCTGTCAAAGGTCGGGTTCGCAATGGTTTGGTGTGCGTGGTCTTGCTCTACGCCTGTGAAACCTGGCCTCTCTGAGCTGAGGATGTGCGGCGACTGTGCGTATTCGACCATCGCTGTCTCTGTAGAATTGCTTGCATTCGATATCATCATCGTGTGAATAATTCTGAGGTCTGGCAGCGTGTGTTTGGACGTAGTGGAGATCACTATTCATCAAGTGTTGTCATCTGGAAACACCGGCTTTTATGGCTTGGACATGTGCTACGAATTTCATCCCAGAGGCTTCCATACCAGTCTCTGCTCTCTAGCCCTGGGGCTGGATAGAGGAAGTAGAGAAGTGGTCAGCCTATGACGTGGTGCTGTCGGACGGAGGATATTTGTGCTAGATTAGCATCGGTTGGTACACCAAGACTCCCTGGTTGAGGTCCAAGAGACAGTTCGAATCGGTGGCTCGAAACGTTATTTGAGATGTCCAAGGATCGTAATCAGTGGTGAATATGCTGCAACTTCCCTCTCTCTTCGTTTTCGGAAGGTACCATAAAATATTGGATGTTGAGTGACTTTGAAAAATATGCTTGTTTGCTGTCTGGATGACATCCCTCATTCATTCTATACCTACTTTCCTTATATGTTGTTGTCTCGTTGTTGTTTTTTTGTTTTGTGGCACATCTCTTGGTGCCCATATCGTACTAAGCTTGTGTTTTAAGTAAAAATAAAGTCACCATCAATGACTAAGACAGTTCTGAAAGAGACCTCGTGATATCGCTGCTTTTAATAATGTGTGAGAAAAGTAGTTTTAAAAAGGAATTATGAATTTAGAATATTATGAACATGTATTCACTTAAAGCTACGTGGAAGTTCAACTTCTCTCACTGTTATTAAAAGAATAACAAAATCACAAAATTCCCTAATAATTTGACTCAAAAGTTAGTCCAATGAAAAGCATACCAGTAGGACGTCTATTTTATTATTATTGTTGTTTCCTTGAGTTCCGAATGGAACATAGGGCTCCAGCAGCACATCTCCAATTTGTCCTGTTTTCTGCTTTCCTCTTTAGCTGGCCCCAGGACTTCACATAGTCCCTCATCTCTACCTCATACGATCTCCTCTATGTCACTCACGGACGCCCAACTCTCAGTTTTCCTTTCGGGTTTCACTCGAGGGTTTGGGGTACGATGTCATTTGACTGTCTCCTCAATTTGTGTCCGATCCATCTCCATTTTCTTCTATATATTTGTCGAGCAATAGGTTCTTGGTTAGTTTGTTCACAGTTTCTTATTGCTAATTCTTTCTGGCCATCTGATCTTCACTATGAAGCCAGCGAAGACAACTGTTGATTAGAGTCTGCAACCAACTGTTGAGAATGCTCTTCATAACGCGCAGTGCAAGTTTCTGATCCAAATAGAAGAACTGATTTGACCAACATTGCTGTTAGAAATCCGAATTTTGTTCTTTATGATGAGTGCAGAAGATATCCAAACTGATTCCAGAGTGATGAATGTGTACCTTACCTTTGTGATTCTGGCTTTGACATCTTCATCCGTGCCGACTGTCTGTGGTTGAAACAATGCTGCCTGCCTAAATAAGTGAAGGAAGTGACGTCTTTGAAATTTATTCCGTTGACAGTGGTGCTTGTTGTTGGTTTGTTATATATATGAATTTAAGTCTATTTAGTATACTAAATCAATTTCAACTTATTTGTTTCTCAGAGTTAGTCAGTAACGCTTTGCTGGTAACTATACTGTACCTATGACAAATTGGATTCTTATCAGTTGAATCTAATATGCGAGTGGATGACTTCCTTCAGGAGCATATTCAAACAGTTTCTGGGAGCATTTTGGAGCTCATTCAAAAAGGGCTGTTCTCAAACGTGACTGTCGTTTTTAGAGATTATGAATTCAAGTCCAATCGTCTGCTTTTAGCTAGTTCCAGTGATTATTTTAGAGCTTTATTCAGTTTTCAGCAAAAGTCAGTAGAAGAACCTCGATTGGAAATAAAATATGACCATGTCTCTCATGTTGGTATCAGTCATGTCATGCTATTCATCAATTCAATCGGTCAAGTTTATGATTCTATCCCTGTTGAAGATTATCAGGATGTTTACATTGCATCAAGTTTCTTGCAAGTACATTCTTTGCAAAAGATGATGAGCTCTCGTTTGGAGGGTACTCTTTGTGTGGACAATGTTCTGAGTGAGTAAAAAGTCATCTAGTATGATTTTTATTTTTATTTTGTAAACCTAGATGTGTTCTTGATGGATACTCCATATATGCATATGACAAGTTTACAGATACTAGTCTGCACAGAGTTATTACGGTGTTAAATAATTTATAGTTTTTTCTTTAGGAAAATAGAAAGATATCATATATTTTTCACCTGGACTTGTAGACCCATAGGAATTATTGGCATGTAGGTTGTACTCTAGTTAAATATTCGAAGCAGAATGATCACGTAGACAGTAAGAATTGTCGTGTGGAACAACTCCCTGAATTGCGAAATAAACTCATTGTAACTAAGGCACAACCCAGATGTTCCTACATTAGGCAATGAGCTATTCTTATTGCGTGCGAGCCGGAGATATCACCTAGCTATTCAGACCTTGTTGGATTAAGTCTTGTCCAAGTTCGTAACCTAATGATTGAAAATGTTTTCAGACAAGAAAGTGGATTGCAGTGGAAGTTATTAAGTTATTCCGTGTTCAAAATGCTTCCGTTTCTTGTGATTACCGCCGTCCAACTTCTGTAGAATAGAAAATCTCCAGGGTAGCTACATTTTTCCTGCTGGCTCATAGTTAGTGTTTACACTATAGAACAACATTATGTGCTTCATTCAGGAATTCATTTAACTCTACATTGTTGTTTAGCTCCTGCGTATTCTGGTTGATTTCAGGTTCCCCAGAGAATAGTCAGTTTAAAAGTGGATAGATAGTGCATATTCAGGTCACCGTGATGGCATCTCCTGTATACGTAATGGTGAAATATTATTTCAGGTTATTCCCGCCAAATCAAAGGTTTTTCAACTCAAAGTTAGGAGAATAGAGTTAAAAGTATCTGTGATCAAGATTAGCTTTTCTGAACAGAAGAAAGTGATACTATCTGTTCATAGATTCATACACTGTTATTCTTCACTGTTCAGATTCAGTTTACGTTAAGCATTCTTTCATCAATCGTTTAAGCCAATGAAATGGTTGAGTGCTAATAATAGTTACATTCATTCTTATTAAAAATATTTTCAGTTTCTTGAACTGAACTGAACTGTGCACTGGCATTTTTTTTGTAAGTCAATGATTAGTGTGAGAAGTTTATTTACAATTTTAAAATACTATAGAGATGTCTCATTTTATGCGGAACAATAGCTACCTTCAGTGTTTCAGCACGATGGCCTAATTCTTTTATTTTCTTTTGCTCGCACTTTCAAGACATACCTTTAAAGTCTGCATAATAGATAGAAAGATGTACCAACCAATTTGCTCCGCTGTAAAGTACCGGGTGTTTAAACCTCACTGGAGTCATGTGGCGATCAGCAATTCGTATAGTAAATCCCGCCGTTAAAGTGGAAGTACTTTCGAAAATTGATAGAATTATTTGTTTACACGCATACTTCACTGGTAGACCTCTTGGAATGGTCGAAAAAGGTTTGTTTGAGTGGTTGTGTGATGGATGACCTAAGTAACACTATAAAAAAGTTAGAGCAGTATAACAACTGTGGAACATATTTGGCATAAGTACGTTAATCTTTTTTGAAGACTTAATCAACAATTGTACTGAGTTGGACGTTTGGTTCTCATCCTGTCACATCTAAAAACTCAAAGTGGGAATTTCAGAAAACTTTGCTCATTCACAGTTCGCAGTAATGAATTAATGGCATCGGATAATGACAAAAGCAAAAGGTGTGGTTATGAGTGTTAATCTATTGTAAGGAGTCGTTCAATAGATTAAGTCGTTTTTAAACAACCTTCAGTCTCTCGATCATATTGTGTGCATAAGATTCTGATTATTTCATTGCCGGCTACCCGCAAGAAACAAAGGTGGTTGGTGTTTGACTTTTATAATGCATCACCAGTTTATATGGAATCTAAAAGATTTCGTAGCTCACTAACCTGAGATTTTATTAGCTATTCTACAAAACAAAATAGTTATCAATCATACTGAGATTGTTTCGTTTCTCATCAATCAGTCTATATCATGATAGAAGCTTATTATATTACATAGTGATTGACACTGATATAGATAAACAAATCGTAGTAAAATTTAACACGCACTTGCATTAATTCAAACTGTTATACACTTTGGTAAAGGATACAGAAGAAAGCTTGAACTGTTACGCGGTAGTAGCAGATCTCATTATAATAATAATTTATTTCTGTCTACTGAAACTATTCAATAAATGAATTCATGCTGTTCTGGTGAAGTGGGTTGAGTGCGTTGAGTGATAATTGAGATGGATGCTGGTGAGATTTTCATATTGTATGCTTTCGTTATAATTGATTGATTGTTCTGTTTCCCCCCCCCCCCACACCTCCATAGAGATTATGAATTTGGCTCATTGGTTTGACGATGATCAGTTATTCAGAAAGGCTATTTTATTCCTTTGGCATGAATTCCAACTAATTGATTATTCTTCAAATGATTTTGTCAATTTAAATACAAAACAAATTACATATATATTTCAAAGTGATCAGATCAATATATCTCAGGAACGTATCGCCCTAGAAGCAATACTCACATGGCTTTGTCATGATGTACAGAGTCGGATGGATTTTTTTAAGAATAATTTTTTCCATCTTGTGAGATTACCCCTTGTGAGTTGTTTATTATTCTTATTTATTTGGAGTATTTGTGTAAGAGGCATTCACAATTAGACCATTTAAATAACTTCCTTTGTGAGTGATACAGGCTTTGTAAAAAGACGTTGAAAAGTGAGTAGTAGGCTGGTACACTAATCATCTTTTGATATTTTTTCATACATCCGATTGTATGGAGAATATTCGTGTGACATAAAATAAATTAAGAAGAAATAGGTTAACAAAGAAAATCCTTTTCATAGCTGCGGGATTAGAGACTATCGAAAGTGTCAATAAATGTCGAAGGTTAATTTTGCTCGGTAACAAAACATCGTGAAAGAGTAGTGGTAAGTGTTGAAACTCAGTTAAATAATTACACATGACCTGCAGCATTAAGTAATGAATAACGTTCAGAGATGGTCACTACAAGGAATATACGCTCGGGAAGATGAATATTATCCCTCGAAGAAAGACATTCGGAATATATAGCTTTTTGCCACGGTCGTTGTAGCTAAGCAACATGAAAGTAAACTGCATGCAAGGTTATGATACAGCAGGCTAAACAATTACAAATTTGAGTTCATAGTAATGATCTAGATTGGACAAGATGTTTTTATATACAGTTCACTATTTCCTTTATGTATAACGGGGGCTTCAGCTGTACAAAGGGGTTGGTGGAATCCGTCCAAGCGAATCTACCTTACCTTGTACATCATACTGAGGGAATGTTCTATTGATGCAGTATTACCGGAAAAAATAACAGTGTGCTCAAGATTTTAGCTATTAGTTGCTCTGTATATTGGAAGACGTTCATGAACACTTTCTTGATAATGTCCTACTGGTACAGCCTATGTGCTTAAAACCATGGGAACATGTAAATTGATACATATACATAAATGTTGGTAACTATGGTAATTCTCTATGCGTCTTGATAAACAAGATGTGAGTATAAAATAAGATGTGGGGATGCAACGTGTGTTTTTCAAATTGATCCTGATAAACAACCTCGGAAGGTTTCGCCTGCTCCTTAACGTCTTTCAGAAGGGCTTTAACTGTATAGCATTCGTACATTTTATGATGCAGTTTCAATCTAAAATTCACTAGTGGGTTGCTACTTTAAAAAAATAACTGCATTAGATTATACTATACTGCGATAAATTGATATTTTCGAATATTTTCAAGCTTCTTCAGTTGTTTCTAGGTCAGTCTCGTTACCATATCACTGTTGTAATGTATTGTACTCTTCTGAACATAAGAAGAAAAGCTCCCTACTAACCTATATGTGATTATTACATGTCATGAAAACTGATATTGGAGTCATTAGAAAAAATATCAAACTATCAAAGAAAATGACTTTCTCCTATTTACTTATTCATTTTTTTAATGTTTTCTATTCGTCCAGCTGACTAGACGTGAATTATTGGAGATCATCGGCAATCCAAAATATCGTCTAGCCAATGATGCTTTACAATTTTTATTTTTGGCCCATAGTTGTTTAAATCATCCATCATTTCTCAATGAATTAGATAATTATACAACAACAAATTTTAGAGATTACCAATACTTAAGTAGTTCACTTATGGATCCTAAACAATATCGAGCAAGAGTTGGAACTGTATACCGGGTCTATGGACTTGGTGGGGAAAGCGATTCAAATAATGTAAGTCAATTATTTGTTATTCAACATGTATTGTTGAATAGTTGTAGTATGTTCATTATATAACGCTTTAATAGTTGAGGATGGCTAACTGAGTGTGAACGTTAGCACATCCTGCTCAACTGATGTTCATAATCACCAATTAAAACTTGAACATCTCACTACTCTTTATCAAATTGCTCGCAATCCTTTGTCTCTATAGTAATGCTCTTTTGTGTTATTGTAAGGTGTACTATTTTAAAGAATGCATATATATATATATTTACATAATAAGTTGATCAGCATCTGTAAGAATGTTTTGTCGTCTAAGTGCAAAGTATTGTCTCAAGATTGGCAGGGGTCTGTTACCCACCCTCCCTTGTAGGTGAATCTTTAGAAGTAAACAGTATGTTCGTCTGTCTGGGTACTTCTGACAGAAATACGACGGATAAAGTTTCCAGTCGTGCAGAAAAACCATAGAATCATGCGCAAGTGGAGATCACTTCTGGCACCATCGCGGCGTTATTTTCTCCGTTAAAAGCCAGGTTTAAAACGCTTTGATGCATACAGTCTTACAGTGTGCATGTGAGACTTGGGCTCTCTGAGCTGAGTTTGTAAGGTAACGCCATGTGTGTTCGTCCGGTGTCAACAACTATTAAGTACTACTGGGATCCGTTAGCATGGGTATGGACAGGATGGTGGTAGGTCGATTTTTAAATGATATCCACACTAGCCCCACTGGCTTCAATATCTGTTACAAATGGCATTTCATAAGTTCCTATGTCGTCCACTGTTTTCTACTTCTGAAATTAATAATATGAGGTAATGGGGAATTCGTTGAATGTAATTATCAAGTATGCTTACGTGTTTCATCCCATTGTTTCTCTAATGTTTTGTTTCTCTTTTCGTTATATTTTTGGTGTTTTACTTTATATGGTGCATTTTTCAGTGGCCATATTATTTTAATATTTGTGTTTAAATGGTAATAATAGGATCATTAATCAACACTTATTTTTATTGCAGAGTACTTTGATGTCTTATGGATCACAAACTAATGAATTTGTGGTGTACAATGAGGATTTAAGCGTTGCCACAGTGTATCCACCTCCATATGCCGCCTCCAGAGTACATCATGCTATGGCTGCTTCCCTTAATTGGATATATGTAGTTGGTGGTGAATCTGAAGAGGGAGAATTACTCAATCAGTAAGTAACGATTTCCTATTTGTTGTTTCTCTTGAGTTTTCCGTGAATTGCATGAACTTTACAGGTTGTACATTTCACTGACACAACAATGAATCCTACCAAATTTATTTGCAGTCAACTTTGATATTATCTAGGGAATTTATTAAATTGCTATGTAAATGACTGATCAGTTTATGTTGTTTAGATTCAAGACTTTAAAAGGTTAACTCTCCAAAAGGGTTTTCAGTGGTAAGAATGCCGAATTTCTTGACTTGTATTTGTAATTGTAGTTTTTATTAAGGTGTGTCTCATGTATTCTACCTCTCTCTCTTTCGTCTAATACACTAAATAATCAATCAAGTCAAAAACGACCAGTGTGGTGAGAGCTGTCTACTAGCCAAATTGGTAGACAGTAATTTACGTCAATATTTACGTTCCCAAGATTTGTCGTGAGAAAATGTGAACAAAGATTGATTCAAAACCGACCACAGCAGACTTTGCGTAGGCGGATGCAGTTAACATATGGAGGATTTGACATTCAAGAAACAGTCACAAATAGATGAAAGATTAACTTTACGTGAGAAACAACTAATCGGAAGACTGTGTTTGTTTACTTAAATATCCATAGTAATGTACATGCAAATATATAAATATGCGTTGATTTCCTTAATAAATGATCTGTTGCCTGACTCTTGCCTTCTGCCGTTACACCAGTACTGTCATTACCTGAAACAACTACTACTTAACACTGCTGTTCGTTTAAGCTTGGTGACTTTTCGGGTTTAAGTGTACAAAGTTATCAGAAGTTTGTGTTGTTTAGGTATTCCATGATTGATATAATTGTTTAGCTTGTAGACTTATTTTTAGCGAAGGCAACTAGTTTAGTTTCACAGACTATTAGCCTTATTCGAGCCGTGCGACAGGAATGTGAGAATACTGTTGTTTCTTCTAATCATATACACTGTACATTATGTATAGTTGTATAGTGTGAGGACGTGGCTTATTGGCGTAAGTACTTGGTTTCCAGCCAATAGGTCCCGGGTCCGAACCCCACTCCATCTACATCAACCTGGGCAACTGAGTAATATATCATCAGCCCTCACACACACACGCACACAGTAAGTGTGGCTTATAACATAGACAACCTGTTTCACTAACTGAGTTCAAACACGGTCGTATAGTTACAAGCTTGTTGAAGTTTATAACCTTGTGATTCTCAGCTTCTTGTCTTTATTTATGGAATTCTGGTTGTTAATCCTGTCAGGGTAATAAGAGGATATCTGCACCGATCATAGCAAAATGATAGTTTTCTTAGTGGGAATTACCCAGCAGAAGATTTCATGCTATAGGTTACGAACTAGACTTGATGTTTAAAGCTACCCAAGCTAGAGTAGCTAGTGCTTCATTTGAAATACAGATTCACTAGTTAAAAGCTAATTGTCTAAGACTCTATGGCACACCCCTGCATAGCATTAATAGTGACATGAATACGATTATCATCCCTTCGAATGCTGTATGATAATAATAATTATACTCTCTTCAAAAAAGACCATATATTGTACTCAGACCTTAACAGGAAGGTCCTAAGTCTTAACAATGTTCGTATACTTATAAATTTTACCCACTGATAGTGATAACCTCTATCGTGGAGTAAAGTGTGTTGCACAAAAGGATAGATGATAGATCATTGTAGGATCAGTCATCTAAACTATAGTACGCTAATGGATGTTGTAATCATTAAAATATCTTTGTACTTTGTGTGCATTGAGAATTACAATTAATCATGTCTGTCTTTTCATTTTACATAAATACTACTTAGACACCACTTAGTAGCTAGAACTTGTTATGGAGATTTCATTTCAAAAGTTGTAAACTAATTATACATTTTTCCCATAACATTATGTATCACGTATCATCTCTATTAATTTATCTCCTCATAAAATTGAAGTGTATTGTTCCTAAGTAGTCTATGTAATAAAGTATGGAGAAAATGTATTGTAAATATTCTTGGTATGAACTGTTTTACTATATCAAGTGTCTAATAATTAGTACCGTGGTGTGTGCCACTTATAACAATAGATACAATTGGCATGTAGTGTAGAGTGTAGAGTTGTGGTAGATTATATTTAACTGGTAAAGCTGTTGATAAAGATGATTTGAATACTGAAAACAATCAATAAAGCAGCTATAGAAAATGAAAGACAACATATCTAGAATATAGAGTGCTAATGGTATTTGCATTAATTGAAGGGATTGCCACATGTAGTAGTTTATATATGTATAATAACCGCTGTAATCTTTTCAAGTAAACAGTCTCGATGTCATCAACAATTTTGATTCAGGTACAATGTATTTGTTTTCATGGCTAGTATTCTTTTGCATGTATACGTCTCAGCTTCAAAAGTAATATCCTGACTACCTCTGCTTTCAAGATGTGGCTCATCAGCTTAAGCACTCGGGTTCGTGTCCCGCTCCACATACTTTAGCTTAGGTAACTGGACAGTATCATAAGCCGTCATACAATAAGTGTAGTTCTTAGTCTAGCACGTGAAAGATCTATTCCGGGTAATTAAGCCTAAACAAATAAACAAATACACCTCTACTTTGTTATTCCAGTCAAAAGGTCTCATAAATTGTCTATGTCTCCTACACTCTCTCATGCATAGTTTTCCTGTCATTTTTATTATCGTGAAAACTTAAATGCCTCATATATGTCCAAACCAAGTTCACTTTTAACAGTTTGAAAAAATTTGGGCATTGGCTATATGATATTTATTATAAAAACTTATAAAAAACCTATGTGCTTTGCTTATTTTTCCACAAAACTAGCAAACAATTTTTATCAATACACCCGCAATACGAAATAAATATAGTATAGGCATTCAGGAACTGTGCTGCATATTATTCTTCAAAACTTACTTTACTTTACTTCGGCTATCTCCTACGGGAGGATGAGCCGGCTTCATGAACATCTCGAATCATCGCTGCCCAGGCGCGGCGATCTGATGCAAGGCTTTGCGACAGGGTTATCCAATTCTTGTTCCACAGACGGAGTCCGTAGACGGTTTGTAGCCCCAGGCACTCCATATCAGCCTTGACTATACCAAGCCATGTTTTCAGCTGTCCACCCCTGCGACATCGCCAAGATGGTAATGGCGAGGGATTTAGAACTGATTTGACCAGATCGTCATCTGGTCGGCGCAGAACATGGCCAAACCACCGAAGGCGACGTTGTTGGACCATTACTGGAATTTGGTTGATGTTGTAGCAACGACGACGCACTTCTTCGTTGGAGAGTTTGTCCTGCCAACGAACATGCAGAATGTACCTGAGGCACCAATGGTCTACTACCTCGAGTCTGCGTACATCTTCCGCGCGAAGAGACCAGGTTTCACAGCCATACAGGAGAACGGATCGTGTGGAGGCTTGGTAGACCCGAATTTCATGAAGTTTCATGGGAATTTGGTACAAGTGATGTCCCCAGAATCGCTCGGCCTTTTGTTTGAGAGTGCAGCTCTAGCCTTTACACAACCAAGTGTGACCTACAAGACAGTAGGAGTGGAGTAGGGAGTCCACTATCCATTGGAAGCCGGTGACCGGAGTTCGGTTCATACGCCTTTTTGAATGGGGCCAGACATCCAGGACATCCAACAGGCCCTTTGTCCATACGTCTGCCGGTGAGCTCCAGCGAGCTTCATACGCCAGTCGTTGGAGGTTTGGAATCAGGGTTTAGCCATCTCCCCTAGACTGTCATCCAATGGACAGTCAACCCGGTGAAGAGCGCCGGGCATCCGCTTTCGCCCTCTCACTTTGGTGAAAAACACCTCCGCCACGTGAAGGCAGTGAGTAGGACTTCCTGGGGAGAGGCTATGTAAGACGCCCGGTCATATGGAAGCATTTCAAGAGGTGTGCGGAGGGGTGGCCAACCCGCAGCGCAAGGCACCCACCCCCGACCATCCTGGGGCTTTGGAGGTATGTGATTGGTGGCCTTACCATTTTTGGAAGGCGTTACAAAATCATGCTGTGTCAAAGTTCTATGTTGTGAATTAGTAGGATAGAAGTACTCATCTTGTGTTACTTTCGAAATTGTTATTATTATCTTCGGTGCTATGTCGTTATAGCGTTTAAAAATATCACACGCTGCATCACTGCGTACTTTGTATAAAGTTCTAAGCTGTTTCACTTGTATATTTATTTGGCACAGGGCATTTAAAAGAATGTTAGGGTAACAAAGTACATTTAACTAAGCTGTCATGCATTTGCACACTTTGGCAAAATGTTGGTTATCTTCAACTGTTTATCTATTATTTGTAAACTGTAAATTTGTCTTTTAGTGAATCTGATAATATTACTGAGGATATTATTTGATAAGTGGACTGTGTAGGGTGTTAATTTTTAATTCACGGAAAATACCCATCCAGACATGAATGTAAGAACACAACAAGTCCAGCGAAGAGTCTCATTTCGACGAATACATTCACTTAGCTGTACAATCGCATTTATATATCATTATTTTGTGTGTGTTTGTGTGCATTAGGATTGTCAAACACAAATGAAAGTTAGTCGGCACTATTATTTACGTCATCAAAAATATAATAAATAATCAATTTGTAACCAGGGGGAGGGGAAGATTGGTAAGTATTGACAAGGGTTGCGTAATATGAAAGACACCCAGAAAAATAGGATGTTAATGAACGAGCATAGAGACACGTGTCCAAAATAAATTATGTAATGGTTAGAAAGAGTAAATAAAGGGTTGGTTAAGCAAAGGATGTTACTGAGATGTCATACAAACATCCAAAGAAGTCTTATTAACATTACTATTGGTATTCTCAAGCCACTCATTGTTCTTCAACAACTCCAAATATAAATTATCGCTTTTGATCACTTCTATGTGTATCTACCAATTTACTTGCTCGTGTGAAGCGAGATGTATAGGTCGTTCAGTGCGTGTTTTATCTAAAAGAGTCAGAGAACATTATCCTACTTGGTTACGAAAAGGTAACAGTGGATCAATAAGGATTGCTATAATTGAACATATACTCAACACCGGTCACTTAATATGTTAGGAGAATTCATTCAAAGTCATCTACAAAGTCAAAAGAAGCTTCCTGAAAATGGCAAACTTCCGTATACTTTGCATTGCCGAGGAGGCCTTAGCAATCCGGATAGAAAACCCAGATTTAAGTACACAAAAAATCCTTTCTACCCCCCTGCTTCTACCATGGGTGTAATTCCAAGTTCGACTACTTTGTTAATAAGGCTTTTTTGGGTGTTTGTATGATATTTTAGTAACATCTTTGTTTAACGAACTCTTTCTTTACTCTCTCTAACTATTACATAATTTATTTTGGACACGTGTTTCCATGCTGTTTCATTAACATCCTATTTTCCTAAGTATCTTTTATATTACGCAACCCTTGTATGGTGATTGACAATTTGTATCACTGTGTTGTTTGTTAATATTTATTATATGAATTACAAATAATTCTGCCAAATACAAATTCCTAAATTCATCCCTCTCTGTGTTGTTGGTTGATTTCCTGTAATTCGGTCATTGCGAAATACTACTATTACAAATAATTATAACACCTTGTCAATATTTACCAATCTTCACCCCTCTCTAGTTTCAATTTCATTAATCATCACATTTTTGAAACATTTTGATGCCGTAAACAATAACCCTAACTAATTTTTATTTTTGTTTGACAATCCTAATGTACACACACACACAAAATAATTATATATAAATGCATGGAGGATTTCATCATGAGCTGACATCAGTTAGAGAACCACTGGAAAACTTGGAGTACTGGACAGCTCAATGGTCTACGAGCTCGCCTTGTAACCAGAAGGTCCTGGTTTCGAACCCCGGTGGGTGCGTACTACTGAAGAGTCCCAAACTGGGGCGAAACAGCTATCCAGTACTCCCAGGTTTCCTAGTGGTTCTCTAACTGATGTCAGCTCATGATGAAATCCTCCATGCAATCAAACAAAATCCCTACAAAACCAATACTCGAAAAACATATAAATGCGATTGTACAGCTAAGTGAACGTATTCGCCGAAAAGAGACTGTTCGCTGAACTTGTTGTATTTATATTCATGTAGAGTGTTATGTTTGAAATTTTGCTTATCACTACTAATTTCTTTGTCCTCATGCTTTTTGTTTCAGCTGTTGTCGTTACAGTTTAACAGATCATGTCTGGCATTCAATGAGTGAGCTTGATTGTCCTAGATCACATCATGCTTTAATCTGTATTGAAAATTATCTCTACATATTTGGAGGTTATTGTTTAAACTGGGCAACAAATTATTCACCTGCAAGTGATTCAATTTTAGTTTATGATATTTGTACAAATCAGTGGAGTAATTCACATCATAAACTACCATTCAGTTTAGTGGATACTTGTGCATTGCTTTTAATGCATAAAGGTATGTCCTTTTATATAGTTTTATTGTCATTTTTGTAATGCTTAATGGCTTTTGTGACATTTTTGGCTTGTCTCAATTTTTGGTGCAGTTATAATGCTCAGTTAAAAATGAAATGTCACTTGTGGTTGTTGGGCATGTGAAGCCACCACCTCTCTAGATGAGTAATGGTAGCTGAGGTAGGATTAGGTTAGGATAAAGTATTGATTATTGAGTTGGGACTTGTCAGCAATCTATGTGTTCCCAACTGTTGGTCAGCTGATGTAGGTTGCCTGGTTAAGTCTTTGGGAATCTTGATTGCATCACTGAAATCTTTCACAATTGCATATCAAGCCAACTAAGGATGTTAATAGATTGTCTAGGTATATAAGTTATAGATGAAGGGTGTGGATGGAAGATTGCCAGTCCTACTGAAACAACTGCTTGGAATCAGACCATGCATTGGTCCGTGTACGTGTATACCTTCATTTGAATGGAAGCAGAAGACAAGCAGCTGCGAAACCCATACGTGCTCAGCTTTTCGATGGGAACATGAAGTCCGTATTTTGGGGAGAGATAATAAAAACATATCTGAGTATAGTGGTAGCATTCATCTTGAAGAAGCTTAACACCATATCCATTCCTCTGTAAAAAGGGTAGTGAGGTGTTTTGATAATCTACATCTTAAGGTTAGTAAAAGTCATCCGAAATGGTCGACATCAGGAAACTAATCCCAACAAGCTGTACAAATAACGAGGAGCTAGGGTCGTTTGGACGCAAGCTGACTAGAAGTTTTCGGAATGATCTTGAACAATCAATCTGAGCGTAAAATGTGGGCACTGTGGTAGTACACCATTGTTTGTTAGTTTGTTTACTAGATAGGTCACGTAGTAAATTATTATTACTGGATTACATTTTGAATATAAATATGGGATTGTGAACACTGATGTGTGATAAAAGAATCAGACAAGTCATCGGAACTAGGTAACACCCACCAACAACGTATGCCTATTAAAAAGATAGCTCTGTGAAGAATGTAGCTTTAATAACTTGTCTGTGAAGACGGTTGGAACGTTTGGTAGATCACTTTGAAGAGCAGTTCAATCTGATTACGGATGCACTTTGATTGTTCACCACTAAATTTCAGGTTGACTGTCATTTCAAATGCTCCCTCGAGTCTAAAAGAAAGTGCAGCATCAGAACTTGATGGTTTGACTGCAGAAGTGTTTAAAAATCGCGGTTATAAATTATTGACTGGATTAACTATGTGGTGGAATTCCGAGATAGTTGCAACGAGCTGATATGGATCAGTGTTGATCCCAGTTTATAAAAAAGCAAATAAATCTTCCTGTAATAATCAGCTTAACTAATGTAGTATCTACGATTTTAGTTTGTATTGTTCTGCGAAGACTAAGTGGGGAACCGAGGAGAACCATGGAGGCTTCAGGCGTGGACGGCAGTGCATTGATGATACCTTCACTTTCCGACGCGTTCTGGAACATAGGCAGTTCTACTAACGTCCAGCACTTGTCGGTATTTGATCGAGAGATGCCGTGACAACGTTTGATTGTAAAGGGAGTGTGAAGAAATTATACTGTACTACTACACATGACATCGTGATCAGTGAGGTCAATTCACGATGTCATGTGTGAGGATGGATGTCCTACCGATGACATTGGTTGGGGTCGCTCTAAATCACGAATTGGTAGAAGTTAGAATTCATGAGCCATTGAATCGGGTCCCAGTGGCTGAATGGTATACGAGCTTGCCTTGTAACCGGAAGGTCCTGGGTTCGAATCCCAGTGGGTGCGTATTGCCGATGATTCCCAAACTAGGATGAAACAGTTGGCTGTCCAGTACTCCCTGGTCTTTCAATGGTTCTCTAACTGATATCAATCCGTGATCAACTCGTAAAAAACAGAACTAACCCTTACCAACCAAACTATAGAAAATTAACCGTATATTCTTTCTACAGCACTTACCAAGGAAAAAAAGAACATTCTGAAATTGTGGTAGTTAGATTTAGAAAATTCTTAAACGTCCATACATTAGTATTTCATAGGAACTAATCTCTAATCGACTTACAACAATACGCTTATGACATGTAAATTAAAGTATGAAAGGGAGATGGTTGTGTCAAAGTCACATGTTAAAATATACCTCAGTTGTATTTTTGAAATGTACTGTTCGTAATGCATATTTAATCAGAAGTTTGAATAGTTTTTAGTTTTGGTAGTTACTGATTATTTTTATGCATTAGTTAATTAGTTTCCATGTTAATTTCAACACTTTACATAACTCACTTTTATTTCTTTTGTCACGCTCTCCCCTCCCCCCCCACACACACACACAACTTATGTGAACAAAATAGGTCTAGTCATGTTCGCTGGTGGTCTTAAAGAATACGGTGATGAAATGCGTCCATCTGATTGTGTTTTCCTGTTCGATCCAACCGGAGAAGATGGTGTTAATTTTAAATTTTTACCAAAATTACCCGAACCATTGATAAGTGTAGCATTAGCTTGTGATGCATCAGAGGAGCAAGTATTTTTATGCGGTGGTAGAAAGTCTGTATACGGTTCCACACTTAGTGATATTTCGAATAAAGTTTACTCCTTCAAATTTACTTCTGTAAGTTGTTGTTCACGGTTTATTTTTTTTACTTTGTTTAAAAATCTTTTATTTTGTTTATTTTTCTATAAGCGCACAATATGTGTGTGTGCGTGTGTGAATACTGTATTTTAGAAATTTATGATAAGGTACCATCTTACCTCGTGCTATTTGCTTGAGAAATAACGTAACTGCTTTATATTTACTTATACTGGTAGTGAACAGAGCGCTTGTTAAACGACTTGTGTGGTTTTTAAATACACTTTTTTATTCAATATTATGCATCATTAGTTCATGACACTTGATCGTTAAGTGTCTGCGTTCTATCTCCCGTGTTATAAGAAATATAATATAGTGGGCAATATTGAGGTCAGGCTTAGAGTACTGGGTAAGGACGGTAAGTCAATCGATGAGTTTGTGAGGGTAAATCGAATGAGTGGCTTAGGATGTGTTGCGCATGCCTAGACATCGCCTTCCTTGACTGCCAATGTTAGCTGATATAGGATCAGGTTGGAATAGAGTTCGAGGTATTCAAACCAAAACCTGTCATCAGTCCATGAAATCTGTGACAGTTAGCTTGAGCCAGTCACGTTGGGAGGTGTAGACTACCTGACTGGGGTCTTTGGGATATTAAGAACCAATGACTGGAGATATGGCTCAAAATCGTTCTCAATGGCGTGGGTGCATTCATTCTTCGTGATCTCCAAAATCTATTAAGTCTTCATGTTTTTCTCTATTACTATTCTTCCTCCCTTGATTATAGCCCTTTTGAATCCATTTTTTCTGCGTTTGTGTTTCATAGAGTGTGGCAACTCAAACTGCTGCACTTGTGTGCAAAGTTTTATATTGAAACTCAATTAGTCATCGTTCAGTATAAGTAAGAATGGTTGTATCTCATACATTAAAATGTAGGGATGTCAAAAAAGGCTATTCGCCTGTGATTTTAATGTTTTTTGATAACAGAAGTTCTAACACTTATGGTTTTAGGAGCGACAGATAATTTTTATTGACTATAAGCCATATTGGTAAGTGAGTAGCTATCGGATAGGAATAATGTAGGATGTGGTGGAGAGGTGGTTCATTGGCTTAAATATTTGTCTTCTAACCTTTAGGACTTGAGTTCGAGTCCCACTTCAGCCACTTGAGTTTGGGCATCGAAGTAGTATCATCAGCCATCGTGCACAATAAGTGTGGCTCATAACCTGGAGCATGAAAAAGCTGTTCTAGGAACTAAGTTCGAAACAAACAGTGTAGGATGTGACTTGAATCATTTGCCAATAATTAGTTCAATCAGATTCACTTATTTACATACTGTTAAAATCAGTACGTCTATGGAAAGCCTGATAATTGTTTGGGTCGTAATACGGTTTACTGTGACCGCGTTATAAAACACTCCCGATGTGCCAAAGTCTATTATCATGCTTGAATGACTAGACGTTAGTGATAATTCGGTGCTCAAATTCGTCATTCATCGGTGAAAGGTTAATCTTGGTCATTGCACTTTACTGATATGATTTGTCTTGATGTGCAAAACTTTGAGCTCTGTGTTATGCGTACTGCTGGATTGCTCAAGGTGAAGTGTGGCGGAAATTTTCATTTAGATATTTAGAAAATAAAAATTATTCACCAAAGAATATTCTTTTCGATAACCTCATCTGGCTCAAGTTATATATATATATATATGTATATATGCAATATCTGAAGAATAATTGCTATCATTATTATATTATTATTGTTCCCTTGGGTTCCTAGTGGAACATAGGGCTTCAACTACACGCCTCCACTTGTTTCTGTCCTCTGCTGTACTTTTCACCTGCATCCATGTTAGTCCATACTGTTTCAGTTCCTCTTCACACGATCTCCTCCATGTCACCATTGAACGTCCCACTCGCCGCTTCCCTTTCAGGTTCCACTCGAGTACTGGCCTGACGCGCGATGTCACCCAGCGGCCTCCTCAGCGAGACTCTTCAATCCATCTTCATTTTCTCCTGCATATTTGTTGGGCGATTGGTTCTTGTTTTGTTTGTTCCCATAGTTTCTTGTTGGTGATTCTTTCCGGCCATCTGATCTTCATTATAGAGCGAAGACAGTTGTTGATAAAGGTCTGCAACCTGTTGCGAATATTTTTTGTGACCCGCCAAGTTTCTGATCTGTATAGAAGAACTGACTGACTTGACGTTTGTATTGAAAATCCGAATTTTGTTGTTGATGCAGGCTGAGTGACGAAGATTTCCAGATTGGTTTCAGGTTGATGAATGTGTTTCTCGCCTTTCCGATTCTCGATTTGACATCTTCGTCCGTTCCTCCTGTAGTTGAGACAATGCTCCCTAGCAACACTAATTTAACAAAAAATAATATCGAGTTGGAGAGATCAATACAGTTACGTTTCCAAAGAATCCAGGAGTGACAATATGCATGAAAATGTAATACTAATTTGAATGTCGGATAAAAGTAGGAGGCGGTTTTGTGCGACAATTAAGGATACTTAAAACAATAATAGGTTGTTATAAGCTTAAACGAAAGGGGATTAGTCGGTATCTACCAGTTCAACTACTCCTGTAGGGCCAGTTACATTGGACATAAAACTAGACATGTTCATCATCGGATTTCTGAATATCATCTTGCGTAGTTAAGCAAGGAAGAAACAAGGTTAAATCATTGCTCTGTTTCAGTTCACCTTGTAGATATTGAATATAAACTCAGTGTTGACAAGGCCTTTGAAGTTATCTACCATATTCTGACTTGCTTTATGATTTCGACTTTTACATATAAACCTGAAGATGCCGAAATCCACCTGAATAGGCCAAACTTAATGTGTTCAAAAGAAATACATGCAGACGGCTTGCTTACCTTGATTGACTATCATTACTTGATTGTAAAAATCTGATAATTTCTCCTTACCTCTAAGCCTTTTACAAGCCAGATGAGGAATTTATCGAAAAAAGCATTCTTTACCCAATTTGGTTTTGTCTTCCAAGGTGAAGTAGACAGGACAGTTCAATTTTATATAGTTGACTACTTGTGTTGACTATTTTTTTTTCCTTCACGTTCCCTAGTGGAACATAGGGCTTCAGGCTAGAGGCTTGAAGTTTCGGTAGCAGTGTTTATTTTACAGGATGGGGTTGCTAGACTCATGCCCAACCTTTCCTCTTTACCAGCATTATTTATGGCTTAGCGAGGTAAAGGAGTGCGTCAGCCGGGGATCGAACCCCGGACCATGTGCATGGTTGGCAAGCGTCCTAACCACTGTGCCACCTCCACTTATTAACCTACCTATATTATGATGTTTTTCATAACTGCATTCTGGCGCTTACTTTTTGAAACACTATCATTATGTTTCTCTTATAGTTTAACTAATCGCATTAATTCATTTTTATTTACGCTTTCTAGAATTGTTGGACTCAAATTACTGTATTGGATTTTCCACGTTATAACGCCTTTTCCTGTGTATTAGAAGATAAATTATACGTGATTGGAGGAATTACAGTGGATGAAGTTATCGAGAATACTTCTAGTTCATTGATAGCCTCGCTAATCGATACTGATTACGGGGATAATTCTATAACAGATAGACAGTTGAACAGTACTGATGAAGATGATGATAATAATATATCTACTAATTTATTAGAACAATTTTCTGTCGGTAATTATATTCGTCCAGATATCTTACAAGCTCCATTTAGACCATGTCATTTCACTGAAGGTTGGCAAATAAAATCAGCTTCATCGTCATCATCATCGTCATCTCCGTCATCATCACCATCCTCTTCGCCAGCATCAACGAGTAACTCTTATTCAACAACATTAAGTCAATCCCGTCCAAAACGATTAAAGCTATCACTGGCTCGGTATAAAAATCGTCTACCTGTAATATCAAGATGTTATGCTGTATACTGTATAGCACCGTATTTACATTCTGTGAAACAATCAGTTAATATACGAAATAGTAATTACACTTGAGTTTATTGTACAGGATAATTTTACTGTTGGCGTTTATCTTTGTACATTTGTAATAATGTATTGTCTTTCTTCTCAACTTGTACTAATAGTGATAATCAAGTGATAATAATAATAATAATCATTTCAACAAGATTTTTATGAATGATTTGTATTTGTATCCACTACCTTTGTTTGTCTTTCGTCGTTTGTTCTTTCGTTCTCAGTTTCGTTCCAGTTTCTTATTCCATTCTATTCTATTTTTGGCCTTTGCATTCATACAGTTTATACTACTTATTATTGTACTGAAATAGTTATTCTATAAATTATACGGATTAATTATCCTAAGATTGTTTTTTTTCTTTCATGAAAATATGAAAATAATGTTTTTGTTTGTATTTTAAAAAAAGTATCCTTTTTTTCTATGCATTGTTATTATATTTGCTTTGTGCGCATAGTTAGTTAAATAGCGGTGTGATTCGTTATCATGTGGTGTGGTTGACAATATTTTCCTTCTTTTTTGTGATGGTTTATGAGGTTTTTCATTTTTCTCTTTGTCACACTAATACTGAGTAACTGTATGTCCATATGATAAAGGCATGTGAGGATGTAGGAGTTTTTAGATTGTAAAGAAATGCATATGTAATCTATGTATCTTGATGTGTAAAATGGAGATGTTATTGTTGACATTGACACATAACTTACAGTTAGTGAATCCTAAGGTGGATTCCTGTCTCTCCTGTTTCAGCATAATGGACTGATTTGAATGGACACTAGTTAGTAAAATTTATTTTATGAATTAATTATGCATGTTCCCGTTGTACAGTGACAGGATTGTTAATGGTTGGGAAGAATCAGCAGGAAGCCTTGGAATTAGCTTTCGTACTTGGTGGCACTCGTCTACACGGAAATTAAGGACTAGATGCATAACATTGGTTAATACCTAGTGTCCAATCGTAGTATCCAATACAATCTTACGGACGGTCAGTCGCTATCCCGAATAGTTCAGTTGTAATATACCTGAATGCATCACTGGTGACCTGAGTTCGAATCCCAGAGAAGACATGAGTTCCTTCAAGACTGCAGATACGCCTTGCTGACGAGTACCACCAACAAGCACGGAGCCGAGGTCCAAGACTTCCTGTCGACTGCCTCTAACCACCTAACAACATTAGTTATTTATTATTATTATTACCTTACTCCTTTGAGTTCCCAGTGGAAAATAGGGCTTCAGGCTAGAGCTTTGAAGTTTCAGTAGCAGGGGTTGCTGGCCTTCCACCCAACCGTCCCTCTTTACCAGGCTTAGTACCGGCAAACGAGGTAAAGGAGTGCGTCGGCCGGGTATCGAACCCCAGACCACTTGCGTGGTTGGCTAGTGTTCTGCCACTGAGCCGCCAAACAACAATAATGGACTGTGTAATATCATTAAACCTTACACAATAGGCAGAACTCATAAACTAGTGCAAGCAAAATCTGGTCAGGGTAAGCGTTTTCTAATTAATTGATGTATAAAATGGATTACAATTTAGACTTTGGTGAATATTATGAAAGTAATTACTGTAGGTAGAGATTATTTTCTGTTAGAATGGCGAAAACGGTAATAATCATTCTTTGTCTGTGTTACTTAATCCTCTACAAACTAGTTTTTTGGTTGTTAAAATGTCTTTAACCTCGCTATGTACAGAAATCTCTAACTCCTACTTTTTGATTACTTCAGGGTGTGTATTTGTAAACTTTTTGCTCATTGTATAGTCTTAGTACTTAAACATATGTGGCTATAGACAAAAGTACTAACAGTTTTATCAGTTTTTGGTTCTTACCTGGCTGTTACTGTACTTCTTGACCTCCGAATTCTGTTTATTTGGTGTAAACTCTACTCTATTTTTAACTCCTTTTGATACGAATGATTCTCGTTTTTGAGATGGGGTCTCTTTTAACCCGAAACTTGGAAGCTGCATTGTTCAGCTTACTGTGTTTCCAACCTGCCATTTTTAATGCCTAGAATTATTGAATTCCAGGCCATGAATGTATGCTATGTCCCTTGTACACATTGTAGGCATTCGGGCTTGTTCCTTTGTTCTAACTTACTTATGTCATGCAGTTAAATGACCATACCATTACATTCTGAATATTTGGTTCCTTTGATGGCAAAGCAAAACAGAAATTGTATCATGAAACAGTATTTTTCTTTTTCACATGTCTTCGTCAGGTGCGGACTAACTGAAACCACAATGGTTATGTAAAAGAATCAAGGTAAAACACTAACCGTTGAAGTGGTAGCACAAAAAGTGTTCCAAACTAGGTTATCCCAAATCCAAAGTATCAATTGAGGAAATATCAAATTTCTAGCTTAAAACTGATATGGTGATCGATGTATTTGTGATCAGTGCGTCTGTGTCCAGCTCGACGTGTCTATTTCAACTTAACGTCTTGCAAAATATAATTTTAAAAAATCAAGTGGAAAGCTAGAGGAGTGTAAAGAGAGGAAGAAGGCAGATAGAAAAAGCCATAAGTTGTACTAAGAAGATATTTAGTGACAAAGAAAACTGATTTTCGAAGAACTGAAATTATTATTCCCTTGGGATCTGAGTGGAACATAGAGCTTCAATGACACATCTCCACTTTCTTCCATTTTCTTCTGTCCTCTTCGGCTGGGTCCACGATTGACCATAATCTCTCATCTCCTCCAACACGATGTCTTCCACGTTACCCTCGCATTGATGACCCACTCATCGTTTCCCATTGGGGTTCCACTTGAGCGATGGCCTGGCGCGCGATGTCATTTGACGGCCTCTCAAATCCGATCCATCTCCATTTTCTCCTACATATTTGTTGAGCGATCGGCTCTTGGTTAGTTTGTTCCCAGCCAGAGTTTCTTGTTACTGATTCTTTCTGGCCATTCGTTCTTCAATATAGAGCGAAGGCAAAACTGAAACAAGTTAGTCAAATCGGAATCAATAAAATAAAGAATCATGCAATCAAATCGAACAACATTAAGATACGATTAGCAAGGTAGCGACAGACCAATTACACTCTTCCTGTATGCATAAGTTCTTTTCTATTCTTGCACATTAAATACTTCTTCGACCTCCCCCGCCTTCCTCTCTTTACACCTCTTGAACCGTTTATCTGGTATTGCATCTAATTTGACGATGATTTTGACTGTAATTGTCAGCGTCCGCTTTTCTTCTGGATTTTAAATCCCCCCCAGTTTACAACATTTTATGTTCAATCGTTTCAATATTTAAAATATGCAAGAATAACGTTTGTTATGTTATTATGATGATTGTAGCATATCAAAAAGCGTATAAAGAATAAATATTTTGTAGATAAGAGGAGAATTTTTCACTCTCCAGATTAGAATTGAAATTGTTTGTTTGATTTCCTCAGCTCTGACATCTGATCGTTAATATTTCACTATCAGGTTTAATGATCAAAGCTTAGATAACAGAAGATTTTTAATATCTTTTAGAAGCAGAGTAATTTCACACTGAACAAAAGGAAATATTCTGATTGGAGTAGAGTAGTGTTTTTATAATAAATATTTTAGGATTCTGTAATCACAGTGGGAGTTCAACAAGTAATTATCAATAGAAAACTTTAATCTTTTAAATGTTTCCCACAAAACTAGGTGAGACTACTTATTTGTAAAAGTATCTGCATTTTAGTTATTTAAGTTTCGTGCTAGATTTTAATATTAACGCCAAAAATTCGAATAACTGAATATTTATATGGTAAATTTTTTGTAATGTATGTTATCACTTTGAATCCTCAATCGTGACAAATACATCATGCTGTTAAGTATTGAAATTTAGAAAACTTCAACTCCTCATCTTCTCAGAGTACATCTTTGTGTCTGAGGATAAGATTCAAAGTATTTTTCAAATGTCATACTGATACAGAATTCGTTGGTATGCTAAAGTAAAGAGAGGTTACAGCACTGGGTGACGCGGGTTCGAATCTCAGAAGGGACATGAGTTCCTTCGAGGTTGCAGATACGCCTTGCTGACTGGTGAGTGCCAACTAGCACGAAACCTAAGTCCAAGACTTCCTGCCGATTGTCTCCAACCATCTAATACCAACAATTCACAGTGCACCGTGATGCCGAGCCACCTAGCATGGTGGCCACATTGCAAACTTGACTGATAGAATTCAGTCTGCACCAAAGATGGGACTAGATACATTACACTAGTTACCGACTAGTGTCCAATCAAGTATTTCATGTCGGAAGCAATGACACCTTTACTTAATAATTCTATTTAATTTTTCCAATCTAAAGTAATTCAAACTTATCCTAACATAATTTGTACAGCTACATTTTTGCAACGTATTAGCTAGCGGAAATAATCGCTAAAGTATACTGAGAAGTAATTATTAGCTTAAACACTCGGTTTTATGTTAGTGTATCGTGGGTTCGAGTCCCGCTCCACGTCATGCGATAAGTGTGACCCTTAGCCTAAAGAATAGAATCCATTCATACTTATTATTCATTTATTAAACTTGATCAACATCCTAGCAAAATAACATTCAGTTTGTATAAGGTTCTAAGTTCAAGTAATTTGGTTGGCGTTTCAAATCAAAATAAAAGCGTCCCTTGTTTTTTGTGGCATCATATTATTAAGAAATTGAAGTACACAGGCTTAAATCTGTTCATAATCCAAGGTGCGATATGATAAAATGTAACACGTGATAAGATTTTGCATAAGTTAAAACTAATTTCACATTTGTATTGCTTTTATGTACTATTATTTAGTACATTTCATTGTTATGATTTACACGATTGTTTTCTTTTTTGAAATTTTCTTACTAAACAATAGCTTCTTAATTCAAGTGTCCAAAGTTACCCCATTTAAAGTGTGTAACACAAATATTCAGGGTTTCGATTTCTATCATTGAAATTTATCACGTGGTTTTTTATATCACTCAATGATGGATAATGTTAATACCAATGATGATAATTCTAAATCAACGAGCAATACATCATCATCATCAGAAGGTAAAAATCAATCGGATACTCATACAATTAAACGTTTACCGAAGGAAGTAGTAAATCGTATTGCTGCTGGTGAAGTTATTCAACGTCCTGTTAATGCAATCAAAGAACTGCTTGAAAATAGTATAGATGCTGGTAGTACAATGATTAAGGTAAGCTTTTCATATTTACATATTGCTTAAATTTTCATTTTTAGATTTTTATCTACTTAGTATTATTTCATCATTTACTTTACATGGTCTTATTATATGGTTGGAAGCAATCGGCAAGAAGCCTTGGTCCCTAGGTTTCGTGCTTGTTGGTGGTACTCGTCAGCAAGGCGTATCTGCAATCCCTTCTGAGATTCAAACCCTGGTCACTCTGTGCTGCAGTTAGAGACGTTACCACTGAGCTATTTGGGCTTGTGGTTGACCTCCTTTAGAATTGTATTGGATACTTTGATTGGACACTAGGTAGTGTAACCAGTGTCACGCTTCTGGTTCTTTGTTTGCTTCAGAGCAAATTCTGTCACTCAACTTTGACTGTAGCACTGAGTGACATGGGTTCGAATTTCAGAAAGGACATGAATTCCTTAAAATTGCAGATGAGCCTTGCTGATAAGTGTCATCAACAAGCACGAGACCTAGATCTAAGGCTTCCTGTCGGTTACCGCTAACCATCTAATAACAACAGTTTGAGAGTGGACCGTGATTGCGAGCTATCTAGCATGGCGGCCACATTGCAAACTTGACTGATAGAATTCAGCCTGCACTAAAAGAAGGATCAGACATTAGTTACCACCTAGTGTCCAATCAGAATACTTTGCACGGTCATATGATATACAGTTTTTTGATAGAATAATAAACTCTGGAGTAGTTTTTAAAGGTTACAGTTGAGATTTACCACTGTTCAGCATTTTGCACTCTTCACAAGATTTCTTCTTAGGGCTGAAAAAGACTGTAAGTCGCTAGTTAATCACTGACACCCGATCATGTTTTTGATCAACTAAGTGGTGAAACTAAGTGTAACTCTACACATATATGAATCAGCTTAACTTGCCACAGCTTGGTAAAGTACACAAGAAGAAAACATATGTATATCAATATTAATAGACAGAGATGTGAGGGAGGTGGGAATAATCAATTGAAGTTTATTAGAACCTTTCAGTATCCTGAAGGATTGTATACATTTACGTCATTGTGAACGTTTCTTATCCCCATCATCAAGTCTCCAGTCATTGACTCTGGGCATACTGAGGACTGTATCTAGACTTATATCAACAGTCAGCTTGCGTAACTGAGGTCCTAGCTATCTTATCATCAGTCGACTTATCGCCTTCCTTACGTAACAGTCTACGCTTAACCTCATTAATACTTACTGTGCTGCTCCACCCAAGATGTGTGATTTACTGAAAATAACTATGGTCAAAAGAGTCTTTCAGTCGTAAAGTAGGTCTTCAAGAATTGCGGCATAGCACATACTTTATTTGACGAATAAACAAACTATGGCATCTTAAGTCATCGGTACAGGGAATCAGTGGAATGTAATGCTTTCCTCAGGAATATCTGCAAAGACTGACTGTGTTATTTTACGTATGTGTTTGCCTACAACTGAATAAACATAGTTAATAAGCAGTTACAAATGCCTTATATGTCACCCTTTTGGATGAAAATGTAAGGTTTGTATTTAGGATAGAGTTGACTGAACATCTTTTTTTTGAATTCAAAAAATAGTACTCATTCTTAGAAAGCCCAACATCATATTCAACTTGCTATGTAAACAGTGGTAAGGACAGTGGATAATTTGCTCTCAAAAGTTATTAAAACCAATGGATTTCTGTGACCTCATCTCAAATGATCGTTACAGGAATATTGATTAGGATGAGTTGTGAACGCAATGAATAGTGAAAAATGCTTTAACATAACCTGATTAAAAGTCCTCATAACAATGATGCAAAGCAAAAGAAAAGATGTATATGTTCACTAATGATTATCCAAATCCTTTTCGGTGTACATTTATTTGTCCATGGAAATTAATCTAAATATAGTTGTAATCATCAGAGAAATAGAATGGGTAAGAAACACTTCACCCACTTCTTTTGGTCGCTCAGTTGACTGAGCGTTTAAAATGCATGTACTAATTGAAACATTCCAACTGATTTACGATTTTTTTTTAACTTCAAGAGTTCATTCGTTTTATTTTTGTTTTCGATAATTTGAATATTCTCATTTAGATAATTTTAGAACACGATTTAAGCAAGCAAATACGTGTTTTCAGTAAACTCTCACCAGGGTTTACAATTTCGTAGTATAAAATATCAGTCATAGACATTTGGAACAATGCGGATCAATAAAATCAAATATAATCAAGGAGAATATAAGTAGAACACATCATAATAATAAGTTGTGAAACTAAGATTAAAGTATGCAGGTATATATATATATTCCTTTACGTTCCCAGTGGAACATAGGGCTTCAGGCTAGAGGCTTGAAGTTTCGGTAGCAGTGGTGTTTACTTTTACGAGATGGGGTTGCTAGCCTCATGCTCAACCTTCCCTCTTTACCTGTCTTATTAGTGGCTTAGCGAGATAATGGAGTGAGTCGGCTGGGGATTGAACCCCGAATCATCTGTATGATTGGCGAGCATTCTACCGCTGTACCACCGACGTACTTGCAAATATAGCACAGTATGATATTGATAATGAAGTTAACAGTACAAATAAAAATAGAAATAATATTTACAGTTTTCCGGTGTCACTGGGAGAGACAACTTTTCTAAGTTGGGGTTGAAAGCCATGTGGGGGAGAGGGAATGAACAAGCTTCTTCTGAACACAGAGATTGGGCTGGAAAATTTTTATGGGGACTTCTTCAGTTATGCTTAACAATCATATTTGTTAAAGTCTCCATGATGTGAGGACAGACAAAGGGAAATGCTTGCAGACTGTGCAAAAGATATATATATATATACGATATATGACTTTACCGTTCAAAGGAGACACAGCCACTGAATTACTGGCATCGAAACTCCAAAAAACAATAGCTAAAACATTTTTACATACCTCTGATTACTTAACATAACTGAAGCAGTCGCCATAAAAATTTTCCAGCCCAATCTCTGTGTTCAGAAGAAGGTGGTTCATTCCCTCACCCTCTCATGGCCTTCAACCCCAACTTGGAAAAGTTGTCTCTCCCCGTGACACTGGAAAACTGTAAATATTATTTCTATTTTTATTTGTACTGTTAACTTCATTATCAATATCATACTATGCTATAGTTGCATATTTTAATCTTAGTTTCACAACCTATTATTATTATTACTGCTATTATGATGTGTTCTACTTATATTCTCCTTGATTATATTTGATTTTATTGATCCGCATTGTTTCATATGTCTATGGCTGATATTTTATTATGTAACTGTAAAGCCTGATCGTGAGAGTTTACGAAAAATACGTATTTGCTTGCTTAAATTGTATTCTTGTTTTGTAGTTTAGCTATAGTTGACTTGTAAATTCACATTTTAATGGAGTTTGTTCTCAGAGTAAGCATAAAACTTGGTCACTGTGAGTTGCAGAGTATAACTTCAAGACAAAATAGTTTTATTTGATACAGTACATAAGGTAAATTATTATTTATATATATTTATTTATTACTATGAGCAATAAGCCTTTGAGAAGGGTTCCCATCTGCATCTTCTATGTACAGCCTCGAAGCTCTTGCGATTATACATAAGGAACTCTATGTATGTAGAAGCGATTTATTGACTCCTTTTGATTACCATAACTTTTTTCGACTTGTTGTGTAATAATAATTTCATATATAATGCGTCCTCATTTTCAGTTTTTAAACTAACTTGAAAATACTTCATATATGTTCAAAATCTTTTATTTTATGAGTGATATATGTTCATCAACTATTTCTGAACACTATTCATCACTTAATGCTTTAGATTCCCTATGTCTACTTAACCAAGTTTTACAATTTTCCAATTTCCTTACTGATACACAATTCATTATGCTCTTTTTTGCTGACCTGTCTTCTTAATTTATACCAACTGGGCATTTTTCAAATAGGAAATGGTACTTGAAACATTACCAGCATTGTACCACTCTGTGTTGTACCGAATAAAGTCATTCTATTATGAAGTAATACATGAGAGAGAGACAGTGTTCTGTTGTGAGTTTCAAACCTGATCTGAAAGTTCAAGCATAATTCCTAATTCAGTCATAACAAAAAGCCTGAAGATAATAGTTATTTCTTTCAATAAGTGAATGATATCGAGGAATATTTTGATACTTTCTCTACTGAATCTATTTTGACATAATACCTGAATAAAATTAGAGAACCATTGAAGACCAGAAAGTATTGGAAAGCTGTTTAATCCTTTTTTGGGACTGATTGGCAGTACGCACCCACTGGTTGGTAGTCGCGCTAAAAATAACAAATTAGTAGAATGTAGAATTCATGGGTCATTGAATAGGGTCCCAGTGGCTGAATGATATACGATCTTTCCTCGTAACCGGAAGGTCCTGGGTTGCAAACCTAGTAGATGTGTACTGTTGATGAGTCCCAAACTACGACGAAAAGGCTGTCCAGTACTCCTCGCTGATATCAGTCGTGTTCTAACTCGAAAAACAAATCAAATCCCTGCAAATCAACTCCTGAATAAATAAAAAACGTTTGACACCATTTCAAAAAATGAATAATATTTAGGAAAAATGAATAACTTTGAATATTTTATTGCTTGTCAGGCATTATCAGATTTATTACAAGGTCTGTTGTTGTCGTGACTTTGAACTAGTCGTGACTTTTTTTAAATTCTAATAGAAACTTTAAGCGAGTATTTTGCCTTATTTATATTTATATATCGTTTAAATCTTTTTGTTAACAAATCTTTAAAACACATTCAAATATTTGTTGCGCCACTGATTAGATCTACTGAACAATTTAAGCTCACCCTAACACAGTAATTGGTAGCGTAAGTGGCAGTACGTATTATTTAGTTTGTCTTTTAGTGGTAAACAAATGCACACAATCAACCTGTAGAGCTATTGTTGTGTACATATTTTCACATGCAGGTTTAAGATTTAATCTACTTATTAAAGCAAATTAGATACACTATAGTTATCAAGAGAGGGGCGCCACAGAAAATGATTCAGTAGTAATATAAAAAAGATACAAAAAAGTTAGAGAACAGCAGAAATGAAACAGATGTTCACTACACTTCAAATTACTTTAGGATGTAGAGAACAGTGAACGATATGAAGCCTGCTGAGATGACATTTGTAACGTATTACTGGACAACTCAACTTGTCTTCATCCACTAGAAGACGATTCTGATTCCGCCTACCACCAAATCTCAGAATTATATATAAGCAAATCTTGTGTAGATTTTGTTCACTGACTTTATGACTTGAATTTCATCCAGTCGGTTCTGGAGTCCAGTCCTGAGTGGCTTGGTAGAACCATCAATTCTGACACATTCGGTGTGGTTAATAGCTTGGAACATGAAAAGTCAGTTTCTGGTAACTGAGTTCTAACTAACCAACAAGTAATCCTACAGATGTAGCTGTGACCAAACATGCAGAGTCACCTCACGTTCTTACCTCAGATTAGGTTAAGACTTAATGCATGGAAGCTTTGTAAACCTGACTGACCATTGACGACTAAACTAATATTGCACTTATACCACGGGTGATCCATATCTGTGTGTATATAGCACCCTGGTTTTAGTTTTACGATTGAAAGTTTCATCCGTCTCACCTTCGTCAGCTGTTAGAGGACTGTCTATAGTTACGAATTTCTCGACCACTTTTAACCGTTGACTTACTAGGTTGAGTAAGGACACAATGTTTTACACTTAGACAGTTCAAAGTACGCACTACACACACTCACTGGCCGCCGACTACATGTGTAGACTGTATTTTGTCACATAGTTTAGTGATATTGTCTCTATACTCAAGGTGGAATAGTGTTTCACAAGGTAAGAAACCTGCACTCTAGTAGTCCAACATAAACAGTCATTGTCCTACTTCATTATCACGTTTTTTCATAAATGGGATTTAATAATTTTGTCACAGGCCGTGATTACTTAAAGTTTATGGTACAATATTAGAACAGTTTCTTGGTAACTTTTATGTTACATTTATTATGCAATTGCTTGTCAGTATTGTTCTTGTGTAAACAAACAATATATATATAAATTTTTTCCCATAGATAACTGTTAAAGATGGAGGTCTGAAACTTATTCAAGTTCAAGATAATGGTTGTGGTATACAACAATCAGATCTGCCTATTTTGTGTGAACGTTTTACTACTAGCAAATTAAGGGTAAGTAGTTATTTATAACTTCTCACAGAAAGTAATTGATTCATAATTTCGTCTTTATTATTTTAGTGATTTCAGGTGTAATTGTGGCGGAATGATTGAAATTTAACACGTAGGAATGTTGAGTTTGTTATTTACTCCTTTGAATGATGGGGCAGGGGGAGTGGTATCCCCTTACATCTCAATGAGTAGACTTAAGTGTCATCTTTACTATACTTCATAATAATGTTGGTATTCCGTTTAATGAAATTGAACAAAGCAAGAACTACAGTTTTTGCAGAGTAAAGTGGTACCATAATTTATTTCGTTGCCTTCTCATCAGCTGCTTACAGGGAAAAGACATTATTAAATATATCTGCAGAAGCAATTTTAACATACTTGCACAGAGTTCATTTTAAACAAAAATCAATCAATATATGCATACAGTAATTATATATATATATATATGAATGTATATATATATATGTGAATGTATATATATATATATATATATATATGAATGTATATAATATTAAACACTATTCCGAACAATAATGATCACACACAATAGAAACTTTTTGGCAGTGCGCATTTCGATGAAAGAGAGATGAAAATATCCAGTTACCAGGGCAAAGAAAGACTGATAACCGCTTCTTTTTCATTTTAACTCCAACTGTATATACAAGGTTACATGTATCTGCGGGAACAGTTACATTGGAAGGACAGAAAGAAGGGCATATCTACGATTTTCTGAACATGTACCAAAAACCTTATGTCTAAAGGGATCAAATGTTTAAACAGTGCCATAGCCAGGCATCTTCTTGACACGGGTCATGAGGTGGACGTCGAAAAGTCGTTCAAAATTATCAATAGGCAAAAGAGTTCAATTCTCCTCAAGTTTGCTGAAGCCATCAAGCGCCTGAAACCTGATTTGTGTGTTCAGAAAGAAGCGGTTATCAGTCTTTCTTTGCCCTGGTAACTGGATATTTTCATCTCTCTTTCATCGAAATGCGCACTGCCAAAAAGTTTCTATTGTGTGTGATCATTATTGTTCGGAATAGTGTTTAATATTATATACATTCATATATATATATATATATATATATACATTCACATATATATATATATATATACATTCATATATATATATATATATATATATAATTACTGTATGCATATATTGATTGATTTTTGCTTAAAATGAACTCTGTGCAAGTATGTTAAAATTGCTTCTGCAGATATATTTAATAATGTCTTTTCCCTGTAAGCAGCTGATGAGAAGGCAACGAAATAAATTATGGTACCACTTTACTCTGCAAAAACTGTAGTTCTTGCTTTGTTCAAATGTTGGTATTATAGTTGATTATTTTGTTGTTTTCGTTAATATTGCGTAGTTCGATCCTCATCACAGTAGTCACACTTTTTGTACACAGAGGACAATTTATTTCACCTTAAAACAACACAGACACAGTTAGTCTGGAAAAGATATTTTCTGATTACTGTTCATTTGAGTACTAGAAGTACTAGTAACATCATCCAAGTATGGTTGAATCAGTATTCATTAATACTGTGGCTCATAAATTCATTTAATCGAGAGTAGCATGCTCTTCATGGGATTAGACATCAATAAATCTCATTGTCACCATTGAAATTTCCTCTTACCGCATATTCTAACCAAATAGTGACTGGATATTGAATAGTTGCGAAACCATAAAACACTGACCCTAATATATCTTCTCCTCATTCGAAAAAAAACTGCTAGGAGGATGGACCATTGTGCTGATTGTTTTCATCATAATTCTTCCATATCTTACTTTTTAAGTCTGATGCCCCTAATTATTCCACCAAACTACTTCCTAATACCTAATGGGTGCGTACTGATGAAGAGTCCCAAACTAAGACGAAACAGCTGTCCCAGGTTTTCCAATGGTTCTCTAACCAATGTCAGCTCTTGATGAAATCCTGTAACCAATCAATCAAATCCCTACAAACCAAACTTGAATATCCTAATACCTTCGTCTGACATATTTTCGTATCCCTTGCTAATTAGTACTACTACTGCCAGCCGTAATACTGCAAACAGTATTTCATTCTTCAGTGATACTAAATCAGTAAGGTTTTAAGCACCATTCCGTTTCAAGTAAAACTATAAGAATCTATTGTCTTCTGATTTAGTTGTGTTCTCTGAGCTGGTTGATTTAATTGCAAAGATATTGTCTAGTAGGACAGCGAAAGCTCTGCAATGAAATCAACCAGCCCAGAGAATACAATTAATTCAGTATCATCATCCGCTTGATAAGCTATAAATCTTCTGCATTATTTCAGAATCTACTGTCTTTTCAGTGTCCGTGTTGTAGCTTTGTGTCTGTACGGTTGTTTCTTCATTAGATTTTAGACGATAGTTGTATGCTGAAGTTACTGCGATTTTATATTTTATCTGGTATAACTCTATCATACCTCGTCTTGTCAAGAATATTCTGAGTTGTTGAATGGATGAAAAATGATAATATACCTGTTCCTAATGTTAGACGTGTGTATAAACTATGCGATCAAGTGTGTGCGTATGTCTATAATGTTAGTTTATATTTAGCAGTAGGGTGTGTTGAAAAGATGTCAAATTTCGTCTTATTGCATTCTATCCTTTTCAGAAAATTTTCATTTCATTTTATATGATATTCTTCTATTATGAAACTTTTATTTATGACTAAAAACTTTTTAAAAAAGAATTCCAGTATTATATGGGTTTTATTTTGACTGAATAATATAGCGTGTAAATCTCTGACTGAAGGGTTTTCAAATTTTTCTAACTCTATCGAAAGCTTTTTTTCTTGTGTTTACATCTTTTCAACGTAAACTTCATAGGAAGTTTTTCCTTTCCACAATCTGAAAACTTTTTTTGTTGGTAAGACTAGGTTTTGAATTCTTCATGAGTAATATTCAGGTTAGACGTAGTGTTAGGTAAGGAGAGTAGGTCAATCGATAAGCTTGTGAAGGTAAATCGAATGGGATGGCTGGGATATGTGTCGCGAACGCCTACCCATCGCCTTCTTCGACGGTAAATGTTAGCTGACATAGGATCAGGTTGGAAAAGAGCTAGTGGTGGCCAGACCAAAACTTGAAAATCAGTCCATGATATCTTTGACAGTTAGTTTGAGCGGGTCAAGTAGGGTGGTGTAGACTTCGTGGTTGGGGTTCTCAGGATGTTAACAATCAATGGCTGGAGACAATTTGTGATACGGCTCGAAATCGTTTTCAATGGCTGGCTCAGTTGCATTCACTCTTTGTGATCTCCAGTAAATCCGCATGTCTTTCTATGTTACTGTTCTTTCCCCTTCACATTTCTGCTGATATTTGTACTTTTTAATCCTTTTTCCCTCTTTTGTCTACCTCTGTGTGCTGCACGGAGCAAAGGAACTGAGACTGCTGAACTTCTGTGCAAAGTTCGATGTTGAAACCAGTCAGTCAGTTGTGATTTCATCTATTATATTGGTAAGGCTGCTCTGTAAAGTCTTATATTCCAAATGGATTGGTATCACAGTTACTGTGCACTCTTTTTATTTTATCAGGGGTATTTAACCTCTTTAGAGTGATCGCTGTTGTAGCTCATGATTTATGACTTCTCTTTTGATCGTGTTTAATGTCTGTTTTCTATTTTGAGGACGAAATTTATCAAAGTTTATCATTTCAATTCGCTATCAACTTAGGTTCCCTTGCTTAACAATACGTAATGTTTCAGGTTAGACTACGGATTGATATCATTTAGAGAACCATTGAAAACCAATCAGGGAGTACTGGACAGCTGTTTCATCCTAGTTGGGGTCTCATCGTCAGTACGCACCCACCTCCAGGGTTCGAACCCAGGACAAGGCAATCTTGCATACTATTTAGCCACTGGGACCCGATACAGTGCCCCATGAATTCTAACTTCTACCAATTCGTGATCTTAGCGCTACCACCAACCAATCTTATCGACAGGAACTCCATCCTAACTCCCAACTGGATGGACCTCACTGGTCACGACTTCTCACTAGAACTCCAGGCAATTTCGTCCTGTAGCCAGTCACTAGCGAGCATCAGATCGATTTCTCAGAATTAGTTTGTGGGGATTCTATTTGTTTCAGGTTAAATCATCACGGATTGATGGTTGGTGGTCGCGCTGCAAATCACGAATAGGTAAAAGTAAGAATTCATCGGCCATTGAATCGGCTCTCTGTGACTGAATGATCTACGAGCTTTCCTTGTAACTGGAAGGTCCTGGGTTTGAACCCTGGCGGTGGGTGCGTACTGCCGATGAGTCCCAAACTAGGATGAAGCAGCTGTCCAGTACTCCCTGGTTGGTTTTCAATGGTTCTCTAACAGATATTATAATCCGTGGTCTAACCTGAAACAAATAGAATCCCTAAAAACCAATTCAAAATAAAGACACTACTTATTTTAAAAATAAGTAGTGTCTTTATTTTAATCATAATTAATTATTCTAAGTTCCTGTGTAGTTCGCACAATATCTTGGGTTTTGGCATTACATTTTCGTATAAAATTGACTGACTATAAAAACTGATGTATGCCAAAATTATGTCTTATTGACTGTTTGTGTATTTCACTATTCAAGTTGTATGTAACTGACAAAAACTTCATGAGATAAAATGAATTTATCTTATTCTGCAGAAGCTGTTCCTATTGAATTGTTCAAGTTTGTTGTATAACCTTTTCAACACTTTTTTCTTCACTAGGACTTTTCAGATTTAGGCAAAATCTCCACATTTGGTTTTCGTGGTGAAGCGTTAGCTAGTCTCAGCCATGTTGCTTTAGTGAGTGTTACAACACGAACAGCCAATCAAAATTTCGCTTTCAAAGTTAAATATCGTGCTGGTAATCCTGAATCAAAGCCTACCCCATGCGCTGCTAATCCTGGAACAACTATTGTTGCAGAGGATTTATTCTATAATGCTCCTATGAGGAGGGCAGCTTTGAGAAATGGACGTGAAGAGTTATCAAGGATAACAGATGTAGTTGCTCAGTAAGTGGATTAGAATTACAAATCATTATTATCATTATGCTTCATATTTTAAATTTTTGTCAAACATTCTAATCCAAATGTTACATGTACTTCCAAGAATATGTCTGAGTTGACACTAAGTTATATTGGAATCGCCAACCGGCTAAGTCAACGTTAGTAGAATTATTTATTTCCTTATATTCGTCAGACTACTTAAATAAAGTTTAAGTACCTAGTATTGTTTTGAAGGGATTTTCTTCGGTAACCATTATAATACAAACAAATATTCTTAATCACACTGTTTACGAGTGTGCCCTATACAAGATTGGGTTGGGATTTCGCTATCTACCCCTTTAACCTATTGTTATTTTCTCAGATAAGGCAACTAATTTTTAATGGCATAAATGAGCACTTATCCTTACATAAAACTTAAGTTATATTTCTTGGTTTCTTTTGAAACTGATCTACTTTCAAGACGTGTGAAGCTTTATCTATATGTGTAGAAAAATTCAATTAACAATGATTACGTCATGAGGAGCAGTGTGGCTCTTTAGAATTAGAAATTACTGATTTTTACGTGAACTAAATTATCAATGTAGAACTTTGCATAAAAGTGCCATCAGTTCAAAGTTTTGTGAATACTCTTCTGTCTCCAGGACACATATATTCTATGTGTAAGATTCTTGTGGCTTCATTGTCTGAGAGCTGGAGGAAATGTAAGTGATCAGTTAGACTTTGAACAAGCAATTGTTGATGCATCATAACTCTAGGTGGAATTTAAAAGATTTCCTTGCCCAGTAGCTGGCGATTTAATTAATTATTCCATAGAATGAAACATTTGTAGACAATGTCGTTGTTGTTTGGTCTCTTATCAGTCAGTCCGTTTAATTATTGTTGCTTGTCGTATTAAATAGTGATCTATGCTGACTGATGGACAAAATAGCATAATACGTAACACACACGTGGATCAATTTAAGTTGCAACACTTTGATAAAGCACAGAGAAGAAGAGAACATAAATATAATTCTATTGCAATGGAGAAGGAATTTAGGGAAGGAGAGTAACATAATGGAGATTGGCTAACTATTTCAAAGTCTGAAAGAAAACAAGGTTTGCATACATGTGCACGTTTCTGAATGATTTTCAGCTATATCATTAAATCTCTGACCATTGACTGTGATCAACAGTCAGTTACTCCATGGATTCACTCTACGTTTTAGCTTCACTGCATATAATTATCCCTACCTATTCCTGTATCAGCTAATACTACTTGTCAAGGAAGGCGGTAGCTCAGCATGTGTAAGAAATGCCCCAACTATTTGAATTTATACCGTTCCACATCCTTATCGACTGACATTTTCTCATTTCCCCTAATATTCTTCCCTTAAAATCTCATTATGAACTAGCATATTATACGACTTATCGTGGAAAATTGACGGCGAAATCGTTAACTTTAATCTACACTTTCCCATAATGTACTCCAAATTTATCTTAGGTTAGGACGAAGATACTGAAGTGATACAACAATACGGAAATAATTCAGTGTGGTCTGACAGGGAATTTTTTTAGATTTATACCTTTTGTAAAGAAATGTTGCTTAACTGCAGAAATATTTAAAGTTAGAGGGAACATATGAGAAGTATCTTTCAGAAAGAAATTTCACTTACTAAGTATTATACTTGTAAGAGGATTTTCAAAAAAATATATATTTCTTAAAGTACAATAAAGTTAGTGAATTAGTTAAACTCCCTTTCTTTTTATTCCATTGCAATTTCAATATTCCTGTGTTTCAGATTGAGATGAAGTAGAGCTGCCCAGTGCTTCTCGATTTTTTCACTGGTTCTCCATCTGATTTACATTTGTGATGAAAAAAACAACTTAAAAACTCAGAGGGCACTTTATATTCTGTTAGTTCATTGATAGTGGATAGAAAACACACTTATTTGTTGTTTAAAACGTTTCCCTTGAATAACTTCATATTACTCTCATCATAGATGTACAAATAGATATGTCCCTAATTGACTTTAGCGACTTAAGGATTGACTTAGAGTATGTGGATAATATTGTGCTTCTAGTTGAAGACGCTGTCAAAATACACAGCCTCCTGAACACCTTGAGCAGATGTTTTAATATGTTTGGTATGCTATTTTCCGCTATTAAATGTAAGATGACGCTGCAAGTCTTGTCCTCATAGACCCCTAGTTTCAAGAGAAGGAGCGAAGTGGTTGGGCATGTTGATTACTTCACTTTTGTGGGAAGTTGTACAAGGCCTGATGAACTGACAGCTGGCGAAATCTCAGGATGAATACAAAAGGGTGATAAAGTACTTGTCAAATTGTGTCATCTCTGTCGTAGACGTATTATAAGGTTGTCGATCAAAGTATGTATATGCTGCTCAACTGTCTGTTATGTCCTTCCTTACAGCTGTGAAACGTGGCTCTGTTGAAAGTGGGAAACTTAAAGAAGCTGGTTGTCTTAGACCACAGATGTTTGCGTTCTGTCCCATTTGTTAAGTAGTATAATGTAGTGAGTAATATTTAGGTTAGGGGTGAAGTGTTATGTAAGGAGGAATAGTCGATCAATAAGGTTGTGAAGCTACATAAGTTGAGATGGCTAGGACACAAGTTATGCATAACGAGCACACAAAACCATGTGGCTATCAAAATGCTAAATGGTTTGTTCTACCTGATCGCTCACCAACAGTCAATTCTTTCATCCATGAATTATATATATATATATATAGTTAATCAATTAACTATGTAGTATGATTTTGATATGTTTTTCCTTTTAAATTTGCCTGAATGAATATTATTCAGTTTAACTGGATTGTATGAAGTAACTGATAATATATACACTGATATAACTGTATGTTGAATAGTTACTATGGCAGCATGCCTAATTTTCTCCTTGCTAATTTCTATAAGTGTTTCCCTGTTCACATTTCACTTTAAGACATCAGTTCTTAATAGGAATGGAATTGATATGATCTGAATTAATCTGGTAGGCAGGAGAACGTACTTTTTTGGAAAAACAACAACAACAACTTTTTGAACAGATATTGATTTAATGCTGTATTGATTCAATAATCCGACTGAAATTTACTGACTGACAAGTGACATGTTTACATTAGAGGGAATCAGAAATTTTGCATAACTATTGCATCCAAATTATATATGATAGCACTTCACAAATCTTACTAGACGTATTTGTGGTATATATATATTAACAGAAATGCTGAACACGGAAGACTTGAGTTATGACTGCTGGAAATCGCTAGATCAATAGGCTTTCACAGGAAGATTGTTTGAAAATTGAATGTGCGTTGTTTCACTTTATATCTATGAAACTTGCTTTCCATATTCTGTTATTTTCCAACTTACATTGTTGGTAATTTTTAAAATTCACTTTATAAATTTTCTTCAACGAAATGCTAAGAAAACATTGTACGATTGTTCATAATGTATAAATGGGTCTATAAGTGGTCGGTCCCAACAGAGAAGTTTCAAAGCAGCGAAATAACGATAGCTTCAACAAATTAATTTCATTTTACACTTAACTAGTGCCTAAATCTCAGGTGTACTTCCTGGAGTGGCTATCACCAAATCGGATGTCAGAATAGATACTAATCGATGACATTGGTATTTCATTACCCGCTGACAGTGGTTGTTCGTTGGATTCCCATTCATTGACCAGATAGTATTTTAATTGTTCAGTAATCTGATGGTTCTTCGAAGATTCATGTTTACACACTACTCAAAAGCCGCAAACTAGGATGAAACAGCTGTTCTGTGCTGCTTAGTTCTCAGCTTTGATGTAGTTATGTTCTCTGAGCTGAATGGTTTACTTGCGAAGCTTTCATTGCCCTACTAGGCAACATCATCAGTGCATACTTCAATTTGAAGTGAGCTTGTTAATTTCTCCACGAGTTTATTAGTCATCTTTCCTGGTGACCCTGAACGTGATTGGTTGCTCTTGTCTGTCTTCACACCCTCTAATCTATTTGTATTGGTATTGATTGTTTCCTTGACCTGAAGTTTAACTTTTTTTGCATGAGCTTTTCCTCTCATGAGTTAGTAAATTTTATCTATGTCAATGTGCCTGTTAATTGCCTATTCCTTGGAATACCGGGCTTCCGAAAATTCTCTGACGTTCTTGATGTTTCCTCTTCCTAATATGTGAAAGTTATTCCAGTCGAATTGATGTCCGTGGTTGTCTGTTTGCAGCGTTACGAGGGAGTGGATATCATGTCTTTCGACCGCTAGTTTATGCTCATGGATACGAAGGGGACGTCCACTTTGGCCTATATAGTGTTTTTCGCAGTCGTTGCAACTTATTTTGTAGATGATGTTGGTTTTATCTTCTTTCGCTGTTGAGTCTTTTAGTTGACACAGAGCTGAGTGAAGTGATTTTGTTGGTTTATGTGCGACATCAATTCTTAAAGGTTTGAAGAGTCTTGCGGTGATTTCTGAGATGTCTTTTATATATGGTAGGGAGAGTTTTCTTGTGCTTTCCTTGGGGGCCTTTGATTTTGTCGGTTGGCCTGGAGGTAGATGTTTTTTGATGAAGTTTCGTGGATATCCATTCTTTTGAAAGACGTCCACGAGATATTTTTCTTCAATTCTGAATTGAAGAAAAATTGAAGTTCCAGTCCCGTTAGTTCCCGTTATCTCATCAATAATTTATTAAATTCTTATAAGTTTGCACCACAACCTATTCATCACATGCTTCCTTACATTAACTACTGAATAACTTGTTATTTCCAGAGAATAATTGTCCATTGGATTCCACCTTTTTCTGCTTATTTAAACCCTGTAAATTAGAAGAAATTCACAGGAATTCATTGAATGAAGACAAATCGATATTATTCTATTTATAATTCTACTGCTATCTTTGTTTCACTTGATCAATTATTGCTACTATAAATAGTATTGTTAGTAGTAGTAGTATTATTAAATAATGATAGAGACAACCTTTCTCTGATATCAGTTTAAATGAAAACTTAAGTTCTTGATATATGCCTAAATTAAAACAGAGAATATTAAAGGTTAGACAGATTCTCTAGCCAAAAAAAAAATAATTCTTCGCCTTAATGGTGTCTGGCAGTCTTTGAAATAACCTTGATTTACTGAATGATAATGATAATTAGTCATGGATAACTTTTATGGCATCAGTTTTATTAGCCATTCTGTACTTCGGTGCATAAGTCGCACTCCTCTTTGTAGCACACAAAGCAAGAGAAGAAAGTAGAAGAAATGCATAATATAGACAGTATACAGAGGTGTGAGACAAAGGAATAGTAATAACGAAGAACAAAACAGCTTCATAGAAATCATAAACACAAGTGAGCATCTGCGCACTCATTCTGTACTCAGCATGTTTAAGGGGATTAGTCAGCTAACTGAAACACAGCTAGGCGGATATTATAATATAATTTTTCTTGTCAAAAACATTTGGAAAAGTAAGGAGAGAAAACTGTCTATAAGATGTAATGGAATATGCATGTACATGTGTTAATAAGATTTACAAGGGAAAGAAGACATAATTACAGTCTCATTAGTATGCTGATTTCTAAGCTGTGTTCACAATTTTCAGCCGTTTTATTTCCTTTTGGGAGGTTTAATGAGGTTTTGCATATTGTTCAGATTAATCTATGAATTGAGCGTCATAAATCTTTACCCATCCAACCATCCGAAAAAATTTCAACATATATAGCAAGTTAAATAATTTCGAGTAGTTGTTACGCGTTGATAAAGCGAAATAGCTTCATGAGTAGTGGTCCACCGAGGAGAGGGCTCTCGAGTGGTTGCGCCACAGGATGATACTGCATGCTGGTGTCTCGTCTCGCAAGAGGCAGGGATAGGTGTATTCGGTTCTCCTGAAAACCAATAACCGGTCAATGGGTGTACCATTATGTGAATTGCGTCGATAGCGCAGAGATAAGGACGCTCGCCGACCGTGCACATGATGCGGGGTTCGATCCCCGGCCGACACACACCGGATATCAATGGTAGGCCTGCTAAATTTGGGCTATCGATATAACACGCTGAAAATTCCATAGTTGTACCAAAAATACTGTGAGGAATCAAGCTATGATAAAAATAAAAAAAATAAGTTAAGCCATCATTACCATAGTTTAATTTGTAGTGTGTTTAAACTGGGATGCATTTCTGATTGGACACCAGTCAGTAACTAGTGTAATGTGTGTGTCTAGTCCTATCTTTGGTGCAGACTGAATTCTGTCAGTCAAGTTTGCAATATGGCCACCATGCCAGGTGACTCGGCATCAGGGTGCACTGTGAATTGTTTGTATTAGATGGTTGGAGGCAATCGGCAAGAAGCCTTTGACCTAGGTTTCGTGCTAGCTGGCACTCATTTCAGTTGTTATAAACGCTGATGGGTTGACTAACAAACACACCGAATTAATTTAAATGAGGGTACTTGTTGTAACTGAGTGTTAATGTTTTGTTGGTTGTTGTTGAATGAGTCTCCATTCACGACACTGTAGCCAACTGATCACTTGGAAACATCCCTCGCTACTGAGGTAGACACAGAAGTCAGATTTAACTGAGACAAATGCGACAATAACATCAACTTTATTATTCACATTACTGAGTTATATATCGCTTACATATCAACAGAAATTTAAACCGTAGATAAATAATCAATCATTATTTTACGGTTAACAAAAATATGTTACCCGTCCTAACAATACTTATTTAATCTTATAAGTTATTAACCAATAGAGATAGGATTATAAGGAGTGGTCATTGAAATGTATTCAAGGAGAAATAGAAATGTAGGAATATTTACTATAGTAAGGTTTCGCTCTTATGTTGTTTGTCTTTGTAATGAAGTTTGTGATCTTTGTTATGTCATTTGTCATAAAAGTTCTGTAATAATAATATAATTTCTCTCTGTAACTGATCGACTCAAAGTAGAAGGGAACAAGTTAGACATGTTAATGAGGCTTTATGTCGATCGATCACCGTCGTGTAATTAGTGCCGTATGCCTGATTCTTAGTATTGATGTTGACTGTATTCTATCAGTCAAGTCACCATCTCCGTGATCTTTGAATTATTATTAGTCAGCTAAAGGCAGTTGGCACTAAACCTTTGGCTTATGTTTCGTACTTATCGGCCCTCTTCTGCAAGGTGTATTTACATCGTGGAAGGAATTGATGTCCTTTCAGAGATTCGAACCTCATCACTAATGCTGCTGTGCGAGATGATATATAAGGTGAATATATAAAATGTTTTTGACATTGATTATTCACTTTTTTATGGGAAAAGTTTTGTTCACGCTTTCATTTTTTTTTTGCATTTTAGATATGCAATTCATTATGCTCAACAATGTGGATTTTATTTACATTCTGAAAATGCTAATGGAAAAAGTTCCATTGAACAAGGTAAGGTAACATAGTGTAATATTTATATACTCATATTTTGTTTTAATTGTTCTCATATTTGTCTGTGAAGCATAATTAGAAAGGATATATTAGGTCTACGAAAGTTTCAGGTATTCTGACACTGATCCCTTGAAAACACTCCTGGCGTCAAGTAGAATGGCTAAGTAAGAAATGTAGAATTTAGTTTATTGTTAATATTGGCTCATTTTGATAAGTGTGATCGTTCTTTTGAAATTCACTATAACAACAGGAACTTGTAGTTGATGACTGTAGTTGATTTGGCTCAGGACCAAGCATATCAGAGCAAATACGTTCTTAATTTGTCTTCATCTTAATTGTGACTTCTTATTTCTATGTTTTATTATTTATTTTCATTATATTACTTTCATTCTTTTATTTTCTTTCATTTTACTTTCTATTTGATGAGAAATTATGACATGACAACTTGTACTGATTTGTAATTTTCTCTTGGCGCCATTAGAGTGGAATTATTTGGTTGATATCTTGCTAGGATTGAGATGTTTTTCTCCCTACTTTAACCTTCATTCAATTGACATCAGTCTGTCTTACATAGTTATACTAACATTCATTATTGAATTAATGGATGGTGACTAGGAGTAGAATCCAGCATATGCCTTTCGTCCTATCTGGGACTCGTCATCAGGACGTACCTGCATTCCCAATGAGAGTTATGATGCCCATAGTTTCAAACGCCAAAGTGTTATGCACTAGACAGCTTGGGCTGCGGCAACCAGCTCTTGTACAACGGTCTCCAGTTATTCTTTGTTACTAATTCAATTTTGATTTTCCCATTGACTGGTTGGACCGAAATGGTCGGCCTAAGTTGACATGTTGGCTGAGTACTTGGAGCAGTGGAAATCAAAATTGAATTATAGACGTTCATTATTCTTTATTTATTCATTCACTCATTTGTGTTCCTGTTCTTGTGTTATATAGGCTTGTTTGAGAATGAATGAATAGCTTTGTATTACAGTTTTTTTTGACAACAGTCATAAAAAGGCCTTATTCAGTTATACTGTTAGTCGTTATCCTACCAGTCTCAGTCGACGAGACTGTGAAATGACATCGACTGAGATGGTTAGGACATGTGTTACGTATGCATAGTCATCGCCTTCCTCGACGGGCGATGTTAGCTGATATAGGGTCAGGCTGGAAAAGAGCTAGCGGTGGTCAAACGAAAACGTGGCACCAGTCAATGAAATCTACAACAGTTAGTCTAGGCCACGTAGGAAGGTGTAGACTGGTCTCCTGGTTGGGGTCCTCGGGACGGTAAAAACCAATGGTTGGAAACAACTGGTGAAATGGCTGAAAATCGTTCTCAATGGCTGTCGCAGATGCATCCACTCCTTGTGACTTATCATTTCCAATGAAACTGTTTTGTTCTCCGTTATTACTATTCCTTTGTCTCACACCTCTGTTTACTGTCTCTAATATGCATTTCTTCTACTTTCTTCTCTTGCTTTGTGTGCTACATGAAGTGTGGTGACTTGAACTGCTGCACATATGTGCGAAGTTCTATGTCGAAAACAGACCGACCGACCTTTATCCTACCATGTCACGTAATTTACCTACTAAGTTAAAATAATTTGAAACTGTGTCAACCAGTAAGAAAGTAGCCTTGTTTTGTCATGAATTCTTTGTTCCACATTTTATTCCATAAAGTTTTAAATCTTTTATTACAAATTATTTATTTATATAATAAGTGAATATATGTTCATGAAAAATCCTATTTGCTGTTGTCCATCAATATACACGCCAAAAAATTCTGTTGACCATTAGATCACAGAAATAAGAATTATGTTATGAAGTAACAAATACGTACACACTGAACAGCTGTAAACTAACTGTCTATATCAAAAAAAATTTTTGTCCTTTTGCTGATTGATTAGATGGTAATTTTTGACAGTTAATCTGCTATTCTTCATTTTGTTTTTAGTGATAATGTCACCTTAACATACGATTCTTAGATTACCATTTTATTTTTAAGAAAAAAATAAAGCATAAACAAGTGTGATTATTATTACAAGCTGTCAATATTGTATTGTGATTTCTCTTCCTCTTAGCATTCATCTTTACTTTTTTTTTACCTTTCAAAAGAGAAATTAACAGTCGATCTGCATATTACAAGCTTTTGCTTCTTATTTTTGAGGTGAAATTGTAGTTATGCTCTATGTTTTGATGAAAGCCTCATCAAAATACTGATGTACTTTCAGATGGGTAACCTCCATATGCCTGATCACTTTTATGCCTAATACCATCAGTCTGCGTGTGAAGCGTGAATGGAGTTTTATTTGAATGTAGGTTTCTTGCCTATGCAGTTATACATGCTACAACTAAGCGTTCCGAGTGGAAAATAGGGCTTCAAACTGTACTTGAAGTTTCAGTAGCGATGCTATTGTTTCTTTTCTACGGGATGGGATTGTAAACCTCACGTCTAACCTTCCCTCGTTTCTTGGCTTACTGTCGGCTAGCAAACTAGGCGAGGTTTAAGAGTTCGTCGGTTGAGCATCGAACCGGGACGACTTGTGTGGTTGACGAGCATTCTACCTTTGAACCACTTACGCACATGATAATTCTACATCATTAGGAAATAGTTGTTAGGAATCACAAGGTGATTTTGAATAAAGTTCAAACAAACAGGCTTCTACTATAAAGCATTAACACTTTATTTCATATTTTTTTATCATCTCTGAATGGCTTCTATTAAATTTAGTAATATGCTGTGCGCTTTCAGTATATTGGAAGATATATCAAAGTTCCATTGTGGGTAAAATTTATTTTGATAAATTCTCAGTGTTATACAGTAATATTTACTGATGACCACGTTTCGAGCACAATTTATTGCTCACACAACTTGTGTTGTAATGACAGAAGACAAGAGCCAGGCAAGAGATTGTTTATTAATGACGTCTCTATGTGCATTACTGTCAGCGGAGAAGGAACGTCTTCTGATTGGTTGTTTTCCTACTGAAGGTTATTCTGTTATCTACTTGTGACCGTTTCTTAGAAAGTTAAGCCATATATCTGAGAATGGTATTTGCACACGTCAAGTCTACTGTGATTGGTTGGGGAGTTCCTCAAGGTTAAGCTTTGTTATTGTTTTTTCTCATGACCCTGATTCGGGCCTTAAACATTGATGTAAATTGTTGTCTACAATTTTGGCTTACAGACAGCTCTCACCACAGTGTAAGTAACTTGATATGTGTGCGTCATGGCACAGTGGTTAGGACTCTCGCCGACCGTGCACATGGTCTGGGGTTCGATCCCCTGCCGACGCACACTTCATATCAATGGTCGGCCTGCAAAATTTGGGCTACCGATATCAAATGCTGAAAATTCCATGCTTGTACCAAAAAACGGCGTGGAATCAAGCTGTAATAAAAAATAATAATAATGATTATGAGCAATAGTTTGTGCTTGAAACGTCATCAGTAAATATTACTGTATAACACTGTGAGAATTTATCAAAATAAATTTTACCCATAATGGAATTATACTCTACCACAGTGCACAAGTTCTATTCTTATATTAATATATCAAAGTTGTTGTCGCGATTCAAAAAGGTTGCTAGGCTGGTGAAGGATTGTCTAGGGCATATATATATAATTACAAAAGTTGTTAAATTAACTGTAATTATGATTAAGAAAACAGACATAATCAAATGATATCTTACTGAAAATAATAAAATTCAGTCACCACCATCGAGGGACATTAATCAAAATCTATTTCTACGTAATTGCTTCCACAGACAAGTGCAGATTGTTAGTTATAGTGGGATTCACAGAAAGGAGGCGAATTATTCACTGTAAGTTGTTAGCGAGTCTTATCGTATTGTGAGGGGAAGACTTTCTCTTCACCACACATATTGTGTATTCATTTATGCATTCTTTCTTGAATCTCTTCACTTCTGAATATCTTTCGATAAGTAACTCAAGTGCCTAAGAAACACCATGAATCAAATTGACAATTTGAAAATTAATTTGCAATTCACAATTTACACAGTTCAAAGAGGTGAAACTTAACCACAGTTCTCCTCCGAAACCAAATTTTCCGATCACAGGATGAGGTCGACCCCAAACGAGTGAAATGGATGCCTGGTGTTTAGATCACCTCGATCTGTCTAGCAAGCACTACTGGTTTATATGGGTAGTATACAAATATGTAACGACCGAAACTGACTCGTTGTTGTGTGAATGCAAGGAACTGATCTTTGCATTCTACTGTATAGCTGTCCGAAACTTCATTGTGAGACGCACAGTCACAAAACGCTACAAGGACAGCAAAAAGACGATTATTCTTCGGCAGATCCATGGTTCTATTCTATTAGGTTAAAGGATCAATCCTGTGGAGCCAATCAAACAAAACAATTTAGTTTATCTAATATTCTGCAATGATTGTCAGGTCAAGTACATCGGTCAAAGTAGTAGAACAGGGGCAGTCAGACTAGCGGAGCATGAAAGCTTAACAAAATCTAGGTTAGTTGACCTGAATAAGATAAGAAATTACACACAACAATATGATGGGATTAGATGACAGTTTTAAAGCCTTATGTCACAGGGTGGAGGGAGAGATTGATAACAGAAGCTTTGTTTATCGAATCAACTGCAAACACGTGTAATGGGAATGATTCAACACCTGTCCAATATATCTGGAAAATTCTACTACCCCAACGACGATAAATAGGAGAGAACAAAGAAAACTATAAAACTGAAGTTTCGAAGTCGTGTGATTATAATTGATATGATTATGAACAATAATAAATTGCATTCGAAACGTCGTCTGGTAAATAATAATACTGTTTCACTGTGTGATATATCTAATAAACAAACTAATACGGAATTACATACTACCACAGTGCCCAAGTTTTACACATATATTTATAATAACATCAAAAACTTAAAATTATCTCAGCAGTGCCGTTAGGCAGCTGTACAGACAGGGTAACCTCTAAGTACAAAACACGTATTGTAGAACAAAATTAGTTAACCGAAATTCGACTGTAAGAAGTACCTTAGAGTCAAGTAGAATATTCCCAACAAGGTTTGGATCGAAATTCTGTCCGCAAGAAACACGCACCAACAATTCCCGCTGACGGTCCAAGGTCAAAATGACCTTGATTCACTCAAACAAAATCATATAGTAGAACACATTATCAACGTATTGCACAACCACAAAGAGAAGCATTAAAATGAGAGATTAAACTTTAAGAAAGACAAACAATAAGGATCAAGTCAACATATGATATTTAAATGCCAGAACAATGATGTACAGTCTAGGAGAAGAACAAATGATAATTACATAGTTACTTGGAACATCCAAATAGGTACAAATATTGCGGTTGAATCGCCCAGAAGGGATTTTTCATACAAATATCCCGCCACATGCTACTCATTTCAATCAATCAGTAGTATATAGTTTTGCGCATTTATCCCTGCTTTCTTGATTACCATTCATTGTGTCAAGCAGATCATATATTGTGTTCTTAATAATTTGGTTTCCATAAGCAACTGTGTAAATTTCAAATTCCTTATTATTTTTCAAATTGTAAATTTTATTTTGTCTTCTTATTGAGGAAATCTATCAGCTGATGAAGTATTGATTTCACATTATTTGCTAATTTCTGTTTACTCAAATTATCTCGTCAATCAGAGATATGTGGCAGTTTATACTTTTCTACGGTTAATCGCCTAAAACTTTATGCTTTTTACATTGCAAATCAACTTGATTGGCATATTTTTTTTAAAAATGAATTATAAATAGTTTAAAATTATTCATTCATCTGATAATTGAGAACAACTTGCTATGATTGAAACAATATTGATGCTCAGTGATGGTTGAGTATGTAGGAATTTGAAGCGTCAAGTTAATTACTGTTTCACATAAGATGATCTTAACAGTCGTTATTCAATAGAACGTTTGTTAACACAACTTAAGTTATGAATTCTTGGTTTGCAGGGTTTTTATAGTTGATTAAAGGTTTGATCACGAGTTGATAGCAGTTAGAGAACCATTAGAAAACCTGAGAGTACTGGACAGCTGTTCTCAATGGGTGTCAGTTGATATTGAAACAATAATGTCATGTGATGTAGAGTGGGAGTGTTTGTTTACCATCTGCTGAAAATTTTGTAAGGTCGTTATTATTAGGTCATAAAGTTAACCCATTCTATTCAGTTCACCTTAGAGTTGAATGCGTGATCTCGTTAGTCAATTACCCAGTATGACCTTTCATCCAGGTCTATGAGACATACGCGCTTTTCATTATTTTCAAATTCATATTATTATAGATATTATTCAATCCCTTGTTCTCCTTCTACTTTCTATCCTTCATGTCGGTTGTTAATATTAAGCAGCTTTTTCAACACACCAAGAGTTATATTCTTCAAGAATCTGTGCATTTTGGTTACAGGATTTCATCATGAGCTGACATTGGTTAGAGAACCATTGGAAAACCTGCGAGTACTGGACAGCTGTTTCATCCTAGTTTAGGACTCTCCAGCAGTACGCACCCACCATCAGGGTGCGTCAGCTCATGATAAAATCGTGTAACCAATCAATCAAATTCTTACAAACCAATACTTGAACATATCTGTGCATTTTCTTTCCTCTTCACTTGCTTTACTTCATTCTTTCTCTACATAATGTTTCAAGGTAAATTTTATGTTTATATTTTCGTGGTTCATAGGATGCGTTGATTTCCACTATGATTATCACTGACAACACAACTTAGTGAAAATGTGGCATATTTCATATAAACATTTAACTGGTAGATGTTTTAATAAATAGCTTAAAATATCCTGGCGACTAATCTGATCTAATCATTATATGTGAAATGATTGAGTACGATTACATTGTGCAAAGGAGATTAGCATAAAACAACAATGCTATGGAAGATGGTTAAATTGTAACACATTTTAATTTGATCTCTTTATGTTACTAGTATTCACTTGTCCCATAGTATAAAATATATCAGAAGTCTAAAGAGGAAGCTTGCATGTGACAGTAATAATGAGTTTCTAGACTTTTCTCTGTGAAAACTAACGGAATCCTTCGAAGTGAAAACAGGAGTAAGAAAACGCTGCCTACTATCTCCAATGATTTTCTTGATTGCGGTAGACTAGATAATGCGACAAACAGCGGCAGGCAGTGAGGAGACAGGCATGAAATGCACCCACACAAAATACTTGGAGGATCTTGACTTCGCCGAGGAATATGTCTGATTTCCCACAAACTGGAAGATATGCAAGCGAAAAGCAACAAGTTGGCGGACGAAGCATCACAGGTAGGACTTCAGGTGAACATGGGCAAAACAGAGGTGATGAAGATTCCTGGCCACGAAAAATGGCAAGGACAACAAACAACAATCAGCATAAATGGGAGGAATATGAAAGAAGCAACCTCATTTACCTACCTACTTGGGAAGCATCGTTTCAACTACGGGCGGAAATCATGAGGATATCGAAGCGAGGATGGGGAAAGCAATGCAAGCTTTCATTACTCTCAAGTCTGTGTGGAGATCAATAGCACTCAGCATGAAAGTGAAAATAAGGTCCGGATTTTCAACTTTAATGTGGAGTCAGTGCTACTAGATGGATCACAGACTTGGCACCGCGTTACGAAGATCACTTCGAACAAACAGCTGTCTTCGCTCAGTGCTCAAGGTCAGATGGCTGTCAGAAAAGATCAGCAACAGGGACCTATGGAAATGACCGAACCAACCCAGCAGGAACCAGTTGTGCAACAAATCTGCAGGAAGAAATGGAGGTGGATTTGCAACACTTTGAGGAAACCATCAAGTGAATTTACACGCCAGTTCATCGCTCGAGTTGGACCCTAATGGGAAGCGGCGAGTTGGTGGTCAGTACGACGGTGACATGGAGGAGGTCATGTGAAGAGGAGATGAAAGCATCTGGGCAGACATGAAGTCAGGTGAGAACGTTGGTGGAGAACTGAACACAATAAAGACGTGCGGCTGAAGCCCTATTTTCCTCTAGGAACTAAAGGAGACAACAATAATTTCTGTGTTTGTTGCTTGCTGATGATCTAAAAGTAGGCGGAAATCTTAACGCTAGGTTATTTGATTTTTCAAGACTTGGTTTACAGGGATTTTATTGATTTTAAGATTGATTGTGAACTGACTCCAGTTAAAAACCCACTGAAAACCAGGGAGTACTGGACAGCTGTTGTAGCCTTGCTTCAAACTCTTCAGTGGCATCCATCCATGACCCAACCCAGGATCTTCAGGTTGCAAGGCGAGCTCGTATATTATTCAGCCACTAGGACAGAATCTAATAGCCCATCAATTCTAACTTTATTTTTAATGGTGGACATTAGTTTCAGATTGCTATTATTTGTTTAACGTGAAATGAATCAGATTGTGTGTTGAATCGTTCACTGAACAATAGAATAGGTAAAGAGAATTGTCTCTTAGTTATTTTTCTTATCGTTTTACATCTTTTAGATCTACGCACTTCTGCTGGTTGGTCAAGAATGGATGCGATACGCGCTGTGATTGGTTCATCCGTGGCACAGAATCTAATCTCTTTTACTAGTTCCCAGTGTTCATCATCGGAATCTACACGTTTAGCTGTAGAACGTTTTGGATTACGTTATGAAGGTTTACTTACAGCACCAAATCAAGTTTCTTCTGGTAAGTTTTATTTGGAAATCAGTAAATAAGCATTATGCAAAGAGAACTGTTTCGCCTCACACTGAAATATAAATTGAGTAGTGAGCTGCTACTTCTGCAGTTCAGAATGGGAACAGGTCTTTCTCATTGTCTGGTTAGTATGTCACCCTGTGGATATTGAGCTAGTACTGAAGTTTCTCGATTTTGAAAATATAGCCTATCTGTATTATGATGCAATCATTGTTTAATGTTATCATCGGGCATTCATCTTCGTTGTTTTCTTCTACAAACGTTCACACCTTACGATTTCTCATAAATAAAAATACTATGATTCAGTATTCAGTACTGTCTGGCTTGTGTAAAGGATTCTTTCCAGTAGGGCAATTTCTAGTGTAATTTCTAGTATTAAAATAGAAGAGCATGCGTTGGTGGCATAGCGGTTAGGACGCTCGCCGACCATGCACATGGTCCGGGGTACGATCCCCGGCCACCGACGTACTCCTTTACCTCGCTGAGCCAGAAATAATGCTGGTGAAGAGGGAAGGTTAGGCACGAGACTAGCAACCCCATCCTGTAAAATAAACACTGCTACAGAAACTTCAAGCCACTAGCTTGATGCCCTATGTTCCACTGCGGAACGTGAAGGAAAAAAAAATAAAAGAGCAGGTAGTTTGACGAATTCTCTTTCCTTTCAGTCGATTTACTTAGCTGTACAATAGTATTAACTTTCCCTTTTTGTGAGAATATACAAATTATTGATTGAGGTAAGTTGGTTGGTCATAGCAACAAAAAAGTAAATAAAGTAAAGCAAAAATATGATTCTCATCAAATCAAAACGGTATTTGCAAACTGTGTGGGCTAATCCAAATTTGACAGAAAATATATATGAAGATTAATAAGTCTCTGTCAATGGTTACATATTCATGATAAATAATTTGGAAACAAGGATAAATGGATATACTATGTGAGTAGTGAGTGGAATAAAAGATGGGGTGGGTTTGGGGAAGAGTTAATATCGGTAACATTTAGCAAACATAAAAATATAAAATCTATAATTTAGACCATAACATAGGAAGTAGTTGGACGTGTTGTGATGTTCGATTATAGCAGTTCCTACGGATCCCCTAGTACTCCCCTGCAACCATGTTTGATTATGTCCTTATGGATAAAGCATGCATTCAACGACCTAGATACTTTACTCCACAGAAGTAGCTGAATAGGCAGTTACTCGGGGAACGGGTTTATTTTCCAGAGTATTAGAAGCCACTGGGCAAAAAGTGAATATTCTAATATTCTAATTGATTTCTCCATAGGATAAATCCATTTCGTCATCCTTACATTGTCAGCAAGTGAATCACTTTTGAAGTTTACGTTCCCATGTAGTATCGTTTTTGTATAGATCGAAATTGTCGATAATTAATTTCCTGTGATATATAATGCAGATGTCAAATATTCACTCACACTTGGGTACCCATAAGTCATAGAAAGAAACTTAACGTAAAGAGGCTCTTTGCAGAAATTCTCGCCCTTCTCCATTTGACATCCTAATGAATATCCTTTGTCAAATATTCAGATCGCAAAAGACCCTGGACCTATCGCTGATTTCAGAAGACTAAGCCTAATACGCAGAATACTATTCACGGTAATCGACGCGGAAAAACAGTAAACGGTAGGGCAATAGGATTGTTTATTCTTCCACAGATAACGAAACAAAATTACAATTACCGCCAGTGCAAAGTCTGTAAATTAACGTTAATAGAATATACAGTTATACTTCTGATCGGATTTCTCCAGTCTTATGCCAACCAATATGCGATTAAGCAACAAAAAGCCTTCTTGTCTCCGGCGAATGGAGATCAGTTCGAACAAATAAACGATCCAATATTCATCATTATTGACATTATTCGTTTCGGTCCTCCCCCCCAATAATACGATGTTATAAAATTTAACCATTATATTTCGGTACAGTAACTAAAGGATGAATACTTGCATTTTAGTCTTTGTCGTCATACTATGTTCAGCATTTATTGTTACAAATTTTTAACTAGTGTGGAAAATTGTTTTGTTATTCTTATATGGTTTTCTGACTAATTTTGAAATCAATAGGAGTCAAAGCAACAGCCTGGTCTGTTTTCCTAAGATGATTCACAGATTAGTCTGTAAACTACAAATGAAGACGCGAACGTTCTCACATATGGGAAAGGAACAATCAACCTCATTAACAGTATTTAAACTTATATTTTATTTTGAAGTCTTCTTGTTGTCGTATTTTCTTCTCATTTCATAGTTTTGCAGATAATTACACTAAGTTCTTGTATCGTGAACTAGTAGCAGCTAATTAGCTGTCGAAAAAGCAATCAGCTTTGACATCTATTTCATTTTTATTTTGAAATCTTTTTGGGTGAACATTTAAAACCTTGTTAGTTGTTGAACTAAGGAGTGTCAATTTATGAAGTTATTTGGTACAATATGGCACCAAGAAGATACACCACAAAATAATAAAATAACATATGAGATAAAAAGTAAGAATATAAGTAGAGAAGGGATAAAGTACTTCATCTGGGAGGAAAGAAGTCATATTTAACAAGTTCAAACAGCATTCGTCATTTATTGTCGGAAAGAGAAGAAAGAAGGAAATTGCAGCTCGTCCGCCATTGTTTGCGATTCTTGGCCATATTCGATAACGTTTTCAGCCAGCGACTCGAGCTATCTCTCGGAATCCAACCAGAGAATCGTGACGCACCAAACAATGGTAACCTAACACAAATATCCTTCATCCCACGACGCCACGTCTTCACTTTTTCCATCCTGTCCCCGGGCTGGCTAGCGAACAGAGACCTGTATGGAAACCTCTGGGATGAAATTCGTAGCACATGTCCAAGCCATAAAATTCGATGTTTCCAGATGGCGACACACGATGAATGGTGATCTCCACTACGTCCAAACACACGCTGCCAGACCTCAGAATTATTCACACGATGATGATATCGAATGCAAGCAATTCTACAGAGACAGTGATGGTCGAATACGCACAGTTGCCACACATCCTCAGCTCAGAGAGGCTAGGTTTCACAGGCGTACAGCAAGACCACGCACACCAAACCATTGCGAACCCGACCTTTGACAACCAGACTAACTTCGCAACAGCACCAGAGGTGGTTACAATTGGCGCATGCCACCCTAGTTATTGTGATACGATTAGAAATCTTGTCCGCCACACCTCCACCAGCACTCACAAAACTACCCAGATGTACGAACTTATCGACAAATTCAAGCAGTTTACCTGCAAGGGTGAGTGCAGGCACAGACTCCGGCCAATCTTTTAACAGTACTTCGCACTCAGACGGCGCAAAGCACATACCATACTTACAGACACTGATCGCCAACCGAGTGATTGCGATTTGGCCTGCCTACATGCTATCGCACAGTAAGACGGTATCGTCTGCATACTCGAGGTCGGAGTCTTTCCCCAGGAGGCAGATCTGTACCACCACCACCACGCACGTCCTACAGAGCTGACTCCAGAATGTCATGGATAGCGAAGTAAAAGAGAAATGGAGATATTCCCAACCAACCCCAGTGTTGGTTGATAACAGTGGTTATACCTGGATGTGTGCCCTTATTCAACCTCAGGTATTTCCGTATAGGGCTTTCAGGATGTTAACAAACTTCTCAGGTACACCTTGCTTTAACAGGTAGTCGCAGAGTGCGGTTTTATCCAAAGAATCGAAGGCAACCTTAATGTCAAGAAACACAACAGTTGTAGGTCTGAAATACGTGTAACACTGTTCTAGCAAATGACGAGTGGTGAAAACAAGGTCAATGCATCCACTGACTGGAGAAAATCCAGTCTGCTCTTCGCAGATCAGTTTTGCACAGCCTGCAGAGTAGCACAGAAGCCAATATTTTTGACGCGATTGGCAGCAAACTAACACCCCGAAGATTGCCACAGGAATTACGTCAGCTCTTTTAAAAGATGGGATGGCTTCATTCCACACTGACGGAACATTCTCGCTTTCCCACACTTCCTGAACAGTTCAGTCAACGTTCTGATGAGAATCTCATCATCACCTACAAAAAGCAGGCAGGGTTAGGTTGACTGGGACCGGTGCCCTAGAGCATTACGCATTTTTCATGTCTGAAATGTTCCTTAAATCTTTTTACAACTAGGTAACCTTTTCAGATGTTTGCTTACAAGGATTTAATTTTTTTGAGTTAAACAACCAGTGGAAACCAGGGAGTACTGGACGACTGAGTCCCAAACCAGGACTAAGCAGCTGCCAGTACTGCGTAGATTTCAAGAGTTGTCCAAATGTAGTCTCTTCCTGATGAAATTTGAGATAACCTTTTTTATCATAGAAACAACTTTCAACTATTTGGAGTAATTTCCACTATTTTCCATTATGGATGTTATTCATTACTCTATCTAATTGGTGATGATTAATACATTTGATGTCTTTTAGTATAAAATTGTTTTAGGTTAAAGCGGATAAATTGTAGTCTGCTGTAATTATAAGTTTTAATTCTCTTCAAACCATTCTGTCGTTTTACTTCTACTTTTATATGGAAACGATGAAATAAATTGCCGTTGTCTAAAGTTCGAATATATATAATATATGTACAGTATATCTCTGGCAATATGGTGTGTGCACAAGAGTAGGAAGGACAGTATAGCTGCAAACTCTATGAATGATAGCAACCACACGAATGCAAATGACTTTATTCTAGTAATCTTTCATTGTTATTTGTCTAAGAGTTGATGAAACTGTCCGTTCTTACTAAGTGTTGTGCATCTTCTACGTAGTTTATTCAATCTAATATTAAGCATTACAGGATAGTCTAAATGTACCGTTTTTGTTTACTTTGAGCATCAAAGTTTTATTCTAGTTTATGAATATAAAAACAACAAAGTTCGGCGAACAGTCTCTTTTCTGCGACTAATTCATTCACTTAGCTGTACAATCGCATTTATATATAATTATTTTGTGTGTGTGTGTGTATGTGTACATTAGGATTGTCAGACAAAAATAAAAATTAGTTGCGGTTATTATTTACGTCATCAAAATGTTTCGAAAATGTGATGAATAATCAAATTGTAACTAGGGCTAAGAGAGGGGAAGATTGGTAAGTAATGACAAGGGTTGCGTAGTATGAAAGGCACCTAGAAAAATAGGATGTTAATGAAAGAGCATGAAGACATGTGTGCAAAATAAATTATGTAATAGGTAGAAAGATTAAATAAAGGGTTGGTTAAAAAAAGATGTTACTAGTTTGGCCAAAATCTTAATCATTTAATCATTTAAGGAACTATTCTCCCGTAGAGCATTTCATATTCCCTAATGAGAGCAACTTGTATATTAACGCTCTAATAATAATTGTTTTACAACGCTTCATCTGTGCAACATAATTTTTTTTCCTTCACGTTCCCAGTGGAACATATGGCTTCAAGCTAGTGGCTTGAAGTTTCAGTAGCAGTGGTATTTATTTTACAGGATGGGGTTGCTAGCCTCATGCCCAACCTTTCCTCTTTACCAGCATTATTTCTAGCTTAGCGAGGTAAAGGAGTGCGTCGGCCGGGGATCGAACCCGGACCATGTGCATGGTCGGCGAGCGTTCTAACCGCTATACCACCGACGCGTGTAACATAATTAGTTTTCACTAATTACACACAGCTAAGCTAAGCAATACTTAGTTCAAGAAATAAAGACAAACTACCCCGTTTCGCCTCTTCCATGTGTATCTACCAGTTTAACTGCCCGTGTGGAGCTAGTTACATTAGGTATGCGACCAGGCAAGTTAAGCGTCGAATTTCTGAACACCTCCCATCTTGGTTTGGCAAAGGTCCGAATAAAGCTATACGCAGCTCAATACTAGCTCATCTCGTCGATACTGGCTGGACATCAAGTCGACTCTAACAAAGCTTTCAAACTTATTTGTTGTATATCACCCAACCTCTTGCATAGTCTACGAGTACGACTTTTACATACAGCAGAGGCAATCAGAATTCTTCTGAACAAGCCAAATCTGTGTGTTCAAAAGAAGTTTGTATAGCCGCTTTCGTTGCCATGGCCAACTGCATGATATGTATTAAGTTTGATTGGACACTGGTAACTGGTGTGATGTATCTAGTCCTTTCTCTGGTGGAGACTGAATTCTATCAGTCCGGTTTGCAATGTAGCCGATTGCCTCCAACCATCTAATATCATATATTAAGTTTTTTTAAAACCGATTTTTTCCTTCGCTTTGTGAATATCTTTTGACTTTTAATAATTTCTACAATTCTGGCTAATTCTATTGACTTGTTTGTATTTTACCTAATTCTTCTGAGTCATCCTATTCTTCTTAGCCATCACCATTTTACAAATTTCTTGATTGTGTAATAACTTCTGACTGACGCCTAGTAATTAACTTATCTTGAATTCCGTAATTAAGTCTCATCCTTCCTTCAAAACTTAGATATCTTGTTACTAACATTTATTAGTTAATTGTTTTGATGACTCATAACCTCTTAATTTCACTCCCCCTCCCCTATGCGTAAAACTGCTTGACTAAAATAACCGCTTGATTGGTAAAACATTTTGATGTAAAAAACACTTATATATCATTATGAGGATATCAAAGCAAGGATCGGAAAAGCAAGACAAGCTTTCATTACTCTCAAGTCTGTGTGGAGGTCAACAGTACTCAGCATCAAAAATAAGATCCGGATTTTCAACTCCAATGTGAAGTCAGTGCTACTATATTGATCATAAAGAGCACATCAAACAAACTACAGACCTTCATCAACAGCTATCTTCGCTCAATACTCAAGATCAGATGGCCAAAAAAGATCAGCAACAGGGATCTCTGGAAACTAACCAACCAACCAGGAGCCAGTTGTGCAACAACTATGCAGGAAGAAATGGAGGTGGATTGGCCATACTCTGAGGAAACCATCAAGTGACATCACTAGACAAGCCATTGCTCGAGTGGAACCCGAAAGGGAAGCGGCGAGTTGGTCGTCAGTGCAAGGGTGACTTGGAGGAGGTCATGTGAAGAGGAGATGAAAGCATATGGGCAGACTTGGAGCCAGGTGGAAACGTTGACAGAGAACCGAACGCAATGGAGACGCACGGCTGAAGCCCTATGTTCCTCTAGGAATTAAAGGAAATAATAATAATATTAGTGTAGGTACAGCGGATGATGAGGAACTAACTGAAAAGGAATGCATATTTCTTCGCACAATCTGTTTTTGTTTTTCTAAATGCGTAAATGGGAATTTGGAGATTGCTAAAATGATGTGCTCTAATTATAAGTTCTACTACCATGTGACCATATGAATAATTTTTTCACGCCTGGCTATATTGACTGAGATGTTTTTTCCCCCATGATTATATCATTTTAATGAGAAGGTTGACTGAATAAAGAAGAGAAAAGAAGGCAGTTACAATACCAGTATACTCACCATTTGTCTCTAGGATTAACAGTATTCTAACAAAAACTCAGTTTACTAGTGTGTTTAGTAAGAAGTGTTTTTATCAAAGATAAAATAATGGAGTTAATGCAGATATTGAAGGAAACAGGAAGACAAAAAAGAAAACGAAACAGATGCATACAGGGCATTTGTAGGCGTATTATTTTTCAACAGTAAATGATCTATGATGATAGCCTTACTTGTTGAATGTGAGTTGTTTCCCAAAGCATATTACAGGATTTTGATGATTATTGACTGAAACTGCATTGTTATTAGATGCATTTATTTCTATGGTGTAGTTTAGCAATTAAGTAAGCATTGACAGTCGTCAAACACCCACAACCATAAAATAATCAGATTTTACTAAAATAAAGTAGAACTTAAATTGAAGTCTTTTACTTACATCTCCTTGCACTGCAGTTTGAGTCGTTTATTCTACTGAAGCATAAAAACAGATAATGGTTGACATGGTAGCTATCGATATTTTAAAATTTGTTCCAATTTTTTCTTCTAGAGTTTTAAATATACATTTTTCGCTTCTTAATTTTAAGTATTAATTTTTTGTTGAAAATTCCCCAGAAAATCTACAAAATGCTTGATAGTAAGTACAACTTATTTGAAATGGTTGTTTTATATGATAAGTATAGAATCTTGCTTTAATATCTCCTCATTCCCGTGCATTTCAAATGGAGCATAGGGCTTAAAGCTTGAGCTTTGAAGTTTCAGTAACGGTGGTGTTGTTAGCCTCACTTCCAATCTTCCCTCTTTACTGGGCTTCCTAGGGAGGTATAGGAGTGCGTCCCGTTCACCGAGAATCGAATCCGGACCATGTACTTGGTCGGCGAGTATTTTACCACTGAACCGCTGAGGATGCTTCAGTATTCTTATTTAATTGATTTGGATGAGCTCTTGAGTTTTCCATAATGGGGAGCAAGTGACATGACACCAGTCTGTAAGACGATCGATTAGTAGTTGTCTTCAAGTCTATTGTAGACTTCTCATTGAAGTATGTTTGTGAACTGACATTTCTGATCGTCAAACAGTCGTGTTTCTGTTCATTGTGAATGGTTTTATGTACGTACACTGTACCTAAGTTTGGCTCCTTGCATATGAGTAAATTGTTATCGATACACTGGAAGTAGTGTTTTCTTAATTCGTAATTTAGCTGCCTCCTGTGTTATTGAGACAGGAACAGAAACTTATTCCACAGCAGTAAAAGCTACTCGAATGTAGATAACATGAGAAAGAAAAGTATAATGTAATTTGTAAATGAGTTTGTGTTAATTAATTGAAGAATCTCATAGAACTTATCTTCAGATAGCTTTATCCGTCGTATTTGTTGGTGCATAGATAATTTTTTTTGTTGATTTCTTTTTTTGTTTTCTATTCAACCTTCTCTTTCTGTAGGTTCGAGTCCCTCGCTGAAATTCAATCTTTTCATCAATAATCGTTTAGTTCATTGTACACCTATAAAACGTGTTGTAGAATGTGCTTATTCTGTTGTTATTTCACGTGCTTTATCATCTAATACAAATAATGGTGGTGATGATCGAATAAATAAAAATTATGGAACAAGTATTTCGAAATCAATTCGAGTTTCAAATAATTCAAATATGTTTAAATCTGCCACTTGTAATTCATTATATGTATACTTAAATATCCAGTTGCCACCGCATACATTAGATGTGAATGTTCATCCAACTAAAGCTGAAGTGAATTTTCTTCATGAGGTTAGTCTTCGTGATGTTTTTACTTAACTATTATTATTATTATTATTACTTATTGTCCATGACTTCTGTTCTGAGTAGGAAATAGGGTTTCTATTGCATTCTGTACTTCACTTAGTTCTCCGCCATCACTATCAACCAGCTGTATGACTGTGTAAAATGGCGGATTTAAAATTCAGACACCAACATGAAGCAGTGAATGAATGACTTTGGACTCTCCAATCTCATGAAAAAGGCGACTTTTCTGTATAAAATACATATATTTAGGAAAATAGTGAATAAAAAGGCGCGAAACTGTTACACAGGTTATCTTTTTCCGAAGTGGGACAAAAATGCCTCTCATTTTTTACATTGGAGTGTCATTAGAGTAACTAAATCAGAGTCTATGCATGCATTCATCTAGGTCTTCTAACCGTAACGTGAAACGACCCCCCAAAGTAAATTTAATCTAAATTGAACCAACCCTTATATTTCCCTTATTGGGTTAACCTAACCCCAACGTGTCTGTAACCTAAACCTCAACTAAATCTTTGCCAAACCTAACCTAAAACCTATCAGATACCTTTGTTTAATATCATAGCACTCCATTAAACGTATTTTATTTATGATTATATTGTTATATGCCTGGTTTTACTAGCTTGCTGACTGAGCGTCTCTAAATAATTAGTGCAGACGCACTTCTTTGGTACGTTTTGGTGCTTAAAGTTCAACTCTATCGCCAAAATCTTGAATATCCCCTTCACATGGTCTCTTCCATGTCACTTTTGGACACCCATCCTACCGCTTCTCACCATTCGAGTTCCACTTGATAACCTGACCTTACTGGTATTACTGTTAAATGCTTGAGCATGTTGACAGGATGTGGAGCCGTGTTTATGCCATGAAACACAGGTATTAAATTAGTAAGAATTCATCTGCTTATACAGTAGATTTCGGTATATTCTTTGGCATATTTTATTGGACCCAGCATCATCAGGTCTTATTAAGATCGCTCTACCATTCTGTTACTGGATCAAAAATTAGTAGAGTAGAATTTCCATTTTTTTGATAAATGATATTTACTCGTGTTGAAAATTGCTTTGATTCATATTAGATCCGAAGTCTAAGTAGATCGAAGGCATTTGGGATTTGTAACCTAACCATAGAATTTATTTTATTAGCATACTGATTATTATTATCAGTTTTGCAGTAATAATATTCGTAATAATTTTCACGCTTTTCCAGACCTTTTCTGTGCTGATTATTACATACATAACCGTGTTATTCATGCTTTTTATTTCCATAGGATGAAATTGTCAATGGACTGCAAGATGCCATTGAACACGCCCTTCTGTCTTCTGCACAAATTCGTACATTCATTAAAAATTCATTACCAACCCCAATGACGTTTAGTAAACCAGAGGAAGTAAATCCGGATGATGAGTCAGGGGTGAACAACACCTCTAAATGTCTTCAGTCATCACAAGTTGTGTATAGACCACATGAAAAAGTACGAATCGATGTACGTGAACAACAGTTGGAACGCTTTTTATCACCTCAGTTGAATCGCACCGTGAAAAATACAATTGGTAATAGTAGTAAATGTAAGCGTGAAATTGAAACATCAGATGAGAGTTTATTGAAAAAGTCAAAGTTTGAAATGAGTCCAGACATCGAAGTTGATTCTGATGAAGCTGATGAATTACTGAAATCAAATTCTCGTGAAGAACAAAGCTCATTTGGTCACCGTAAATTTGATATAAATATCCTTAGGTTGGTTATCAGTTTTATATATATCTATGCGAAACCGATTTTTTATTCAAACATAATTATTATTGTTTGCACACGTGATGGCATTAATAGAACATGAAATATTCTTGTGTTTTAATACTCCTACTTGTACTGATTGGCGCCATCAAGAGTTAGAAAACATCGAAGGATTACCTTACTATTTAGGTAATCTGATCATGGCTATCTTCAAATTATCTGATCATTTATTGTGTATATTAAATAAAAGAAACCGAATTCTTCAAGTGAATTACTTGATAGCAGAATGATACAGTACCTGTATTATTTTCTGAAAATGCATCCTGCGTTCAGTTATGTTTTTGTTCGTGGATTACTGTTTTAAAAGACTTGAGGTATTGAAAACACTAATTCACTTTCACTCTCATCCGAACAATCAAGTATGTGTCTTTGATCATAGGTGCCTACGTTCTATCTCCCGTGTGAAGTGATATAATTGGGTAAGCAATAATGAGGTTAGGCGTCGAGTGCTAAGCAGGTGGGAGGGGAAATCAATTGACGAGGCTGTGAAGCTACATCGACTGAGATGGTTAAGACATGTGTTACGTATGCCTAGTCATCGCCTTCCCCGACGGGCAATGTTAGCTGACATGAGGTCAGGCTGGAAAAGAGCTAGCTGTGGTCAAACCAAAACATGGCACCAGTCAATAAAATCCACGACAGTTAGTTTAAGCCACGTAGGAAGGTGTAGACTTCCTGATTGGGGTCCTCGGGGCGGTAAAAGCCAATGGCTGGAGACAATTGGTAATATGGCTCAAAATCCTCGTTGTCAGTGGCTGGCGCAAATGCATCCACTCCTTGTGACTTATAATATCCAATGAAACTATATTGCTCTTCGTTATTACTATTCCTTTTGTCTCATATCCCTGTTTACTGTCTCTATTTTGCATTTCTTCTACTTTCTTCTCTTGTTCTGTGTGCTACATGGAGTGTGGCGACTTGAACTGCTGCGCATCGATGCAAAGTTCTATGTTGAAAACAGACAGACAGAATAAAGTATGTAGCGACAGACTTTTATCCCTCTCTCTGTCTCTTCATGAGGAAACTCAATTAATAATAATAATAATCTGCTTTATTCCAAAACAGTACTTATAATGCAGCATGGAATTCTCAGCATTTGTCACAATATTGCAATATACTGGGAAACTTTCAGTCTCGACAGACAGAGAGGCCTGAAGTTTCTTAACTATAGTATGTCTACTTTAATATCATTAATCAAGTGATTCTACTTAACGTGAGCAATGGTACCATAAGATTTATGGTCATCGCTTCATGTCTCCTACGTTTAGCCTTCCTATCCCGTAACCGTTATTATTAGAACAAAAAAAGCTGTTACCAAGTGCTAAACCATTTTTCTTGTGTCTGTACTGTTGTATCGTCAGAAAGCAGTCTGTCATGACTAAAACAAGTGCTTAAATTAGTGATTCACACATATGAACACTTTCCTTTCTACTCTCAAAACTAGGAGTTTATACAAACGAATCTTGTAGTACTATGTCGTTTTTGACACGCAAAAACTACATGCCAAACTTACTCAGATTTTCATTCAGGGTTTTCATGAAACCCTATATTTTATTCAATGCGTTGACTCGACGCAGTTCTATTTTCCACGTGCTTCAGTTTTAATGGTGTATTTTCTGGAAGCGAGTTGGTTCATCAGAGGTGAAGACTGAACACGGTCACCTTCATGAATACTTTAATGGCATAATTAGATAGGAACAGTGGCATTTGGTGTTCTCGTTTAATACTGTGCTGGTTGTCGTCATTTTGCACGATCACTCTCCGTAATTTACTGTTCGACATATGTTTTAGTAACAGATTCAAGGGAACTCAGTTGGTTTAACTTAACCAGAATTGCTCCGAAGAGTGGGTGTCATGTAAGGCATTGACAAGAATCTTTCCTCAGTATACACATTTCTTTCTCAATATTGAATTCTAAAATAGTAGAGAAGATTTGTAGCTCAGGTGGATATTTTTGTTTTGTTGTTTTCTTTGACCTAAATGATGTTTTGAGTGCTAACTTCACTGAGAAATGGGCCTTGGGAATTCCCTATGGGTGGAATATACGTCGCTCTTGGTTACCTCCACCGTGATTGACTATTCCCGTAGATTTCCTTACGTTTGTATCTGGTTTTGTTTACCCTGTCTTAGGTTTTTTAAATTGTCCCAGTTTAGTTGTTGTTCATAGTTGTCCACGTGGATCAATATAAACTCATATCAACAGGGGAAACACAAAGAACGCCAGAGAATTTCTGTAGGCCTAGTACTCAAATTATTTCGTGACTAATCGACATACATGTATAGATCGAATTTGCCAGTCAATCAAAAATGGGTCACGTGAGGACAAGGTAAAATAATAGCTCAACGAGAGGATCAATGTCAATGCAATCATCATAAATAAATCTACGGAGACAAACAGTCAAAATGAAAGTCACTAGGAGAGAAAAATATTTCATCCCTGAGGAATCCTTAAAGCATTTTTCACACTAAAATTAGCTCTGGAGATCTTATTCAGATGGACAATGAACTATTCAGCTCCGAGAACAAAATGATACCAAAACATTGGGTTTTTGTACGATTTGACTTTGCATATACACAGTGGTGTTATTTTTTATATCGTTTTTTCGTAATTCGATTAGTCTTCACAGTTTATGTTGAATTAGATTAAAATGGTGATATCAACTCACCAATTTATTGATTTTGAATCGTAGTTGTAAAGTTAAGGGTAGCTTGGTTGATTGAATAGGGTTCTCGAGAAATAAGCCATTTCACTTGTGTGCTATGTGGTTGTGTATTTCTTTCTCCTCATACATCTCATGTCCAGGCGAGTCGAGAATCGAACCTGGACCGCATGCACGGTAGGTGAGCATTCTACCAGTAAACCACCGACGCATCTCGGCCGGTCGGTCGGTTTTCGACATAGAACTTTGCACCGATGCGCAGCAGTTCAAGTCGCCACACTCCATGTAGCACACAGAACAAGAGAAGAAAGTAGAAGAAATGCAAAATAGAGACAGTAAACAGGGATATGAGACAAAAGGAATAGTAATAATGAAGAGCAATATAGTTTCATTGGATATTATAAGTCACAAGGAGTGGATGCATTTGCGCCAGCCACTGACAACGAGGATTTTGAGCCATATTACCAATTGTCTCCAGCCATTGGCTTTTACCGCCCCGAAGACCCCAACCAGGAAGTCTACACCTTCCTACATGGCTTAAACTATTTGTCGTGTATTTTATTGACTGGTGCTATGTTTTAGTTTGACCGCCGCTAGTTCTTTTCAAGCCTGACCCTATATCAGCTAACATTTCCCATTGTCGAGGAAGGCGATGACTGGGCTGGCATACGTAACACATGTCTTAACCATCTCAGTCGATGTAGCTTCACAGCCTCATCATTTGATTTCCCCTCTCACCTGCTTAGCACTCGACGCCTAACCTCATTATTGCTTACCCAATTATACCACTTCACACGGGAGATAGAACGCAGACACCTATGATCGAAGACAGCTAATCTTTTCATGTCTTCCACTCTCGATGGCCAGGTCTCACAGCCATAAAGGAGGACGGAGCGGACTGTTGAGCAGTACACACGCCCTTTGGTCCATAGTCGGACCTCGCGTCTACGCTAGAGACGACGTAAACTGGCATATGCGACGCATCTTGCATACTACTACCTCGAATGTTGAGCTAAACATGGACAGGGGCTTATAGAGTATCAGCAATTGACACCTGAGGTGTACACATATTAATCTTATTAAAAGTAAATTGCTCGATGTTTATGAGGCCTTTTCTGATTTCAGTTTCATTTCTCCTTCCATGCAGATAAAGGAGTTTAATGCCAATTAAGTGTCATTTTTAACTTCATTATAAAGAGATCATTAGGAGAATAGTAATTGAAGGTTTCATCTTTGCATTTATGCTTCATTTAATTTTATATATGTCCAAACCACGTTCACTTTTAACGGTTTGAAAAAATTTGGGCATTGGGTATATGATATTCGTTATAATAAAGGTTTTTGTATTTCCCAATGAATGAAAAACAAAACGATATTGTTTTTACTGACGTTTCGCTATTTAATGCTGCTAATAACGTTACCAAAGTATTATTAAACCAGAATTTACAAAATCTCAGCATATATATAACAAACAGTTAGGGGGTGAGAAAATAGACATAGGTCAAGTTAAAGGGACATATTGAAAGTAAAAATAGCACTGAAGATAACTAAACCAAATAACAAAGGTAATAGTATGTCTGTTATCATATCAAAATAAATTTTACTAACTTGATCATCGTTCGTCTGTCTGGGGGCATTTTTAGTTGTCAAGTTGGTCAATTGGTAAAGATAACAAAATCATGTGTGGATTGTTGGATTTGATCGGTGTGTAAAATTATAAAAGTGTGTGTTTACATAGTGAACTTGCTTATCACATTCGTGTTAATTTTGTCACTTCATGGGGGAGGGAGGTGTTGTAACCAGGTCAGATTCTGTTTTAGTCCATCATTCCTATTCAGTTCAGACAATTTGGATTCCACTTGATATGAAGTGCTTCTGATATTAGACGTTCTTTGTGATTTCTGAAGTTTTTCTGGATTATTTCAATATTGTCAAAATCAATTTTGTGACCTGATTCTATAGCATGTAGACCTGTGGCTGATGATTTTTCAAGTTTTTGTAGTTCAACAGGATTTCTCGGTGGTCGAAGAGATGCTCTACGGTGTTCATTTCTTCTTATTTTGATTTCTCTCTGGTGATGTTTGTCTGATGTATATCGCATCACATTCCAAGTATTTTATTTTATAGACACAATTAGATAGAGAATCTTTGGGGATTTAATTTGTTTATTTATCCACCTTCAGATCAACTGTACAGTCTGGATTGTATGATCAATCAGAAAATGAAACAGACAGTAGTCTACCAAGTAATTCTACACAAAATACCACTGAGAATCAAGTAAATCTGAACACTACCAATGATATCGATTACGTTGTGAATGACAGTGATGCCAGCCTGACAGCCAAACCAATAATAAAATCAAATCGGATTTCTTCATCTTCACAAGATACTAATTCCATTGATTTTAAAAGTTTACTGATTACATCAAATCCAACATCATCTTCCTTAAAAAATGATCCCAATGATTCCTTCCTATCATCATCATCATCATCATTGTCAAAGACACGACATCGTAAAGTATATCTGATGAGTATTCTTGCACTGAAGCGTAATTTAGAAGGTGATTTAGACAAGTCAATAAAAGCGGTATTACGCTCGTGTAAATTTATTGGTTTCATTGATGAAACAAGATGTTTAGCTCAGCATAATACAGAATTATTACTTATCCGTTTGAAACCGTTGACTCAAGCATTATTCTATCAATTATTGTTGGTGAATTTCGCCAATCATGGAGAGGTAAGCTACACAGTTCTAATAAATTATAACTATGTTGAAAGTTATTTGCACTTCTAAATTATTGTATTGTTTAAGTGCGTCGGTGGCACAGCGGTAGAATGCTCTCCGACTACCCATGTGGTCCGGGGTTCGATCTCCGGTCGACGCACTCCTAAACCTCGCTTAGCCGGTAGTAAGGCCAGTAAAGAGCGGGGAGTAGGGCGTGAGGCTAGCATCCCCACCCTGTAAAAATAAAACCACTGCTATCAAAACTCTGAAGCTCTAGCTTGAAAACGTGAAGGCATAAGAAAAACGTGATGAAATACGTAACTTATTCGTGCGTCGGTGGCACGAATTACACGCTGCATCATTAACCTCTGTGTTTAGTGATTTTTATTGCCTGAAATTCGCCGATATGTTATTAGGCTATTGAAATGCATTAGAATAAATATGTCCAAATACTAGTTTACTCATAATCTTATGTCTTTTGAATAACTTAGCAATATACCGTTTACTTTCAGTTGTTTTATGTATTATTTTTGAAATGATGAATTTTTCCCAGTGTTATCGTGATGTGCTCTTTTGAATGATTTATCCTCCTGATAAGCAATATTGAACAGTTGTTTAAAAAAGTACTAAAACATCTAAGATTCCCATAGTAAAAAAGGACTGGTTAATATTCTTTCTAACAATATCCACCGTAGATTCATTAGTTATATATATATATATATGAATTATTTTATGTGGTTTGCATAAAACTCATAAATCAAATGTACTGTTAGAAACGTATGCTTGACATACAGAATGGTGTGTCTGTTCTCCTTGAACAGCTGGATAGAGTAAGCCATCCCTCCCTTACGCAGTATTTGTGTGCTTCTTAGCCTGGAACACAAAAGCTCTCATCCGGGTGATAATTAAGCTCAGACAAACAGACGTTACGATAATTTGTCACAGCTAGAATTGTTCAGTGTCAAATATGTTTTTTCCCTAATTTCTAAAGGCAATTGGAATTGTTAATATTGTCAAAAGATTGTCAGATATACACATATATGAGCAAATGAATGACAAAACCTGTAAGTAATGAGACTTCATCAACTGTGCTTACATGTTTATTGCTAAAATGTATCATAAATGTTTTATATATTAGGAGGGAGAGAGCCGGTTGAAATCGACACACTGCTGTGTCCCATGTTAGTAGTTATTTTCCTAATTAAACTAGAAGAGAGTTCTCTCACCAATTATTCCTTCACGTTCCCAGTGGAACATAAGGCTTCAAGCTGGAGGCCTGAAGTTTCTGTAGCAGGATAGGGTTGCTAGCCTCATGCCCAACCTTTCCTCTTTACCAGCTTTTTTATTTCTGAGTTAGCCAGGTAAAGGAGTGCGTTGGTGGCCGGGGATCGAACCCCGGACCATGTGCATGGTTGGCAAGAGTCCTAACCACTGTGCCACCGACTCACTTTCGCCAATTACATTGGAAAATTTACAATTTACAGTCGATCCGTCTATTGAAAACATATCCGCTACAAAAAAACAATAAAAAACAGTCGAGTTACTCATTAAGTTTAATGAAGTATTAGTATGTGAGCATTAGTTAGGGAATAAAACACCTTGTCTCTAGACGTTCTTCCTTCAAGAAAATTAAATGGGTCAATAATGAGGAATTTCTTGTTGTACTGGTCATTTTTACTGCCTATGCGATGCCTCTCATTGTGGTTATTTTATGGAAAACAAATGCTTACTGCTCTCGAATATTTTCCAGTGTTGTGGTTAAATAAAAGTGTCACAAAGATCAGTAAACAGCTGTACACTGACCCATTTGGTTCAAAATGATGATGTCTTACGTCATTCCAGATTACTAACTGTATCCTTTCCAACATGCTTAAAGCAGCTAGACCTTTAGTTTCTCAAGCAGTAGAAGTGACAGGAATTGTTATAAAACTGCACAAATGATGCGTCTAGAAGAAATGCGTACAAACTTTATCACTATCACATTTTGAAATAATAAAATTCTGACTTATTGCATACATAGATTCCATTATTTTTGGACTTACATAATGTCTGCACACACATTTCTGTAGCCTACATTGCTTTATCGCATTCGATGAATTTCACACGCTTGTATATTTACAAATGATTTTCAGATGTATTATTCCTTTTATCCTTCTTTTGTTCATTCAGTTTCACTTAATATACACAACCGCTATTTCTGTTGCTGTTGGTTGAATACAAAAACTATCCTTATATATAACCTCAGTAGTTGTCAGATTAGTGATTCACTCTATGTATATAAAATGTTCGAATAGTATCACCTTGACAATCTCATGTTACAGTTAATAAACTGTGACACGCATTTACTTCAGATTGAATTTTACGACTGTATTTGTATTTGAACGTTGTTATTCCTCAAGAAGAAGAAGAAGATTGTATAGATGTTCCTATTTCAATCGGAATTGAACTTCAGAATTCGTTATTATAAAAAAACAATACCCTTTTGTAGTTAGTATACACAGTTTCATGTTTTAATTAATATGAATATGTGGCTGTGGGACGGGAAAAGGAAAAGACTATTCTTTATTCATTAATCTGTGCTTTCAAATGCCTTAAATTCACCAGTTTTTTGACATTCTGTGAAAGTGATACTGTTTATTTGGTATTGACTTATATTGGAATACGTGACGCATATTTTGTGCAACTTGAGTCCTTTTAGATGATGTCGCTGGACTACAGTAACCGTCATTTTGAGATACCAAGTCTTGATGCTTCACTTTTAAATATCACTTTTTTGAATAGGGAGGAAGTTTTTTTTCGCTTCCGTCGTTTTCAGTGCACACAGAGTGAAGAGGAAGTGAAGAGCCATTAAGTAGAGGAGATGCATTAGTTGAAGGAAGGCAAGATAATAGAGATGAAGATGAAGACAAAGGTGAGTGAGGATTAGAGAGGTTTCGCGTGCACTTTGGATTGTGAGGGCGATTTTTACTTCCCGGCTGCCCACACCGTGGAAGTTGGTTGCGTGACCGCAGAGCCCAGGGGACAACTGCTTGAGGCCGGTCACACACGGCCTGCTTTTGTTTGTTGTTTTTCATTTGGTGTGTCTCAGTAGCACATTTATCACTTCTGCCCTGTGACACGGCAGCAGGAAGCGCGGTCGTTGTTAATCCGGGCCCCGACCGATCCGGCATGATATTTTGTGATTTACTTTGAGTCATAGCATTGGGTTGGGTAACTGCTTTTTGTCTAACCGCTATCCAAACAACCTTTCTGGCATGGTAGGACCTACAGGAACATAAGTTCCAGCCAGTATAGCTTGTTGGGTCATTTCGGTGTTCAAGCCCGACCACCACGTCAAGGTAGCAGCTTTCGGTCGGGAGGGAGGAAGTCAAGTCTCAATGATAATAAGTACTTTTTTATTGTGATAAGACTACCTAAGATATAAAAAAGAAGATGAAAGTTAGGTAGTTTTGTTCAGTTTTTTTCAGTAGCTTTAAACATTAGCTGTCATTGATCTCTAACTTATACTTTCCTATGGTTCATTCGTTACACTTTTACTGATGGAATTAGTATCGATATTTATCTTCGAGTAACTTCTCTACCTTCCTTAAGTTGAATAACTACTTCTCAGCATGTTGGATTTGAAATCGTTTTTAGAATTTCTTTTATACATTATCAGAAAAGTAAAAAATTACATAGATCTGTTAAGATTGGAGGTCATTATATAAAGTCATGAGAATTTATTAGGAAATATTTCCAGTCTACAACACACAGTCATGGTTGAGATGTGGTACATTGGCATAAACATTCGACTTTCAGCAAGTGGATACTAGTTTCGAATCCCATCCCACCTATTTCAGCCTGGGTGACAGGGTAGTAACATCGGCCCTCATATGATGAGTATGGCTCATCTTCGGATACACCAAAGTTTGTTCTAGGTACCTTAGTTCAGACTCAGCTTTATCTTACTACTAACCATTAGCAGTTCACTTTATCAGACATATATATATATATATATATACATATATAAGATTTATATTTGCTACATAAACTGTGTACATATAGCTTAATGCAAATTTCTGAATTTAGCTTATCGTGTTTAAAACTAAATAGCAATTGTTCTCAATCAGGGAGTATATTACATCAAATGATAATATGCCGTATATTCTCTAAGTTTTTAACTAATTAAATAATCTTTGGTGAGAAGTTAGGAGGTTTTTGAAGAATTAATTTATCTTTATCTGAAGATATTTTTCATTATGAACTGACAGAAGTCGGAGGATGATTGAAAACCAATCAGTACTGACACGTTTCAAATGATACACATATACTAGAAATATGACAGTTCTAAATTCGGTCTCACACTAAGATGTGTTTATTTATGCGCGTATGTGCATTGGTGAACATTATCCAATTACGATGTGGCAGCTACACTTAGTCCTTATTGATGAAAACCGCCTAATAATGTTAGTAACATCTAAGAATGTAATTCGAAACTGTTAAATAGTAATTATGTGGTGGTGTGATATAGACAATGGGTTCCAACGGAATATTATTCCCACCGGAGGAATCATTGTATATGTTGGTGCTAACCTCTGAATACCATTCCCACAGTTCAATGCTGCATCGGTAACAGAATAATATATGTGTTTGAACATTCTATTTCATATCGTTTAATGTAAACCAAAATCACACACTCAGTGATTGGTTAAAGAATATAAACTGTATATGTATAAACAGCCGTTTGATCACTTGAAAATTTACCTTGGCGTCCGTGTCTTGCATTCTGCTGTTACAATTAGACTAAAGTTTAATTTACATCTTACAATCGGTTTGCAGTTGAATGGATGTTTTCCCTCTTGTATATTACTGAAATTGCTTAGTTTAAAAAGTACGTGTGTAGCGCATACACTGACTGTTTCAACTATAAGGAAAACATTAATGAACAGCAAAAGTATACACCTTAGTTAAAACATGGTTTGCCATATGATAAAGATGCTTTAATATAATTAATACATTCAAATACATTACAAAATTGCAGATTAGTTTCTTTAAGTATTTTAGGAGTTCTGCCGTCTGTTTGCTGAAATAAAATTAGCAGTTTATTCATTCATTTAAGCGCGAAGCGATTTGGAAACTATTTCGACACTATGACGTGTTATAAGATAGCACCACATGTAAAGTGACCCACAACGGAAAAGTCAGTGAAGAAGCCTTTGAAGTGAAGACTGGAGTAAGACAAGGCTGGCTGCCTACTATCACCGTTGATGTTCCTAACTCTGGTGGACTGAATTATACCGTAGACTATGGGGAACGAGAAGACAGAAATACGACAGGCTGATAAGAAGAATCTAGAAAATCTGGACTTCACGAGCGATTTATGTCTAATGTCGCACAAAGTTCAAGATCTGCAGGTGAGAAGCAACAACTTGCTAGCAGAAGCAGCAAAGACAGAACTTCAAGTGAACACAGAGAAGACGGAGGTGAGGAAAGTGACCAACCAACGACACTAAGCACCACTCAATGTAATAAATCTGAGAGAGGTCACTCCCTTCACTGCACTGGTTCAACTACAGGCTGCACAGATGAGGATGGGAAGAGCAGAGTTGGAAAGACAAGGCAAACCCCCATTAATCTGAAGCTGGCGGGGAAATCTACTGCACTCCTCATAAAGAACAAGACTTGAATTTCTACTGCAAATGTGGAGTCAGTTCCGTTATATGAATCAGAGAATTGACATATCATGAAAAGCCTTTCGAACAGGCTATACACTCTTATCAATAGCTGTCTTGGTTCCGTACTGAGGGTCAGATGGACGATGAGAAAGGATTAGCAACAACGAACTCCGGTAACGAAACAATCACCAACGCATTGACCAAGAGATATGGAACGGACATATACTGAGGAGACCATCGGGTGACATCGTGCACCAGACTATCTCTCGAGTGGAACTTGAATGGGAATCGTCAAGTCGAACGTGGCTCCGAGGGTGATATGTTCGATATTGTGTGAGGAGGAGGTGAGAGCCTATGGGGAATCGTTGGGTAAGCTAAAGAAAACTGTAGGGAATAGGACAAAATGGAGATGTGTTGTTGAAGCCCTATATTCCGCTTGGAACCCAAGGGAATAATAATAATTCATTCATTCACGCATATGCCTATTGTACTCTCCTCTAACCTTTAATCGTCTTTGCTTTCATAATCAGTTTGTAATTCATATATAATTTCTATGAAACTTATTGCACTTAAATATCATTTAAATTGTAATGTAAGTATTAAACTTCTTGTCATTATCTATCCGAATAGTGCCTCGGTGGTTCAACAGTAGAATACTCGCTAACCATGCACGTAGTCTAGGGTTCGATTCCTGGCCGGCGCACGCCATTACCTCCTCCAGCCAGTTGTAAGCCCTACAGAGAGGGAAGGCTGGGCGTGAGACTACCAATCCCACCCCTAAATATAAATCCGCTGCTACTGAAACTTAGAAGCTCAATCTTGAAGCCCTGTTTTCCACTAAGAACGCAAAATAATAAACTAAATAATAAAAATAACACTACTGTGAAAAGGAAATTTTCTTTAATCAAGGATGTTCGATTTTAGATTTCACTCGGGAGTTGTTGACTTAATCGTGAAAATCGATGAAGTAATGAAATGCAATCAATATTAATTGCATTAGATCCCTAATTCTTCTTATGGTTTACTGCAATTTTGCTAATTTTCACAGAAAATTTTCTTCTGTATTCTTTGACTTCCTCTATTTTCTTTTTTAATAAATTCTTCCAAATATCTCTAATTTTTCTATCACATTGTGTTTTGTTTTTAGATAATTTTACGTGAACCAGCATTATTATCAGATCTTTTGTCGATTGGGCATGAATACCTTCGAAAGTCATCACGATCACTAGCTAATCTTAGTCGGTCAGAGTTTATTCAAGAAGCGAGTACTACTTTGATGAAACATGCACCAATGCTTTGGGATTACTTTTCAATTAAAATAACTACTGATTCAAATGGAAACAATGTATTGACTGGCCTGCCATTAATTATAGCCAAGTAGGTTTGTTAATTTTGTATACTTGTAATTGCAATTGTAACTCCCATTCAGTTAGAGGAACATTGAAAACCAGCGAGTACTGGACAGCCGTTTCTTCCTAGTTTGGGACTGTCCAGTAGTACGCAACCCTCTGGTGTTCGATCCCAAGACCTTCTGGTTACAAGGTAAGCTCGTAGACTATTCAGCCACTGGGACATGAATCAATGGCCAGCCTATGAATCCTAACTTCTAACAATTCGTGATTTTAGTGTGACCACCATCAAATGTCATCTGCGAGTATTTGTCCCAACTCCCGAACGAGTGGACCCCACTGGTCATGATTTCTCACCAGAACTCCAGGAGACTTCCCCCTGCAGCCAATTACTAGCGAGCCTTGGTTTATTTTCAAGAGTTTGTCTGCAGCGTACTGATGATGAGTCCCAAACTAGGACGAAACAGCTATCTGCTACACCAACTCCCATAAATTAATGATCCCTAGTGAGTCGTGGGTGCTCACTGATGAAGAGTGCCAAATTAGTACAAAGCTGTTGTCCAGTGCTTTCTGATTTTCTGAATAATCTCTAACTGACGTTGGTTTACGACGAAATATACATTGAAATTAATCTAAATTCGTATAAAAAACCCTTAATCTAAATTCAACATTTACTTGAAAATTTGCTGACTAGTTGGGCGAAAAGTTTAGTTTGTTTTTTCCTATTATTGATTCAGAATTATATCTGTACAATTTGTTTCCATCTTGGATATTATGTCTGATGCCAATCGTAATTTGAACAGTTCTGTTTTTTTTCGTGCTGTTAACATAAATATCTCACTTTTTCCGTAAATATGTCTTTTTTGTGATTGACTTGGATAGTTGGAAGAAAAAGGAGACATGTTGATCTGTACATTTAATCAAGTAAAACATTTTAGACAGGCTGTTTCACTATTATTTTTTTAGCTCAGCTCAGATAACAGAATTAAGTTTTAAGCGCATAAATCAAACAGTTTGATTTTTTGACCATTAGTCCGCTAAACCGACTCCGTCGATTATTTTAATTCTTGTTGGAAGTCAGAAATAAATAAACGTTTGTAGAAATCTTTTCAGTGTAAACTTTGTTGAAATCACTTTCTATAGGATTACTTTCTTTCGCATTCCTTTGCGTTACGAGTGGAGTGTAGGGCGCTTCAAGCTTGAGCTTTAAAGTTTCAGTAGCGCTGGTGTTATATTTTTACGGGGTGGGTTTGCTAACCTCACGCCCAGCCTCCTCTCGTTATTTGACCTGCTAATGGCTAAGTGAAGGTTAGGAGTGCGTCGGTTGAGAATCTAATCCGGACCAGATGCCTTGTTGGGTGAATATAATACCATTGAGCCACCGGTTTACTAGTGCATATGAATAGTAGAATTTTCAAATAAGTTAATTCCATTTAAGCTTATGAGATTTTTATGATGATGTTAAGACCAATGATTGTGTTGACTGCGTTGCTATTTTAGAGTACACACTACTTATGTGAATCGTCGAAATATTCCTTTTCAACCGTTCTTATCTTATAGTCGTATAAATTTCATTAATCCAGGAAAGTCTAACCGTGTTTTTAATAAGAAAACGCTTAACTATATTGATCAAAATCAACAACAATGAAAACTTTTCACTATCAGTCAATAAATGAGCTAGATAGGTGGTGGTGGTGGACAATCATAAATAAATATGATCATTGTTTGCTGTAGATAGATTAGAATTATAATGATTTTCTGTAATCTTCACCATGGTAACAAGTCACGAGGAAAACGAAACGAAAGTATAGTTGTTTTCGCTGCTTTACTACCATTTTTACTCTTAAAATGTTTGCGCGTCGGTATATGCCTTATAGCAATAAAAACTGAGCGCTTTTTGTTCTGCCTTAGTGGTATTTATCAGAAAACACTAGAGACACTGTAGAAAGAAACATTAGTTTCACAAAACAAACATTTTAACACTTAATTTTATCAATTTACTATAAGGTTCATACTTTATTTGCTCTATATTTAGACAAAACAGACAGTGAGTACTTCAAGATGCCGATTTTCATGCTAGCATTTTTTAAATTTCCATATCCATATAGCTTTTAAGGGTTCATCTCTTAGAAAATATTATTTTTGAGAGTAGGAGGACATTTCTCGTGCTGTTATAAAGTCACACTGCAGCATACTGCATTAAATATCAGAAATCACCATTGATCTTTAGATGGTGTGCCTAAAAGGGATATTTTATGTGTAAAATGACAGAGGGGACGGATAGTCACTCTTTTGCGTCTGAAGCGATGGGTACTGTGTTCGAGTTTCAGTGGGAATGCTGCAGGTATATTCAGCTGACGAGTCCCAAGCAGGACGAACTGTGCATCTGTTAGTCATCATCCACTAAATTTAATCCCTGAGTTCAATAATGCAAAAATATAAAAATAACAAACTTAAGAGGTATACTATTAACATGTAAACCATCCTTGATATTCTAATGTATTAAAATAAAACAATTATTACCGACTTTTTTTTTAAAAACGGTATGACTTTAAATTCACTAGGTAGGCGTGAATTTCACTCAATAACAGGAGCTATAATAAATTTTTTTCTGTTCACAGATGACTATTTCTATCATGTGTTTTATTCTTAGATCAGTCTTGTGATAAGTTTGTTTCAATGTGTAGCGATAAATAAGGATGTATATTTATACAACATACTTTTCCAACTATGAGTGTATGCCTGATAATAAAGTCAGATGAGTATGTTGTCAACTATGCTTGATTTCCCCATGCTCCAGATATGTCTCCTTGTGTACATTTATCTACAATTGTGTACGGAAATTAATAATAATTGTAATAAAATTCTACTCAGTTGTTTATCTGATATTTCGATCTTTATTATTATAATATAAACGCTTATTGTCGCCAATAGTGAAATCTTTACTTAAACTTTAGTTTCTATACTGGACTATTTTATTCACATCTGAAGTATCTTTTTTGAAATAAAGAGATTACTTGAGTTTTCATAATAAATATTGACAAAGTTAAACTATCATAGCGGAAACCACAATGACCTTGGACAACCAATCAGAATTCAGATGCAAAAAAGTCGCATTATCGTTGAAAAAAGCACTGAAAAACATTGCAAACATGATATTTTACTATATAGTCGTCAATTATGTGTTATGAGAATGTTTCCCAGTCACTACGAAGATGTTCTATGAAAGAATCATACTATAAACGATAGATGAATTCATCCAGGTGACTATAGGTCATGGCACTTTGAAATCCATTGGCATTTCTGACACTGTTCTTTAATATTCTCCTAACTCTAACCATAATTCTAACTCGTAAATTTACCCTAATCCTAACCTTAACCCTAGATCCTAAACCTTTATCTAAAAAGCCATAACCCTAGCTAACTGTATAGACTTACAGCAAAAGTACCTAGAGAATAAGTGGAATACTCTATGTATCTTATCCAAGTCTGAAAAGGCAGTCATGATTTGATCTGGAATGACTTTTCATAGCATTCCCTATATCTGACTGGTTCTTGAAGGTGAACTTTTGAAAGACCTTGGCTTTGGCCATGATACTTTAACTTCGCCTAAATATTATATATATATATATATATATATATAATTGTCTTCTCTGTTATATCTTCGGTGTTGAGGTATTCGAGTTTTCCGAAATTAGGCATACTGGATATCGGTTGAAAGGGAACTAACCAGTTACTCTGTTCATGTTCGATTCAAATAGATAGGCAGTTTTCTTTTTAAGTCGTTTGTTTTTGCGAACTGGATCAACATAAGATGAATAACCATCAGCTTCCACAGTCTACCAGTTTGTGATATTGAGTTATTTGCCCTCAAACTATTGACTAAGTGGTAAAGTTCTAGCCCGTGTGTCCTGGTGGTTGCGGGTACAGTATGTCACAGATACACTGCTAAAGAGCCCTAGATTAAGATGAAACATCCACCCGGCAAGCATTTTATTTTAAACCAGTTTTCCATTCCAACTTACATCTGACTCAAAATAAGCATTCATTCTCTCAATACTTGAATTTTCTTCTGATATTCACTGTCAAAAGTAAGTGGAGCATCCAAAGGAAGAAGCAAACAGTTTTCAGTGTATGACGGCTTGTTACATCATTTTAAGGAATTTCGTTAAAAATATGCCTGTTATGTTTAAAGGAGACTGACGTTTTCTGGTAAACTAAATCGATTTCAAACTACACTTTGTGGTATTACAAGTTGGTAGAAATAGCAATGAAATTATTAAAAATCTACCGACAGATCCCCACTGTGCTGTATTAAATATTTTCATCATCTTATTTTTCCTTTTTTGTTGTGTTATTCGATTCTTAATGTATGTTAGTAATGATGTTTGTAATTTTTAATCTTGCTTTTAATTAACTCTTATGTTCATATATATTGGTATGAATCTTGAAACATATGGAATTAATTATTGTGTTATTATTCTCAAACACCGTATTATTAAAACCTACTGTTGGGATTATTTGACTTACTACTGTCGTCATCACCTGTAGAACACACTAAGATGCATGTTGGTCATTTAAAGTGCTTCCATTAACTTTAATAACTACGATTTAGAATTTGTGGAATAGTTTAGGAATAGAAATTCGTATTGATTTTATAACTAGATATCTAAAAACAAAGTTTCATCCCGGATGGTAGGGATTCGCGATTGAGGGTAGAAGGTTTTGAGCCCATATTAATCCTTTTTTATCGAGAATCTATGCTTGTCTGTTCACTTTGTGAACGAGTGTGTTGAAAGAGCATTAATCGTTCCTTCCTGGAATTGGGTTCAAGAGATAATGACTCGATGCAAGAAACAGCACTTCATAACTATATAGTTCGTCCATGAATTTCGAACTCTCATGTTATGTCCTATGAGATGTCCTGAAGGTAGATCAGGTCCATAACAATCTTTAGTATTTTGAACATCGTGTTTCGATCTCTTCTGAGCTTACAGTATAATTACAGATTTATTGTGTTCTCCGTACGATAAATCTGTCATACCATAAATACAGGTGTGTGACTGTTCTTGGAACTCCTTCCATAATGTTTGAGTCACCTATTAGGCAGAGTTTGGATGTAGTTTTCTGGTTTAGATCTCACCAGAGATGTATTTAAAGTGGTTATTATACCATTGGTGATTTCAGTAAAGGATCTACTTATTGACAATTGAGTGACAGTGTGGTTTAGTTTTGAAGTCGTAACTTATTATGAAAAATAGTTCATTGTGCCTCTGAGATGAAATGAGATGTATGAAGTGATACCCTATGAGCATAATTACGCTTTTCGCTACGCTGATGTGAAGCATCCATTCTCCGGACCAAACTGATAAATTGTAAAAGTGTATTTGCAGCCTAAGTGTGTTGCTATTTTCCTTCAGCTTTTTTCAAGTATCTAGGTCACTTAAACCATCGAAAATTCGATGAGCTTTGGTAATTCTCTGAAATACGGAATAAATAAATCAGGGCCGAGTATAGTACCTTATGGAACTCTGCTTCGTACCTGTATCCAGAAAGAGACTTTGGAATACCTTTCCGTTTTTTCCTCCAATTTCGACATAAAAATAATCGTTAACAGAAACCCCGAGAGTGCTCTAGTGATATCTTTTTTCAAGGACTCGTGAAATTCACACGAGTGATACGCTAATCGATCAAATACACTGCATACATTCGGCTGTGTGACTAATTGAATTCTGTAACTTCAGTGTATTTCATGGTAACGGAAAACTAACACTATGACAATACAGCTTCTGTAACACAACTTTCTTCATCAAACTATCATTCAACAATGGTCACATCATTCAGTTTACAGCTGAAAGGTTTCAACCATCTATCAATCGCACATTGCACGCTGCATCTTTCCTCCTAAATTCTCGAGTATTTTCATTCCATTTACTCACGATGGACGGGGGAAATTCTATTGACTCTACTTGACAGTGAATGATTTTCCGTTTGAAATATTTAATAATTGTGTTGTTGCTAAGTAACTCTTCGGTAAATTCTACTATATATGTGGATGGTGACTAGCAGTGGAATCCAGGATGCGCATTTCATCCTATTTGGGACTCGTCATCTGGATGTACCTGCATTCCCCAGTGAGTGATTGTGTTCCCACCGAGGCCCAAACCCAGTGCCCATAGTGTCAAACGCTGAAGCGTTATCCACTAGACCACTTGGGTCACGGGAGCCACCTCTTGTGCAAAGAGTCTTATTAATTATTTAATTCAATTTTAGATTTTCCCATCAATTGATTGGACCGAAGTGCTTGGTCTCAGGTTGGCACGTCGGCTCCTTGTTCAGATGCTTCCATGATGTCTGGTCATGTGAATTGCAGGCAATTGGTGAATGGTGACTAGCAGTGGAATCCAGGATGTGCATTTCGTCCTATTTGGGACTCGTCAACTGACTCGACCAATTGACTTCAAGTTACATGACCAGACATCGTCAAAGCATCTGCACAAGGAGCCAACATGTCAAAGTGAAACCGAGCACTTCGGTCCAATCAATTGACGGGAATATCTAAAATTGAATTAAATTCTACTATCTTCTCTATTTTATCCATGTGATTTATGCAAAATGTACATTTAGAATTATAATATTATCCAATCCTCAAGTATTATTGTAATAATTTATGTTCAACACTTTCTCACATAATTATACACCAAATCTTTTTTTTGTCTTATAAAAGTTTATTTCTTGGTAGGAAGTAATGAATTTTAGTCATAACATTGAATTTCTCCTACTCTATAGATATAGATTTATTTTATATTAACGTTGTTTTTCTATCTATGTAACCAGTTTAAAGGAAAATGTACGTGTTGGAAAGTTAATTTTACGTCTAAAATATTTATAAATTTCATTTTGGTAACTAACAATTTTTTTAATGTACATTTTATGCATAATATTAACTGTTATTATATCACACCACCCTCTTCACTCACAACTCTCCCCTTGCATCTCATCAGGTAAAACCAGAAGCCTATATAGAAAACTATATGCTCGCACCAGAAAGTACAAAAACTCAACCATACCCTACTTAGCTCGTGTTCTGTGTGATAAAAAAAGCATTAGGCGTGACACCTATAACTCATTAAATAGTCAGTAGTACAACTGGATCTCGTCTTTCCAACCCACATCATCAATAGGTACATTTTCTTTCTTTCTGTTCCTTTTCTCTCTCTTCTTTTTCCGTTATGTGCTGCTTTGTCTCTTTCTCTCGCTTACGCCAGTTAATAAGACAGCTCCCACTTTTCTAACACCTTCAAACACTGTTTCAGCTTTACCTTTGCTACTGACAATGCCAATGTATTGTTGTAATAATGAACTGTGGTTTCCTCAATCTATGTAGAATTCTATTTATTGATAATGTACTAACTGGATGCAATACTGTAGTAAAAATGCTGAGAATTCCATTCTGTATCACAAGTACTGTTTTGGAATAAAGCAAATTATTATTATTATTATAGAGAAGATTTGCAGCTCAGGTGGATGATTTTGGTGTGTTTGTGTTCTCTGAGCTGGATAGTTAATTTGCGAAGCCCTACTATGTGACATCTTCAGCGCATACTTCAATTTGAAGTGAGCTTTTAGATTTCTCCACGAGTTTATTAATCATCTCTCCTAGTGACCTTGGACGTGATTGGTTCCAATACAAGTAACCTAAAAGGTGTGAAAACACACAAACTATCCGATCACATCCAAGGTCACTGGGGGAGATGATCAATAAACTCGTGAAGAAATCTAAAAGCTCACTTCAACGAATTGAAGTATGCGCTGAAGATGTCGTCTAGTAGGGCGATGAAAGCTTCGCAAATTAACTATCCAGCTCAGAGAACACAACCACATCAAAACTGTTATTATATCACCTGACATAGACATGTGAATTGAAATATTTATCACGACTGTTGTTGCTTTTTTTAATTCCATTACATTCCTGGCTTTTTTCTAATCTCACAGACAATTGTTTAACATTTCTCTTATCTGTTCTAATTTTCCTTTTTTTTCCAGAGAAAAGATTAGCTGTTGTACGAAGTTGAATAAGGTTTCATTCACAGTTCACCTTTTGCTTTTCCTTAATTTGTTTGTAGAACGGTTGAACACATTGAAAGGTTTTTCACTGCATTTCAATCATTCATGTTTGCTTTTTATTTCAATCCAACTTCCAAAGTCTTCAATGCAATTAGGTAATCCGCTGAATTTTCTTTAAAAAAAAATCATTCTACATCACAACTTAAAAAAACACTATCAGCAGTATGCCTGATGGGCGGCAAAGCAATTTCCTCTATTAAAAATACTCCTAATTTTAGGACTTTAGAATGTTCTGGAACCATGCTATCTAGTGCAATCATGGTAGTAATAATAATGATGCTAATATCCTGCTGATTTATTACTATTACCATAAACAAGAACCTCTGGTATATAGTTTAAGAATATTAGTGATTTCAATACAACTGTTCAGTATGAAGTCAGATAAATCAATTGTGGTATAACTGCTATTCTGTAGTATGCTTAAAAATAACAACTGGCAAATTCAAACAGTTTACGGTTAGATATTATAACATAACTATGCGTAAAGTACACACACACACACACTATCCGCATATCTTTGTTTACAATGCTAATTTTTCACCAAGTTAATCCACACAAAAATTACGAATACGGTTTTGTGTAGAACAGGTATTTCTCTAATTTCTGTGGTATTCACTGAAAGTGCATAAACCAACTAATTAGTTTGCGCAGATATATACTGTAAACATTGAACTTCTAGATATGGAAATATAAGATACGTAGTTATAACCATTTTGTGGTTCAGAGTCTTGAAGCACGGATCCAAAGAGCTTGAGCTGCTTTCGCTAACTTACGCCATCTCTGGCGTAGGCGTGACATCCGGCTATCAACCAAGGGACGTGTGTACTGCTCAGCAGTTCGCTCCGTCCTTCTCTATGGCTCTGAAACATGGCCAATACGAGTTGAAGACATGAAAAGGTTGACTGTTTTTGATCATACATGTCTACGATCTCTTTCTCACGTTAGGTGGTATAATAAGGTAAGTAATGTTGACGTTAGGCGTAGAGTGTTGGGCAAAGAGGGAAAATCAATCGACGAGGCTATAAAGTTACATAGATTGAGATGGCTAGGTCACGTGCTGCGCATGCCTAACCATCGCCTCCCCCGACGGGCATTACTAGCTGATATAGGTGCAGGTTGGAAAAGAGTAAGTGGTGGCCAAACAAAAACATGGCCTCATCAATCCATGAAATCCTTGACAGTTAAACTGAGTCAGGTAGGGAGGGAGATGCAGACTTCCGGGTTGGGGCCCTCGGGACTCTAAGAATCAATGGCTGGAGACAATAGGTGACATGGCTCAAAATCGTTGTCAATGGCTTACGCAGATGTATTCAGTCTCTGTAATCTTTCATATTCCTTTCTACCATTACTCATTGTGTTTCACTCTTATACTTGTCAAAACTCTATTGATTCTCTTCACTCATTTTCTTGTCTACCTTTGTGTGCTATTTGGAACGTGGCAACTCGAACTGCTGCACTTTGGTGCCAAGTTCTATGTTGAATCCGGACAGACAGAGTCTTGACCTAAGCGTCACAAAGACCATTTCTGACAGGCTGTTGCAGACTTGATATTGAAGATTAGATGATCCAACAAATATGGTCTTCAATGATCTTACTGACTGATTTTAGTTTGTGACGGAAATCTAACAATTGAAATTAATCAGAAATTCAAACAGATCCTATAGTCCGAATATCAATCGGCAGCTCACTGATGTCTACTGGATGGATTTCCTGAAGTTGCATTGAGTAGTTGTGACCGGTTGTATCCCCCATGTCAGGATGAAGTGAATACCCATCTAGCTGGAGGAGACCTATGGATGACATCACGCGCCAAGCCGTTAGGTGGAACTCGGATGAGAAGCGACTGGGCGGGTGTCATAAGTTGGCATGGCGGAGATTGTCGTAGGAAGGAATGAAAGCTGATGGGCAATTGTGGAACGAGCTAAAAGAAGACCTCAGAGAACAGAATAAAAGCCCTATCTCCTACCTGGAACATAAGCAATTAATAATAGTAATAATAATAATAATTTATTTCTCCTCATTTACAACAAAATATATCCTTTATAATGAATAAAATAGATGTCTGCATTATCTTGCATAGTATAATATAATATTTTCATCAACGTCTATACAGCTGACTAGTGAAGCATTATTATTTATTGACGTGTTATTCAAGTTTTAGTCTATAATTATAATTTTTCTTGTTGTGTAATTATTTCTATTAGGAACTGTTGTTATACAGATTGTATTACTTTTTTCCAGACTAGATGTAATCGATAAGAGAGGGAATTGTTTCGTTTTTTTCTTTACTGATGAAAACTTATTCCATATAAGTTTTCAACGAGTCGATGTGTTAAGTCTTATGTGTGTTATTAACTCTTAACACTATTTTGATTTATGTAATATATTTGAGTTCTGTTCTAATTTTATTTTAAGAGTGCTGAATGAAAGTAGTAGTTTTAAAATTATTTTAAATGGTAGATCGCCATTATTATTATTTTTTTTTCAAGATTTGATTTTTAAGGATTAGGTTTGTTTTTCGAGTCTGGTCATGGATTGATATGAGTTAGAGAACCATTGAAAACAAGCAGGGAGTACTGGACAGCTGTTTCCGTTGTCCTAGTTTGTGAATCATCGGCAGTACGCACCCACTGGGGTTCGAACCCAGGACCTTCCGGTTACAAGGCAAACTCATACACAATTCAGTCACTGGGACCTGATTCAATGTCTCATTATTATTATGGTTATTACTATTATTACTATCTCCATTCAAGAACAAAATTCGTACAGCGTAGGTGTCAGTAAAATGCATCTCACAATTGTGGCGATGCTTAAACATTGAGATTCTCCGTCCATTTCCATCTTAAATTTTTAGGTTTTGCAGATGCAGAGCATAGAGATACACACGAAAGCTGGTATTAGATGGTTGGAGGCAGTCGGCCACAGGAAGCCTTGGACCTAAGTTTCGTGCTAGTTAGCACTCATCAGCAAGGCGTATCTGCAACATTGAAGGAACCTATGTTCCTTCTGAGATTCGAACCCGCGTCACCCAGTGCTGCAGTCAGAGACGTTACCACTGAGCTATTCAGGCTCGCGACTGACCACCTGTAGGACTGTATTGGATATTTTTGATTGCACACTAGTCAGTAACTAGTGTAATGTGTCTAGTCCTATCTTCGGTGCAGACTGAATTCTATCAGTCATGTTTGCAATGTGGCCACCATGCTAGGTGGCTCGCCATTACAGGGGTTCGAATCTCAGAAGGGACATCAGTTCCTTCAAGGTTGCAGATACGCCTTGCTGATGAGTGCCAGCTAGCACGAAACCTAGGTCCAAGGCTTCCTGCCGATTGCCTCCAACCATCTAATACCACCAATTCACAGTGCACCGTAATGGCGAGCCACCTAGCATGGTGGCCACATTGCAAACATGACTGATAGAATTCAGTTTGCACCGAAGATAGGACTAGACACATTACACTAGTTACCGACTAGTGTCGAATCAAAAACACACGAAAGCTTTATTTATCTGATCTTTAATGCTTAAAATATCTTGGTTATGGCTGTTCTGATGACTTCAAATGCTACAACCATTTCTATATTTTGGTACATGGTTAGATATTTCACTTGTTGCGCCATCAAGACTGATACAACCACTATTAGGATCAACCACTTAACTGATTCAATTATCAGACAGTTGAGGCTTAAGTTAATTAATTCATTTAAAATTAGCTTCCGTTAAGAAGACAAAACAATCTGAGAACCATTAAAATCTTAAGAGCACAGGTCAGTTGTTTTGCAGGTGGAGTTATATTGTGATGAATCACTATGAGCTTGAACTCCTGGTTCGCTGCATTTTGACCGCATGACTGGTAGACAGAGTGCTTACTTCGTAACCTGATTATTCTTTGCTCAATGGTTGGTTTTCTGCTGAAAAGCTTTAAAATTAAGCTAAACTAAATAATTCTGCTGAAGAAACTGTGGCTTACACAGCGAAACGTTCAGAAAAATCTTGTTTTGATTCTTTCTTAAACACGCTGGGATTATTTTAAATAATTTTGAATAAACAGACACCTGGTTTTAATTATTTTTCAATGATTTTCTATTCTATTCCATCTTATGTTTCATATATTACAAAGGATATTGTGCTAGTGTATTTGTGATTTGTGAGAACAAGGCTTATTTCATTATTTGAATAGACTGTGTCATTACTGTTTTTTTACACTTGTAAGAAGCAAATAGATTTTGTATTGCCTTCAATAAGCGAATCATACTGAGATGCAACCTTATTTAGACGAAGTTGTATTTATTCAGTTGATCTGCTTCTACCGCAATGATCAATCATTGTTTGGTATTGTGACTAAGTTACCTAAATTCTAGTATTATTATTATTATTATTGTTCCCTTGGGTTCCTAGTGGAACATAGGGCTTCAACTACACGTCTCCACTTGCTTCTGTCTTCTGCTGTACTTTTCACCTGCATCCATGTTATTCCACACTGTTTCAATTCCTTTTCACACGATCTCCTCCATGTCACCCTTGGACGTCCCACTCGCCGATTTCCTTTCGGGTTCCACTCGAGCGTTGGCCTGACGCGCGATGTCACCCAACGGTCTCCTCAGCGAGTGTCTAATCCATCTCCACTTTCTCTTGCATATTTGTTGAGCGATTGGCTCTTGTTTTGTTTTTTCCCATAGTTTCTTGTTGGTGATTCTTTCCGGCCGGCCATCTGATCTTCAGTATAGAACGAAGACAGCTGTTGATAAAGGTCTGCAACAGGCTGTTAGAAATATTCTTTGTGACCCACTGGCCAAGTTTCTGATCCGTATAGAAGAACTGACTATGACGTTTGTATTGAAAATCCGAATTTTGTTGTTGATGCTGAATGACGAAGATTTCCAGATTGGTTTCAGGTTGATGAATGTGTTTCTTGCCTTCCCGATTCTCGATTTGACATCCTCGTCCGTTCCTCCTGTAGTTGAGACAAGTGAAAGAAGTAACCTCTTTCAAATCCCTCCCGTTGATGGTGATTGGCGCTGGATGTTGCTGCTGCTGCTGTTGTTGTTGTTGGCTGGTTATTTTCATAACCTCTGTCTTGTCTATGTTCACCTGGAGTCCTGTCTTTGCTGCCTGCTTCTTCGACCAGTTTGTCGGTTTTCGCTTGTAAGTCTTCGATTTTGTGTGACATCAAACATAAATCATCCACACACGAAATCCAGGTCTTCTAGGTTCTCCACGTCGGTCCAGGATATCCCTGTCTTCTCGTTTCCCACTGTCTGACGCATAATCCAGTCCACCACAATTAGGAATATCATTGGTGATAATAAGCACCCTTGTCTGACTCCTGTGTTTACTCCAAACGCCTCGCTGAGTTTTCTGTTGTGGATCACTTGACATGTGCCGTTGTCGTACAGCTGTTGAATAAGGTTGATGAATACTTGGGGTACGCCGTAGTACTCGAGTAGTTTCCAAATTACTTCGCGGTCAACGCTGTCGAAGGCCTTCTCAAAGTCTATGAAGGAAGTTGAGGTAGAGGTTTGATTGCCATTCCATCAAACCTAGTAGTAGTAGTTTAAGTTTTTTATCTGAATGTGTATCCGTGTTTTTCAAGAACATTTCAATCAAAAAATGGTATAACGTTTTATTTGACTATCAATTTGTCTTCATAAAAAGAGTTGCTTATTAATTTACTATTGCTTCACTTTAACTAATCTATTCAATGCTTGCAGAATTCACACTAGAACGTGTAGGAAAAAGAAACTACTTTATAATCATAATTACTTATTACTTTGTTTCATGAAAGTAATCACTAGTTTTTTTCATTGAAAAACTGATTAATAATGATAATTCATTTTTTAAGAAGTAATTTTTTCTTTCTATAAACAAATTACTTTTTCCTCATTACAAAAAAAGTTGTGTGAGTGACTTGATATGATTATGAGTGGCAATAGTTTGTGCTCGAAACGTCATCAGTTAATATTACTGTATAACAACACTGTGTGATTTATCAAAATAAAATCTTATCTATAATGGAGTTATACTCTACCACAGTGCCCAAGTTTTATACTTATAGCAATAATTTTTTTAGCTTGAAGTAATTTGGTGGATGAGAACACTATCACTCACTCCAGATGATGAGCCCCAAATAGGACGAAGCACGCATCCAGGATTCAAAGGCCAGTCACCACCCACAAAATTATTATTATTATTTCCTTTAGTTCCTAGGGGAAAATAGGGCTTCAGCCGCGCGTCTCCATTGCGTTCGGTTCTCTGCTAGAGTCTTCACCTGACTCCACGTCTACCCACATGCTTTCATTTCCTCTTCACATAACCTCCTCCAAGTCACCCTTGCACTGACGACCAACTCGCCGCTTCCCTTTCGGGTTCCACTCGAGCAATGGCTTGTCTAGTGATGTCACTTGATGGTTTGTTTCCTCAGAGTATGGCCAATCCATCTCCATTTCTTCCTGCCTATTTGTTGCACAATCGGTTTCTAGTTGGTTTGCTCCCAGAGATCCCTGTTGCTGATCTTTTCTGGCCATCTGATCTTGAGTATTGAGTGAAGACAACTGTTGATAAAGGTCTGTAGTTTGTTTGAGATGCTCTTTATGACGCGCCAAGTCTCTGATCCGTATAGTGAGTAGCACTGACTGAATTAACATTGGAGTTGAAAATCCGGACCTCATTTTCATGCTGAGTGCTGTTGAACTCCACACAGACTTGAGTGTAATAAAAGCTTGTGTGGCTTTCTCGATCCTCACTTTGATATCCTCTTCAGTTCCGCCTGTAGTTGAAACGATGCTTCTGAGGTAGCTAGGTAAATGAGGTTGCTTCTTTCAGGTTCCTCCCATTTATCCTTATTGTTGTCTGTTGTTGCTGCTGCTGTTGATGTTGTTTTCTCTGTTTTCTCTCACCCACCAAATTACTTCAAGTTAAATCCTCAGACATCGTCGAAGCATCCACACAAGGAGCCGATATGTCAACAGAGGTTGAACACTTCGGTCCAATCAATCAACGGCAAAGTCCAAGTTGAATTTTTTTTATTTTACACAAAGTCAATTTTGCATGTAATCAGACGATCACATTTTGAAGATAGTGTCGTATGGTGAATAAAGTCTCTAAAATATGATAATAGACAATTTCTATATTCTTCACTTTCAGTTGCTTTCCTTTAACTTTGCTTAGTTAAAAATACTTAATTTTGAATTGATACAATAGATAGTAAATTATAAAATGGAAGTTTTCTTTTCAAATTCTGCCCCGGCAGAATGCTCGCTAGCCATGCACGTAGTTAGAGTTACCGTAATGATCTCCTAGCCGGAAGTAAGCCTGGTGAAAGAGAAACGGGCGTCAATCTTATCTAGTGAAAGCATCACAAGTGCTACTGAAACTTCAAAGCTTGAAGCTGTGTGTCCCTCTGTGAATGAAAAAGGAACGTGAAAAAAATACCACTCTTCAAACTTGATTTATCTTTTCTAATGATTATTTCCGCATAACTAGACAGTGAATTGTTTCCCCATTGATATTCAAACTTTCAGCGACAATTTGAATGCGGGAACCATTCATTCAGTGGGTGCATGGTTGGCGCCTCACTCTAACTACTTCAGTCTGTGAGGTTGGGTAGTATCGGCGTCCTTTTCATCACAATAATTATGGCTCATACACTTGAGAATTTGAATTGCTTTGCATTCTCAAAGAAAGCAAAAGAAACATTATTTATTATGTTATGTTATTATACTGTATTAATTTGTTCCATTCATTTTCTCTTTTAATATATATATAGTTATATTCCGGATTTGGATAACCTTCCTATATATATCACTAAATTGGCTACACAAGTTAGCTGGTCAATAGAATCCGTCTGTTTTGAAAACATTTGTCGTATTACAGCTGAATACTATTCAGTATCACGTAGTTTATTTGCTAAAGCCTTGTCATCAAATGATAATTCTTCAACAACTCATGAAGGGGATAAAGAGAATTCCACAGCACAATCACCTCGTGAATGGATGATAAAGCATATACTTTGGCCTGTGTTAACTTCATCATTTCTGCCGAGTCGTAGATATCCAAATTTTGATTCGAATATGCCAGAGACAGATGGAAGAGTGTTTTCCTTACAGTCTGCTTTTATTCGTCTCACATCACTTACAGAGTTATATAAAGTGTTTGAACGTTGTTAAATTACTTCACACTTGTTACGGCTGCTTATTTTTGATAATAAAAAGATTTGCTTTGATAATTATAATGTTTTGCTAAGAAAAAAAACACGATAAATTCGACTTTTCTTTCTATTGATAAACGAGTGCAGAATGCGTTGATTATGCATAAAGTCTTTAGTTAATTAGTTAGAATATAAAAATATCTTGATTTCCACTGACGACCTTTACATCTACACTGTCGTCACAGAGAACACAATTATGTTATCAGCGCACTCCACAGTCTTTTCGGGGAACCTGTTTGCATAATTATCAGATAAGAGTAATGGAGTAAAAATTCAAAATGACATTCAAATTCCCAACGATATTTATACTCCTGTATATTTCATGCTTCGTAGTTAAATTTGCCTATCATTAAAAGGACCTACCTCAAAACACCTGACTCAGTGATACCATGCGTATGAAGTTATACGAGGAACAGTTTACAAAATTTTACGAAGAATACTTTGTCTGAAAATATCATTTCGTTAACAGAATCATCCCAGTAGTCCGTTTCACTTAACTAGTATTCACTTACCAACAAAATAGGAACACTTAATTCTTTGACTCCAGTAGAAAATGCTGAAATAATAGTGGAATGAGAACTCGATTCAAGAGATCAGATTCAAGTAGATAGAAGAACCCATTATGTAATCAAAATATTTTGGTTAAAAATGGCACGTCTTTTTAAATAACAATTCATTAGTAGTGAACTACCAACATAGAACAGTTGGTCTTTCCTATTAAGTTGCATTCAAACCTAAATCACAATTAAAAGGGAGGAAAACGTAGAAGTAAATCTTAAATGAATTATACCTGTGAAGAGAGAATTTTTTAACGGATCAGTTATTACTAACTTAGAGAAAGAGAGGGAGATTGGAGGGTAATTATTTGATACTGTAGTGAGAGCTGTCTGCTACCCAAAATTGTAGACAACAATTTACGTCAATGTTCACGTCCAGAATAAGGGTCATGACAAAAAAAATATCAAAGCTTTACCTTGAGAAAATCACCAGCCAATCACAGCGGAGTTAAAGTGTGAAAATATGATTCGCAGATATATGGCTTGATTTTCTGAGAAACGGCCACAAAGAGATAACAGAATAACCTTCAGCAAGAAAACAACCAATCAGAAGAGGTTGCTTCTCCGCTAACAATAACGCTAATAATAATGCACATAAAAATCTATAAATATCTCCTGCTTTTCTCAATAAACGATCTGCTGCCTGGTCCTTATCTTCTGTTGTTACAATACAACCATAGTAATGAAACAATTAGGGTTATTAACAACATCAATGTCTAAATAACATAGAATCAATAATATGGATAGATTACAGTTCAATGGTATCTATAAGTGTGATAATATGCATCAACTTAACAATACATTGAATATCAGACAAATTATTATTATTATTGTTCCCTTGGGTTCCTAGTGGAACATAGGGCTTCAACTGCACGTCTCCACTTGCTTCTGTCTTGTGCTGTACTTTTCACTTGCATCCTATGTTATTCCATACTGTTTCATCTCCTCCTCACACGATCTCCTCCATGTCACCCTTGGACGTCCCACTCGCCGCTTCCCTTTCGGGTTCCACTCGAGGGCCTGACGCGCGATGTCACTCAACGGCCTCCTCAGCCAGTGAGTGTCCAATCCATCTCCACTTCCTCCTACATATTTGTTGGGCGATGTTCTGTTTCGTTTGTTCCCATAGCTTCTTGTTTGTGATTCTTTCCGGCCATCTAATCTTCAGTATGGAGCGAAGACAGTTGTTGATAAAGGTCTGCAACAGGCTGTTGGAAATATTCTTGGTGACCCGCCAAGTTTCTGATCCGTAAAGCAAAATTGACTTGACGTTTGTATTGAAAATCCGAATTTTGTTGTTGATGGTGAGTGACGAAGATTTCCAGATTGGTTTCAGGTTGATGAATGTGTTTCTCGCCTTTCCGATACTCGATTTGATATCCTCGTCCGTTCCTCCTGTGGTTGAGACAATGCTCCCTAGATAAGTGAATGAAGTAACCTCTTTCAAATCCCTCCCGTTGATGGTGATTGGCGGTGGATGTTGCTGCTGCTGTTGTTGTTGTTGGTTGGTTATTTTCATAACCTCCGTCTTGTCTATGTTCACCTGGAGTCCTGTCTTCTCTGGCTGCTTCTTCGACCAGTTTGTCGGTTTTTGCTTGTGAGTCTTCGATTTTGTGTGACATCAAACATAAATCATCCACGCGCGAAATCCAGGTCTTCTAGGTTCTTCACGTCGGTCCAGGATATCCCTGTCTTCTCGTTTCCATGCACTGTCTGACGCATAATCCAGTCCACCACAATTAGGAATATCATTGGTGATAATAAGCACCCTTGTCTGACTCCTGTGTTCACTCCAAACGCCTCGCTGAGTTTTCCGTTGTGGATCACTTAACATGTGCCGTTGTCGTACAGTTGTTGAATAAGGTTGACGAATATTTGGGGTACGCCGTAGTACTCGAGTAGTTTCCAAATTACTTCTCGGTCAACACTGTCTGTCGAAGGCCTTCTCAAAGTCTATAAAGTTGAGGTAGAGATTTGATTGCCATTCCATGCTTTGTTCGATGATAATGCGTAGAGTTGCAATTTGGTCAGAACATGATTTGCCTTTCCTGAATCCAGCTTGTTCTGGTCGGAGTTCTGTATCCAGTGCGTCCTTGATTCTCTCCAGGATGATGCGACTCAGGATTTTACTTGGCGTCGACAGGAGCATGATTCCTCGCCAGTTCTTGCAGAGTCCCAGGTCGCCCTTCTTTGGTAGTTTCACCAGGTAACCTTTCCTCCAGTCAGTAGGCACCTTTCCCTCTTTCCAGATCTTTTGCAATAATGGAGTCAGCATATCTGTTGTCGTTTCTGGGTCCGCTTTCAGTGCTTCCGGGGGTATTCCATCTGGTCCAGCTGCTTTTCCAGCTTTCACAAGCTTGATTGCATTCATGACTTCAGCTTTCGTTGGAGGATTGGTGTCAACTTGCACTTGTGTACGTGCTGTTGTTGGTATTACTGGACGGGTTGTAGGTGGTGGTCGATTCAAGAGTCCTTTGAAGTGGACCGCCCATTGTTTAATCTGTCTTTCTTCTTCGGTAATTGGGTTCCCTTGGCTGTCTTTTATAGGTTTCACTTGTGTTGATCTCTTCCCGGATAGAGACTTGGTTATCTGATATAGTGTCCTCAGGTCCCTTTTGCCTGCTGCCTTCTCAGCTTCAGTAGCCAGGTTGTCGTAGAATTGTCTTTTGTCCTTCCTGGCACTCTTCTTCACTTCATTGTCCAGTGCTGTGTAAGTTGAGTTCAGCGTCTCTTTCTCTTGTCCATCTTTGCATTGAATCATTTTTTCTTTCACCTTTCTCCTCTCCTCTATTAGCTTCCAAGTGTCTGTTGAGAGCCATTCCTTGTCTTGTTTCTTCTTTCTTCCTAAAACCGTTGAGCACGTTTCGTTGAAAATTACCTTCAGAGAGTTCCAATGGTCTTCCACGGATGATTCCTCAGTGGTGCCACGTAGTGTTTCCTGCTTTGCTCTGACAGTTGCAGTGAAAATGTCCTGTGTGATTGTGTCCTTCAGTTTTTGCGTGTTGAACTTGCATTGTGGCCTATCCCCAGCTATCCTCGAGGCTTTCAGCTTCACCTTGAAAGTCCCTTGTACTAGATAGTGGTCTGAACCCACATCTGCTCCTCTCCTCGATCTTGTGTCCAGTAGGCTCCGTCTCCACTTCCTTGAGATTGAAATGAAGTCTATCTGGTTTTTGGTGTGTCCATCTGGTGAAATCCATGTTGCCTTGTGTATATCCTTGTGTTTGAATACACTGCTACCAATCACCAAATCATTGAAAGCGCAGAAGTCTGAGAAGACTTCACCATTTTCGTTCATTTCACCGAGGGCCTCACGACCCATGGTGAGTTCTCTTCCTGTATTGTCTCCTCCCAGTTTCGCATTCATGTCACCCATCAGGATTTTGATATCGCTCTTTGGGACGTTGTCCATTACTGTTTGTAGTTGACTGTAGAAATCCTCCTTCTTCTCATGTTCTGAGGCGTTTGTAGGCGCGTAGCACTGAATGATTGTAACCTTTTTTCCTTTTGAGTTGAACCTGGCTGTCATTATCCTGGAGGAGATTGGTTCCCACTGCATGAGAGCTTTAGCCGCTGTTGGTGACATCATGATGGCTACTCCCTCAGTGTGCTCGTGATTGTCCTCTGGGTGACCGGAGTAGATTATTGTCTCTCCAGTTGATAGTTGGCTCCTTCCACATCCGTTCCATCTGCTCTCGCAGATTCCCAACACTTCTATTTTATATCTCCTCATTTCTGCGGCTACCTGAGCAGCCTTCCCAGCTTCGTACATTGTACGAACATTCCACGTCCCCATCCTTATTTTCGCTTTCATCGAAAGAAGGCACATCGGCTGACTGGCTTCCCGAAGGCTTTCACCAGCCCGCGTCATTTCACTTCCCCGATTCCAGCGAAAAATAAGGTCACTATTTGTAATTTTAGAATTTTGAATATATTTGTGCATTGAAGTTTTAGTAGCAATTTGGTTAAGTTTTGGGGGTGGAGTTGCTAGCACCACGCCCCAACCCTCCCTCTTTATCCGGGCTTGGGACCGGCTAGATTACTAGTGACCTAGTAATCTAGGCGAGGTTATCAGACAAATTAAGAAAGATAATAATACAAATTCATGAATTTATATGCTCCACAGATGGCCAGCGTAGTATTAGTGGCTGAACCTGTTTCTTCTGCACACAGAACACCGGTCTTTTTAGGCGGATCACAACAGCCTCTGCTGTTTGGAGTATGCGATACCTGGATGCTTTTGGCAACCTATTTGTTACCTGATAGATGATGGAAAAGGATTCTACAATGCTAGCTTTGTGGTCCGTTTGAACCAGGTGGTTGTCACTACACTTGTATTTAACCACGCTAGTTGGTTTAGTCTATTCGAACTTCTTAACTTTAATATTATTCCCATGTCAGGTATTCCTCAGAGACCAACAAAGAGAAGGTAGTCAGTGTAACATAAGCAAATCAAGGAAAGTAGTCAACTGTATAAAAGAAGTAGAGTTCTACTGACTAGTTAGCTCAAATTTAAGCAAACGGTATAAATTCTCATAATGACTTCACCGAAATCGTTCTCTTTCAAATTGTATTCCAATGTTACAAGTGTTGACAGCTATTTACTGAAACAACTAACATTGTTCAACAGTCAATGGAAAGAAAACCATCATATGAATAGAATTTTGTTTTGACTGACACTTGTTCGAGTATGTTTTGAAATGTTAGAAACGGATATTAGAAAAAACAAAATGATTGCCTCTTAAAAAAGTACCTTTGTAAGATCTCTTGTAGTTTCTTTTTGTAAAAATAAGTTTGTTTATTGGTTAATTGAGCTAATAGCCAATGTGTTCCTATTTCGTTTTACCAGAGAGAAGCAGGCGATTAGATGTTAGAAAAACATTACACATGTGTGCCTTAATCCAGATAGTCATACTTAAAACCAAAAATAGAAATAGGGAAATACCGCGAGTAACCTACGTACCTATGAGAGGGAAAAGAATAATAAAGTAGAGTGTAGTGAAAGTCTTCGAAACTTTGATAATGATCGGCAGTAAACGGCATCTAAGATAATGTATTAGCTATTGAGTTGTATTGTAACAAGTCGAGCACTTTATCTCAGTATGGTTCATACTTAACTGGCAAACACTTCCTGGTTTATAACTGTGTTTCAATATAACTTTTTCTGAGTTTTTTTCAGCCTATCCCATCACACATATCAGTCATCTTAGGCGTTGAAGATTACATTTTCAGAGTTCGATTTGTCGGAATTCGGGGAAATATAAACCATATTGAGCTAGATAGGCGCTCTGTTTACTATCTGTTAACCAGTTTCTGTCAAATGCACTTGGAGCCCACATGGAAAGGACAATACTTACACTTTAATAGCTTTTGTCGTAATAGCTTTAAACGTGGTCTAGTCAAGACTCTGGACTATAGAGCGAGGAGAATATGCTCTATAGAAAAATTAGAGGAAGAATTTGAGTTTCTTGAAAAGATTTTGAAGAGCAATGGGTACCCTCAAAGGTTCATCAACAAGTATGGAAGATCTGAAGTCACAAATGTTAAACAAATCGCAGTAGGAGAAAAACCAATCTACTTTCAGCTTGATTATAAAAGTGGAAACATTTCAGCGATGATCAATAGAAGGCTGAGCACATCACTAGCCATAGCCTATCCTGCAGCTAAGCTCGTTCACGTCTATCGAACAACTTGCTCTTTGATGTAATCAAAAATCGATAGATATCCTTCTCATGTTAACTCCAACTGTATATACAAATTTACATGTATCTGCGGGAGCAGTTACATTGGAAGAACAGAAGGAGGGGCATATCTAGGATTTTCTGAACATATACCAAAAAGCTTACGTGTAAAGGGAACAAATGCTTTAAACAGTGCCATCGCCAGGCATCTCCTCGACACGGGTCATGAGGTGGACGTTGAAAAGTCGTTCAAAATTACCAACAGGCAAAAGAGCTCAATTCTCCTTAAGTTTGCTGAAGGTATTTCCATGAAGCGCCTGAAACCTGATTTGTGCGTCCAGAAAGAAGCGGTTATCAGTCTTTCTTTGCCCTGGTAACTGGATATTTTTCCTCTCTCTTTTATCCGAATGCGAAATGCTGATTATTATTGTTCCGAATAGTGTTTAAAATATTATATATATATATATATATATATATATATATATATATATATATCATTAGTGTATGCGTATATTGATCGATTGATTTGTTAGTTTAAAAAGAACTCTGTGCAAGTATGTTAAAATTGTTTTTGTAGATACATTTAATAATGTCTTTTCCCTGTAAGCAGCTGACGAGAAGGCAGCGAAATAAAAGATGGTACCATTTTATTCTGCTAAAACTGTAGTTCTTGCCTTGTTCAAATTCATTAAGGGGAATAAATGTATGAAATGCACTTACGTTGAATGAGCTATACAATGAATGTGATTGTGCAATGACGGGAACTCCATTTATTATTTCTGAAATAATCAACTGATTAACCAAGATCGCATTGTGATTAAAGCACTTAGAGTTATACTTAGATGACTTATAAAGCGTTCTTGAGTTCCCACTAAACACTTCAAAATGCTTGGAATGGCTCCACCTAAAGTCCTATTTTTACTTCGAAAAAATTTATAAATTACTGGTGAGTATGTTGGCAAAACAATCGAAAGTATGAATTTTTTTCTTCATTTGTTAAACGAAACACTTCTATTAGAAGGAGGAATTAACCTCTTTGAAAAAAAGCGTTACGATTTTGACTCTGTCTTACCCTATTGTGTTTTAATGCATGCAATGCTAACAAGTTACTTATTTTTACTATAAAAAACATCTTATTTCCCATCTGATTGTATTTGATTGATAACACTAATATTATTTCCGAATGTAATTTATCTTCCTTTCTGTCTTATATTGATTTTATTCAAATGTCTAATCAATTTTTACTCATGTATATAAATGAAACAAGAAAGTTGTGTGAGAGGTGCCTTGGTATGATTATAAGCAGTAATAAATTGCGCTCGAAACGTGGTCATCAGTAAATATTACTGTACAACACTGTGTGATTTTATCAAAATATAATTTTATCCATAATGGATAAACCGTGTGGTAAGTATAATTTACATGTGACTACATCTGTTTCAATCCTCTATTCCTTCTGCCTCATCTTTGCCAGTTTTATTTATCCAACCAGTATATAAATAAAGCAAGAACAGCAGTTTTCGCAAAATAATACGGTACCATCATTATTTATTTCGTTGGCTTCTTATCAGCTGCTTACAGCCTAAATAAATTATTATTATTAGGTTCATGTACTGGAAGGTTTTAACATACTTGCAAATTTTACATGATTTCAGTTGACAGGAGGTCCCGGACTTAGTGAACAGTGTTCAGAAAATTACGCTTATATAGTTTTTACACAGGCAGTTCAAGTTTAAACAAAGTAAATGTGTGCATGCATACAATGGTAAGGGAGTTACGTAATGAAGACGAGGGATGCGTAAGATGATGAGTAGCTAATAAACTGGGTGACAATGTACTGAGTTCAACTCAAATCATAGAATCAAGAGACAAGCAAAATACACTATACCAGAGGGGTCGGGGGTGAAGTTAAAGCCAGAGATTACGTAATCAAGTGTAAGGGAGAATAAAGATATCCAGTTACCAGGGCAAAGAAAGACTGATAACTGCTTCTTTCCCAACACATAAATCGGGTTTCAGGCGCTTGATGGAGATTCCTCCGGTAAACTTCAGGAGAATTGAGCATTTTTGTCTATTGATGATTTTAAAGGATTTTGCAATTTCCACCTCATTACCCGTATCAAGGAAATAGACACCTGATAATGGCCCTATTGCAAGCGTTTGTTCCTTGAGATGTAGGCTTTTTGGTACATGTACAGAAAATCGGAGGTGTGACCTTCTTCCTTCTGTTCTCCCAATGTAAATGCTCCTGCAGATACATGTAAATTTGCATACACAGTTGGAGTTAACATGAGAAAGGTATCTGTCTACTTTTCATCGCACCATAGATTATATTGTCCGATAGACGGGGACGAACTTAGCTAGCTGCAGGATAGGCTCTGGCTACTGACTTCCCCAATCTTCTGTTGACAATTGCTGCAATATTTTCACCTTAAAAATCCAGTTGAATGAAGACAGGCTTTTTCCCACTGTGATTTGTTTGGTGTTTGAGCCTTCACATCTTCCATATTTGTTAATGAATCTCTGACATCTTTTCGAGGAACATAAATTCTTCCTCTACTTTCTCTGTACAGCCTATTCTCCTAGCTGTATAGTACAGAGTCTTGACTAGTGGTCCTTTAAAGCTATTTGGACAAAACTATTAAAATGTGGTATTGTCCATTCCATGTAGGCTTTCAGTAAATTGACATCTGGAGACTACCATCTTCTAAGCGTTGCATGGCAATGTCGAAGAAATGAAACTTTCCATCATTTTCATATTCCATAGTAAATTCGATATTTTTATGTACCTCGTTGAATAATCTGAGTAGGTAGAAAGCATGACTTACATTATTGGACACTACAAATGTGTCATCTACTTATCGGCAATAAGAAGTTGTTTCATTGATCGCATGCTTCAACTTTGTTTTCTCAAGGTTGGACATGAAGATATCTGCTAAAACAGGGCTAATTGGACTCCCCATAGCTACACCATCTATTTGTCGGTAAAGAGTATTGTCAAACTGGAATTGTTTATCTATGGTACACATTAGCAGTAAGCCTTTGAATTCCAACTCTTGGGGTGGGAGAAGGTTTGACTGCTGACAAATGATCTGGATAGTTTCATTGACTGGGATCCCTGTGAACAAGGAGGCTGCATCAAATGACACCATGAACTTATTTGAAACGTTCATGTTGTTCACGCTTTCTGTGAAATAAAATGAGTCTTTCATAGTGTAGAAAGCTAGCCGCAGACGAATGGGTTTCCAATTCTCTGCAAGCCAATGAGCAACCTTACGCTGAGACGAGTTGGTCGTCGAATGTATAGGACTCAGGGGAATTTGTTTTTTGTGTGCCTTTGTAAGGCCATAAATGTGCGGCAGGCGAGCCCCTCGAGCTTTTAAATCATTGTAATTATTGTTGTCAATCAATTTCTTCTTTAGATCTCTCAGTAAGTTTGTGATTCGTTTTTCAGCTGCATCTATCTTATCTTTCTGGCAGTCATCAACTTTAAACCTCAACGGGTCATTTAACACAGTTTTCATCTTTTCGATGTAGTCATCTTTGTCCATCAGCATAACCCCTGAGCCTTCGTCAGGTCGCAACCAGTATCTACTTTTTATACGGTAGTTTCATAGTCTCGGGAGTTAATGTTCCATCTCTAAGGGAATTTGCTTTCATATGTTTCTCATTTTCGTGTAACATTTACAGAAACCCTGGTGAATTCATGGGTACACACTGCTGAAGAGTTTCACACTAGGAAGAGACAGCAGTCTAATGTTCTTTGTTTTTCAGTCATTTCCTAAGTCATATTGGTTCGTGACGAAATTTGTGTTGAACGTTTTCTGAACCCTCTACACAAACTATAGTCTAAACTGCATCATTATTGTGCAATACCTTGTTCATTGGTTTAGAAACCATCAGATACTTATAAAATTGTGTTTGAATTCAGCAAATACTGATAAAATATAAATGTAGCTATTAAGTATTTTACAAATATGATACAGAACACAGAACTGTAGCTCAGTTTACGAATTACTGTATTCTACGTCCAGTAATCGCACTGAAGCTAAAATGAAAAGATTATAGATTCTATGCACAGATGTCTTATTCCACATAATTAAAATCTATAAAACTCAGGAAAAAATAATGGCATATTACAGCAAGCTTTCTCAGTTGGTTGTGTTAAGCGTTATGTGATTGCTGAATTATATTTCGAGGACAGATTTAGACCAATGGAGTGTATTGTTACCCAATTTCAGTCTTAAATCAAATTATTAAGAAAATGTCGATTTTCGTATTTTATTTACATTGTGCGTGCTCTGATGGAAACTTAAATGTTTGTTAATTAGTGGGTGGATTTCATATAGGGATGAATTTATTTTTAAAGTAAATGGATAACATTCATTGTGTAACAGGATCCAACTTTTTTGAATAAGTGGTAGTAGTTAAGAGGAACTTCTGCTTACTTTTTTCTTGCTTCCCTTTCCGCTTATGAGCTTTGAGAAGCTTTTAAGTGTTATCACGAGTACGAATCCATTTTAAAGCTTAATATTGATTTCAATTCGCTAGTTAAATATACTTCACTGTATTCTGCTTCGAATGACATCTATAACAGTCAGTCTCTTTCTTTAAACTTAAGTGACAGAAAGCATCAAAAGGTAAATACACGTACTATGAACATATTTTTTAAATAATATAGTAGTGAGCAATGCACAGCACTGGACCGTTAAAAATTAATATCATATAATTATATAAGATATAATATTTGCTAATGAAAAATTTGAACTAATATGTAGAACTCAGTTGTTCAGAGCGGTCTTTCATCTGCCGAACGGTGAACTACACTTATGCCATCTTTGGAGTAGACGTGATATCCAGCTGGCTGTTGACCAAACGGCGTGTGTACTGCTCAGCAGTTGGCTCTGTCCTCCTTTATGTCTGTGAATGAGACATGGCCTTTGAAAGTTGAAGACATGAAAAGGCTGGCTAGCTGTCTTTGATCATAGGTGTCTACGTTCTATCTCCCATGTTAAGTGTTATGATTAGGTGAGCAATACTGAGGTTAGGCTTCGGTCGAGTGCTAGGTAAGGAGGTGAAATCAGTCGGCGAGGTAGTGAAGTTACACCGATTGAGATGGTTAGGACATGTGCTGCTGCGCATGCCTAACCATCGCCTTCCTCGGCAACGGGCAATGTTAGCTGACGTAGGATGGATCAGGTTGGAAAACAGTCAGTGGTTGTCATACCAAAACATGGCTTCATCAGTCAATGAAATCCATAACAGGGTTGCTGGGGACGGTAAAAATCAATGACGGCTGGAGACAATTGGTGATATGGCTCAAAATCGTTCTCAATGGTGCAGATGCATCCACTTGCCTCCAAAGACCTCAGGATGGTCGGGGGTGGGCGCCTTGCGCTGCGGGTTGGCCACCCCTCCACACACCTCTTGAAATGCTCCCATATGACCGGGCGTCTTACATAGCCTCTCCTGAGGAAGTCCTACTCACTGCCTTCACGTAGCGGAGGTGTTTTTCACCAAAGTGAGAGGGCGAAACCGGATGCCCGGCGCTCTTCACCGGGTTGACTGTCCATTGGATGACAGTCTAGGGGAGATGGCTAAACCCTGATTCCAAACCTCCAACGACTGGCGTATGAAGCTCACCGGAGCTCACCGACAGACGTAAGGACAAAGGGCTGGTTGGATGTTCTGGATGTCTGGCCCCATTCAAAAAGGCGTATGAACCGAACTCCGGTCACCGGCTACCAATGGATAGTGGACTCCCTACTCCACTCCTACTGCCTTGTAGGTCACACTTGGTTGTGTAAAGGCTAGAGCTGCACTCTCAAACAAAAGGCCGAGCGATTCTGGGGACATCACTCGTACCAAATTCCCATGAAACTTCATGAACTCTCTTACAGATCGCCACGTCTGGGCAGCGATGATTCGAGATGTTCATGAAGCCGGCTCATCCTCCCGTAGGAGATAGCCGAAGTAAAGTAAAGTAAGTAAGATGCATCCACTCCTTGTGATATATAATGTCCAATATGACTATATTGTTCTTCCATATTACTATTCTTTTTGCCTCATATTTCTGTTTATTATTTCTGTTTTGAATCTGTCTTTACTCTCTTCTGATGCCTTGTGTGCTACATGGAGAGAGAGTGGCAACTCGAACTGCCGCACATCGGTGCAAAGTTCTACGCTGAAACCAGTCAGTCAGACTTCCCGCATGAGGAGTGATAACACTATCCAAGATTACAGGTTTGCGTAGGAGACTAACCACAGACAGTGAAGTAGTAAAGCAAATGAATCACATCTACTGTAAAACAGTAGGCACAACAACATGACAGAGCCATCTTTTATAGCTTTATTACTGTAATTTCAAATGAAATCAATCTTTAACTAGTGCTGTAGCTCAAAGATTTTTGTTCACAGATGTTAAAAAGATACGAACGAGTGACTAGGCTAATCACTGAGATATAATATATATATATACCTATGTTATAATAAAGCGTTATTTGAGGAAATATGTTCACACGCCTTACAGAAATCTCCAGCGTATTTAATTTCAAGATATTTCTTTATCGTACAGTATCTACAATTAAAATAATAATAATAATAATCAGCAGTATATTTTATGACCTATGGTTGCAGCTTACGACGAAAAAGATCCAAATGTCTGTGATATTTTTGATTGCACACTAGTCAGAAGCTAGTATAATGTGTCTAGTCCTATTTTCGGTGCAGGCTGAATTCTATCAGTCAAGTTTGCAATGTGGCCACCATGCTAAGTGGCTCGCCATCACGGTGCACTGTGAATTGTTGGTATTAGATGGTTGGAGGCAATCGGCAGGAAGCCTTGGACCTTGGTTTCGTGCTAGTTGACACCTAGCATGGTGGCCACATTGCAAACAGGACTGGTAGAATTCAGTCTGCACCGAAAATAGGACTAGACACATTACACTAGCTACTGACTAGTGTGCAGTCAAAAATATCCAATACAGTCCTACAGGAGGTCAGTCGCGAGCCTGAATAGCTCAGCGGTAATGTCTCTGACTGCAGCACTGGGTGACGCGGGTTCGAATCTCATAAGGGACATCAGTTCCTTCAAGGTTGCAGATACGCCTTGCTGATGAGTGCCAACTAGCACGAAACCTAGGTCCAAGGCTTCCTGCCGATTGCCTCCAACCATCTAATACCAAAAATTCACAGTCTGTGATATTTTTCCTTCATTTCTTTCCAGAAGTGTACAGCGTGCCTTCATGTAGCTATAAATGAATATAATGGCATGATTAGAACAAAAAAGAAATGCAGAAGAGTTTCAGCAGTATGATGGATGAACATTTTCATAGTCCAGTGATTTGAACAGGTCGCTGCAGAGAATCTGTATGCTGTAAGAATAACTGTATAGAATATACTTTCATCAAATTCACATGAGGAATAAGATAACCTTATAACACGAATTGATTTCATTGAGGAAACCATTGAAATAGCGAAAGGTACGCGACAACTGCTTTACTCCATTATTCTACATTTCAGTATTTTGTAAATTAAACTTCCCATATTTCTTTATTCGTATTTTTGTTGTTTCAGTAGTTTGTATTCTTTAAGCGATTTCATTGAGTCTTATTATCACCAATTAAATAGCATTTCTTAGGTTCCTAGGATGAAGATTCGTCTGAATGTATATATATATATATATATACATATATATATATATATATATATCAGTTTAATATATTACGGGTCAGAAAATTGACATTTAGCGAAAAGGATTTCCGACAGGTTGCAGACTTTCATCAACAGCTGCCCACTTCGCTGGCTCCACACTGAAGATCAAATGGCCAGAAAGAATTAGTAACAAGAAACTCTGAGAACAAACCACCCAAGAGCCGATTGCTTAGCAAACATGTAGGAGATAATGGAGATGGATCGGGCTTACGTTCAGGAAACCGTCGAATGACATCGCACGCAATGCAGGCAATTGCTCGAGTGGAATCCAAATGAGAAGCGACGAGTGGGTCGTCCTAGGGTGACATGGAGGAGATTGTGGGAGTTGGAGGAGATGAGATTATTGGCAATCGTGAGCCCAGTTGAAGAGGATAGCAGAAAATAGGATAAAGTGGAGATGTGTTGTTGAAGCCCTATGTTCCACTTGGAAGCCAAGGGAGCAATAATAATATTAACAGTGTGAGAAATTGACTATTTAGCATATTCATATGGTTATATGTGAGAGTTATAGTTCCATCAGTGAACACTACCAATTTCATCAATAACTGCTTAATGATCTTGGGAATAAAAGTATACATAATATTAGACTAAACTTAACAAATGTATTCATTAAGGACCTGCATATTCTCTTTTCTGGTACATTTATTAGGTAATAATAATATGATTCATAGGTTGATGTATATATTTTTATGAGACAGCTGTGAACCTTTTTTGAAAAAAAATTCACATTGGATACTAATGAAGATGCTGTAATTACTAGTTTTACATATTAATGTCAAATTAGATAAGAGAACAAGATGTTGGGACATAAGCCAATTACTTTCACACATGAATAATTCATGTACAAAAAGATGTCAGACATTAGATGCATTACATGTGTTAGAAATGGCTGTCACGAAACCTACACAAAATTACAGTGATATATATATATATATGCGGCCATGTAGGACTTCAGGGGAGCATAGAGACAACAGAGGTGATGAAGATTCCTGGCCAACAGCAACAACAACAATCAGCATAAATGGGAGAAATCTGAAAGAAGCAACCTCATTTACCTACCTCGGAAGCATCGTTTTTACTACAGGCGGAATTGATGAGGATATCAAAGTGAGGATTGAGAAAGCAAGGCAAGCTTTCATTACTCTCAAGTCTGTGTGGAGTTCAACAGCATTCAGCATGAAAATGAAAATGAGGTCCGGATTTTCAACTCCAATGTGAAGTCAGTGCTACCTACTATACGGATCAGAGACTTGGCGCCGTGTCACGAAGGGCACTACGAACAAACTACAGACCTTCATCAACAGCTGTCTTCGCACAATACTCAAGATTAGATGATCAGAAAAGATGAGCCATAGTGATTTCTGGCAATGAACGAACCAACCTAGAAAGAAAAAATTGTGCAGTAAATATACAGGAAGAAATGGAGGTGGATTGGCCATACTCTGAGAAAACAAACCATCAAGTGAAATCACACGACAGGCCATCGCTCGAGTGGAACCCGAATGGGAAGCGGCGAGTTGGTCGTCAGTGCAAGGGTGACATGGAGGAGGTCATGTGAAGAGGAGATGAAATCATGTGGGCAGACATGGAGTCAGGTGAGAACGTTGGCAGAGAACTGAAGGCAATGGGGAAGTGCGGCTGGAGTCCTATGTTCTTCTAGGAACTAAAGGAAACAATAATAATAAATAATAATGTGGTCACATTTAGAAAAGAGTTAGAATTTAACTTTGTAAGCTTTCCGCGATTACACCAATACAGTACCTGATGTTTTTAGTAGCATAAATTAAAATATTACTAACCAGGTTAGTAGTTTCACATAGCGTTTAGGGTCAAATCCATTATTCATCTTAAGTATCATTATTGGTAAGTGAGAGTAGGTTAATGTGTTTCAACCACTTTCATTTAGTAGAAATTGACTGGTACTTGTTTGGGTCAATTTTGTTTAGTCTCATTTCCAGTAAATTTGGAAAGTTTGTACACTAGAAAAATGCACGGTGTTTGTGAGATATTTGCTTATCAGCAGTGAAAAGCCACAATTTTTATTATTGGGTAGACTCATTTGTCAAAGTACCAAATTCCAGACTTCTGATATTGTGAAGAGTAGGATGTCATTCCTGAATATTGAATTAAATGAAGACAGATCAGGTGATTTGTTAAAATGAAAAATGATGCCAACAATCACAAGAATACGTTATATGTTATCGTTGCGAATCGTTGAATGGCAGAAATAAGCCACATGCACGCAAACATATCAGTTTGCTTCATTTCATCGTCCCAGGTATAAAGTCTTTACCAAGATAGACTGTCTAATCTTAACGTCAATAATCCGAGCATACATCACTGCAAATAGCTACAAACTGCCTCCCCTCCCCGCGGATCAATCTTAAGACATTCAGTTTGCAATGCAGATATGCACAGAATATTTGTTGGCTCTAACTTACAGAATACAGTGTCATTAAAAGCTCGTGTTAATTTGTTTAATTCGTATTATCTAAGTCTTGAAGATTCTCAAGCAAAAATTAGACAACTGCATTGGAAAACATGTCTTTCAGTTCTTTGTTTTCGTTTACTTGTCAAATTTCTAATTAGTAAATTTGAATAACGGTTATTCGTCTTTATTTTTCAGTCATTGTTAATCTGTTTTTCCTTCTGAGAACTACTCAAATACCTTTTTGCTAACTTTCCACCAGTTCATTTATATTCACAATATCACAATAAATGATTATTCATGTTGTCAAATATTTGGATACATCTTATGCATTCTGATTTCTCAGATTAGTTTCGTAACTATGCCCTAATAAGAATAATAGCCATGCAGTCTATGTTGATAGTCTTTTCTATAATCCTTGAAGAGCGACCCTATTTAGATATTCACATCAACAGAAATAAGAAGCTTTTGCAGCTGAGAAGACAAATGTGGTCTCTAGGAATGCTGATAGCTTGATAAATCCCCTGGAATGCACTCCTCATGGAATCATCATTTTGAGTTATGCCTATAGACAGCGTCGTCCCAGATCATTTTCTTCTGATCCACAAAGCCTTTTAGGTTTAAACCAGTCAAGATAGTAATAACCTCAATATGTTCAAACTTATAAACGGAGAGAACCGCTTATACGAATGTAGGGTATATATATAAATACCATTATTGTTACTAAGGTAACGTTTCGAAATAAATTTTATCCTTAACCATATTGTCGTCAAACATTTTTTTCTGTTTTGTATCCAGTATGAGGGTGGTAATTCATTATTTGGACACCTAATGTGGTTTGCTGTTTAGTTCTCAAATTTGGCTTTAAATATTTTGGGTTTGCATTCAGTTTTGTTTATAGTTTGACAAATGTATCAGTATCATATTATTTCCGTGAAGTCTGGATATTTTTTTTTGATTTACAGCTTGATACCACACCGTATTTTCAGTACAAGTATGGAATTTTCAGCATGGATATCGGTAGCCCAAATTTTGCAGGCCGACCATAGATATCAGGTGTGCGCCGGCAGGGGATCGAACCCCTGACCATATGCATGGTCGGTGAGAGTCCTAACCACTGTGCCACCGACGCACGTGCCACCGAGGTCTAGATGCTAAGAGTCAGTTTTGTGAATTTTACTTACATGCAGTCATCAACATGACTTAATTACAGCCTTGAGGAGATTTATGTTTCGCATAAGATTTAGATCTATCGATGTCAAGGTTGACGGAAAAGAGATATAAGTTCTTTGTTATAAGAAATGTATTTCTATTATTTCCCTACACACTGAATTGAGAGACTTTGACCAATAATTTACCTAGTAGTTGCTTTTGTTAGAGCATTTAAACACAACCTCATCTGGTGACTATACTTTAAGCCTCTAATATTCGCTTAGTTGGTTTTTTTTAAATATTTCATTCACTGGACAGTAATGAGGTGCTACATAAGCCACTCAGATGAGCATTTGTCAGGATATCATATTCCAGTAGTCCCCCATTTCAAGTTACATCATGAAACGACAACATTAAGAGAGTCACTGAAAGCTAGGGAATACTAGACGTCTGTTTCAGCCTAGCTCGGATTCTTCAGTAGTACTCACTCATCACCCCACAGTGGATCGAAATCGGAACTGTAGGCTTTCAAGTCAAGCTAGTTAATTATTCAGCTACTGAGATGGAATCTAACAGCCAATGGATTCTTATGTCGCTTTATATAGCCCCATCACCAGCCAGTGTTATCGACAAGCATCCGAATTCTAACTCCACTTAGCAAACCCCTTTGGCTGCATTTTCTCACTGGAACTTCAGGTAGTGCAGTCAGTCACCGGTGAGTAATAGACAAAACAGCTGTACATTAAATCTCTTACTTTCAGTGGTTTTCTAACAAATATCCATTCAAGATCTAACTTGAAGTCAATCAAATCTCTGTGAACAAGCACTTTAAAAATCTTCATTAATTGTTTATGAAAACTGGGTGACTGACAACAACAAGAATAAAAATCTGTTAACCGGAAATTAACATTCGATACATTACAGTAACTTGCAAAGAGTGAAAAAAAATAGTTGTTGCGAGGTGGATACGTTACGATCCAGTCACACAGATAGGAATAATACATATTTATCCATATTAGTTTGTTTATTAGATGTATCACACAGTCAGTAAAACAGTATCATCTACTGGATGACGTTTCGAACAAAATTTATTGTTTACAGGATTTTCATCATGAGCTGACATTAATTAGAGAACCATTGGAAAACCTGGGAGTACTGGACAGCTGTTTCGTCCTAGTTTGGGACTCTTCAGCAGTACGCACCCACCGGGATTTGAAACCAGGACCTTCTGGTTACAAGGCAAGCTCGTATACCATTAAGCCACTGGGACCTGATCCAATGGCCAGCCCATGAATGCTAACTTCTTCCAATTCACGACATAGCGCGACCCCTAGCCAATGTCTTCGGCGAGTATTTGTCCTCACGCCCGACCTACTGGGTGGGTGCGTACTGCTGAAGAGTCCCAAACTAGAATGAAACAGCTGTCCAGTACTCCCAGGTTTTCCAATGGTTCTCTAACTAATGTCAGCTCATGATGAAAATCCTGTAACCAATCAAATCCCTACAAACCAACACTTGAAAATTTATTGTTCATAATCATGCCATCAATTATAATCACACGACTTCGAAACTTCAGTTTTATAGTTTTCTTTGTTTTCTCCTATTTTTCGTCGTTGGGGTAGTGGAATTTTCCATATATCTGGGACAGGTGTTGAATCATCCATATTACACGTATTCTCTTCAGTTGATTCGATAAACAAAGCTTCCGTTATCAATCTCTTCCTCTACACTGTTACACTGGATTTTAAATAATATTAATGACGTCATGCATGTCAGACATGCTCAGGATAATGACAACACCAACAATAAGGAATCTAAATCATCAGTAGTACTTCCATACAAAGAAGTAGCCTCAGAAACCACGTTACGCAGAATTCTTAACAAGTCAGGAATAAAAGTGAAATTTAAACCCACAAACTCAATTAGAAACAAGCTTTGTCGGTTAAAGGATTCTGTAGACCCAATAAAACAAAACAATTTAGTTTGTCTAATACCTTGCCTGCGATGATTTTCAGGTCAAATACATAGGTCAAAGTAGTAGAACAGGGGCAGTCAGACTAGTGGAGCATAAAAGCCTAGCAAAATCTAGATTGGTTGACCCGAATAAGATAAGAAATCTAGAGAATAGTTCAGCTATATCACTACATGCAATTACACACCCATGCAATAGGACGGGATAGGATGACCGTCTTAAAATCTAATGTCACAGAAGCTTTGTTTATCGAATCAACTGCAAATACATGTAATAGGAATGATTCAACACCTGTCCCAGATATCTGGAAAACTCCACTACCCCAACGACGAAAAATAGGAGAGAACAAAGAAAACTATAAAACTGAAGTTTCGAAGTCGTGTGATTATAATTGATGGCATGATTATGAACAATAAATTGTGTTCGAAACGTCATTCAGTACATAATACTGTTTCACTGACTGTGTGATATATCTAATAAACAAACTAATATGGAATTACTTACTACCAAGTTTTACACATTTATTAATATGAAGATATGAATATTTTGTTTCAGACTACCAATACTATCAAACCATAAACTCTTGGAGGTTTTAACTAGACACCAGATTTGTTTTCGTCAAATTTTTTAAACAAAGAATTCAAAGTATCTTATTTAGATTTCCCTATTTTTTTCTCGTAAACTTCAGTCTGTGTTTTTTCCAGCCGTCAGCTTTGTTCTTTCCTTTTAGGTTTCCGTCTAATTTTTAAGTACTTTATACTGAAAATTTATGTCTTTTTTAAATTTTAAATAACATTTCTTTTTCAAACTAATTAAAAACATTTTTATTGCAAATTTATGATGTTTTTGTTTAGCTTACAACCGGTTTACGTGGCATTAGAATGGAGTGTATCTAGCGATTAAAATACTTCACTTAGAACACTTATTTTTAGTATTCATTTAAGGAGAATTTTGCTTGTACAGATTGACTCATTAAACACCTTAAAGCATGAAATCAAATAGAATGTTTTGTTGCGAAAGCAATTTTCTGCTTAAGAGAGAATAAATCACAAAATATTCAAGTGTTGGTTTGTAGGGATTTGATTGGTTACAGGATTTTCATCATGAGCTGACATTAGTTAGAGAAACATTGGAAAACCTGGGAGTACTGGACAGCTGTTTCGTCCTAGTTTGGGACTCTTCAGCAGTACGCACCCGCCAGGATTCGAACACAGGACCTGTTACAAATAAAATCCCTACAAACCAACACTTGAATATCAATGAGATGCTCACTAGCGACTTGCCCTATTCAAGTAGGTAGTTACCTGGGGTTTTAGTGAGAAGTCGTGACCAGCAGGCTGCAGCAGGTCGGGTGTGAGGACAAATACTCACCGAAGACATTGGCTAGGGGTCACGCTATGTCGTGAATTCACAGAAGTTAGAATTCATGGGCCATTGGATTGGGTCTCAGTGGCTTAATGGTATACGAGCTTGCCTTATAACCAGAAGGTCTTGGTTTCGAATCCCGGTGGGTGCGTATTGATGAAGAGTCCCAAACTAGGACGAAACAGCTGTCCAGTACTCCCAGGTTACCCAATGGTTCTCCAACTAATGTCAGCTCATGATGAAAATCCTGTAACAAATCAGAAAATACTTTTTCTATTATTATTATTTTTCATACATTTATTCTCCTTTATGAATCTGAATGAAGCAAGAACAACAGTTTTTGCGGAATAAAATGATACCATCACTGTTTATTTCGTTGGCTTCTCATCATCTGCTTACAGCCTAAAGATCAAATAGCTTTAAACGAGCACTAGTCAAGACTCTTTACTATAGAGCTAAGAGAATATGCTCTACGAAGAAATTAGAGAAAGAATTTATGTTTCTCGAAAAGATTCATTAACAAGCACAGAAGATGTGAAGGTTAAAATGTCAAACAAATTACAGTGAGAAAAAAAGTCAGTCTTCATTTAAGTTGACTTTAAAGGTGAAATATCACAGTAATGGTCAAGAGAAGATTGAGGACGTCACTAGCCAGAGCCTATCCTACAGCTAGCTAAGTTGGTTCCCGTCTGTCGGACAACACTCCTTATGGCGCAATCAAAACTCGATAAATATCCTTCTCATGTTAACTCCAACTGTATATACAAATTTACATGTATCTGCGGGAGCAGTTACATTGGAAGAACAGAAAAAAGGGCATATCTACTACTTTCTGATCATCTACCAAAAAGCTTATGTCTAAAGAGAGCAAATGCTTTAAACAGTGCCATCGCCAGGCATCTTCTTGACACGAGTCATGAGGTGGACGTCGGAAGATCGTTCAAAATTATCAATAGGCAAAAGAGTTCAATTCTACTCAAGTTTGCCGAAGCGATCTCCATCAGGTGCCTGAAACCTGATTTATGCGTTCAGAAAGAAGCAGTTGTCAGTCTTTCTTTGCCTTGGTAACTGTATATTTTCACCCCTCTTTCATCTGATTACGTAATGTCGAAAGTTTCCATTGTGTATGATCATTATTGTTGGGAATAGTGCTTAATATTATAATATTTATACATTATTACTGTATGCATTTATTGATTGATTTTTGTTTAAAAATGAACTCTGTGCAAGTATGTTAAAATTGTTTCTAAAAAACACAAAATGATTGAGCAAAGAATATTCTTTTCGATAAATTCCTCTTCTGGCTCTACAATTATATATATGTTTATATACATAGAATATTCTAGATCAATAACAATATTAGTGTTTTTTAAATAATATTGATTTGTAAAGTAAGATCAAAATGGAATTACAGTTCATTAAAGATGCTTAAATTATAATTATAATAATAAAGATATAGTAGCAAATAGAATATCAACTAAAATTAGGAAAATTACACAAAAATTCAGGATCAAGAAGTATTTAATAGTCGAAATCTTAAGACAAAATTGACCCTGAAAGCATGGTTAACGTCAATCTTGTTTTCTGTATCCACAAGATGAGATAGAATAGCGCTGTGAATAGATTTTGTTTGTCCTTTGCTTAACCACACAGGGTGATGTTCGGAAATTCGACGAGAATCGTGGAATTTTCCTAATTTTAGTTGATATTCTATTTGCTACTATATCTCTATTATTTTTATTGTAATTTAAGCATCTTTAATGAACTGTAATTGCATTGATCTTACTTTACAAATCGATATTATTTAAAAAACACTAATATTGTTATTGACTACTAATCTAGAATATTCTATGTATATAAACATACATATATTGTAGAGCCAGAAGAGGAATTTATCGAAAAGGATATTCTTTGCTCAATCATTTTGTGTTTTACAGATGTCTGAATGAAAATTGTTTCTGTAGATATACTTAATAATGACTTTGGTCTGTAAGCAGCTGATGAGAAGCCAACGAAATAAATGATGGCATCATTTTACTCTGCAAAAATTGTTCTTCTAACTTTATTCAAATTATTATTTTTCAACTATACGAGACTCCATCGATTGAAAAATTACTATCCTTATGGTGTGGTAACGATATTCAGTGAACCCGTACAATAAAGTAAAAGAAACTTCATGCATTTATTCCCCTTGATGAATTTGAATAAAGCAAGAACAAAAGTGGTTTGTGCAGAATAATATGGTACCATCATTTATTTCGTAGGCTTCTCATCAGCTGCTTACAGCCTAAATAAATAATGAGGTTTGCGTACAGAAAAGTTTACATACTTGCAAATTTTTACATGTGAGTTGAAAAGTTTAGACAGTGCTCAATTTAGTCAAGTTAAACAAAATAGATGTATGCATACAGTGGTAAAGAGTTACGTAATTCTTCTTTGCCCTGTACTGATGTCTTTTCATCTGATTACGTAATCTTTGTCTTTAACTCACCCCTTTTATATTCTGTAATTTTGCTTGTCTCTTGTTTCTATGATTTGAGTTGAACTCAGTACATTGTTACCTGATTTATTAGTCACTCTGTATCTAACTCATATTTAGTCTTTATTACGTAACTCCTTTACCACTGTATGCATACATCTATTTTGTTTAAACTTGAACTGCATGTGTAAAAACTATATAAGCGCAATTTTCTGAGCACTGTTCACTTAGTGTGGAACTTTTTTCAACTGGCAACATGTAAAAATTTGCAAGTATGTTAAAACTTTTCTGTACGCAAACCTCATTATTTATTTAGGCTGTAAGCAGCTGATGAGAAGCCTACGAAATAAATGATGGTACCATATTATTCTGCACAAACCACTTTTGTTCTTGCTTTATCAAAGTAAAAGAAGGAATACACTAGTGTAAGGGGTAATTGTTTTGGCTAAGGAGTTCAATGGGTTACTCTGGCTTTTGAGATTATAGCTGCTAGATTTGAGTGTCATAGGAAAAGTCTATGATCATTGGGACCGATGTATATTCAGCTGATAATTCTTAAATTAAACGAAATGCCCATCTAGTATCTTACTTTTAGTCACCACCTAACAATTATTAATATGCGGAAATCAAAGCCTTCTGATAAGATGAGACAGGTATTCAGTCCGTACTTCTGCTGAGTCCTGAGAATCATTACACCCGGAATTATTTCGAGTAAAACCAAATCCCTTGCAAACTTGAGTGATAGAATTCAGTCTGCACCAAACACAGGACTCGACGCGTAACAGTAGTAACTACCTAGTGTCCAAACAAAGTACACTTGATTATCTATAATACTTATTCATAAAGGTTCACGAGAAAAACATCAGTCCTTATAGCGTCTTTCAATAATAACAATAGTAATAATAATAATAACTGGCTTCATTCTAAAACAATACTTATGATACAGTGTGGTATTATCAGCATTTTGGTACAATACTGCATCTAATTTACTCACCAACAACAAAAAGCATTGCAGGGTATAATAATGGGTATTTTTCATCAACTAAAAATTGATAATAACAACCTTTTGGCATTTACAGTAACAATAAAGTCAAAAATGTACAAAAAGTATAAAATTATAACAATAATAATAATAACTAGACTGATGAGATAATTGTAATAGTATCACGACAAATTGCAAATGGCAGAAGATAAAATAGCCGTTTATCTGGCTAATTACATAGTATGTTACAAGTTTCACACTTTCCCTTATCACATAAAACGCTGGCCAAATAAGGTATCGTTGGATTTTTTGTACTTAGTTGTTCGAGCATATAATCTTTTATAGTGACTTCTAGTACTACATGATGAGATACGAGGTGAGGAGAGTTGTGAATAAAGAGAGTGCAGAGAGCCAGACAGCATGGATTTAGACCATTTCTCGAATGAAATGAGGTGTCTGTTAACGAGGTGACTTAGTGGCACACGACTTGCTCTACTGACAACCTTTGATACCCTTCGCAATATGACATAGTCCTTTTTTGAGTAGCCGTGGTAACACTAAGGGCGAACAATAGAGAATAATGGGTAAGATGCAAGAGTTAACAAATTATAAGAGTAGAGGTTGAGTAATACCTGACTGTTTTAACTTCTTAATGTGGAAGGTTAGACGGAACATATTCCTAAAATTCAACAAGATATGAAATGACGAAGAAAGTTCAGAAGATAGAACTATCCCAAGATATTTTATGCTTGACCTAGTTTCTATTCCAATGCCCTGTATGCTACAAGAATCTTGTGTTAGTAGAAAGACTCTACCCACTACTTTGGAATTCAGACTACAAACGAATGATTAGATCAGCATAATCAATTATTAGAAAGCTATTTTATTCAATGACTGTGTGAATCACTCTCACTGGTTTGTTTAAACTTTACTAGACATTCAAGGGATAAATTGATAATGTTGAGCACTTCTATATAGTTGTCCGCCTACTCTTGTGAAACTAGATACACTGGATTTGAATGAGCAAACCTCGACTAACTTCAACATTTACACTTTCCAGTATGTGGACTGGGTTATAATGACAATCGATTTACTGTAATCTAAATGGTACAACATAAAATTTCTATAGGAGTGAGGAAACGTTTGTTTTTCACTGCTGAGATTTTGATTAAGCAAAGTTGAAATCGCAGTTTTTGCATTTTATCTGTTTAATTTTTGATATTGTAGTTTATAAAGGTGAACAGCTTTTTCGTCTATTTGTTTTTAATCTGTTTCTTGTTCAAAAAAGTTTGAAATAGTCTTTAATTATTTCTTTTTCATCGGTAGCTGTTCGCCATCCAGCCTACTCAACAGTTCTTGATTTTTAAGTAATCTACTTCGTTATATTCGCTTATTCACTGTTTCAAATATTCGAATATACCTCAAATGATTTTCATTTTACCAGCCATAAATTAATAAAAATTCAGAAATATTAAACCCATGTTGACAATCATTGTCATTAATTTTAGTAAATAAGTAGGTTTGAATACAATAGTATAGATCGTTTAGAGAATACCGAGTTGAATGATACAATAAGGCAAGATAAAACGTATTTAACATATGTTAGCGATGCGTTGATTATGGGTGAAAATGAAAATTAAACAAAGAATCTACTCAGGCTACTGGAATTAGTACATCCAAAATGTAAAACTCACATGTGGTTATGCGATTTTGAATGGAGTAAGTTTTTTAGATCTGAGACCTAAAGGAAACGGGGTTGGCTCTAAATCACTTGGGATTTACTATAAGATTACTTAGAAGGGTCAGTATTCATCATTTAAAAGCTTTTTATCCTCTTTCATACAAAAGAACTTCGTTTTTATGGGTAACTAGACTGTGTTCCGAAAAGTTGATCGACGAGGAATTGGGGCAGATTGGAGAAATATTGATCGATAGTGGATACCCCACTAAGTTTATTCATAAGTATTCCAAATCAAAATATGGAAAAGTGGTTTAAACAACTGTACCAAAGAAGTATGTAATCATAAGTTTACCATTCAAAGGCGATGAAATGAGTTCGCACAATAATGGCCGATTGAATGAATGTATAGCCCTAACATATATCGCTGAGAAATTAATGGCCATTTACATTACAAAGAATATGATCAGAGACATAAATCTGAATATGAGGACACCCCATGTTACCTCCAATTGCATTTGTTCGTTTATCTGTACTTGCAGTAGCATGTACGTGGAAGGAACTGAAAGGGTCCTTGCAAAAAGCATTGCTTAACACGTGCCCATAAAGATTGTCATTGCCCAGAAGTGTTATTACTAGACATATTCTTGACACTGATTATGTAATCAGTTCCAGTAGAGCTTTTTGTTTGTCATATCGACAGGATAATAATAGATTACTACGATATTTAATAGAAGAAGCAATCTGATGGCTGAAACCTAATTTGCGGGATACTTCTCATTGCTTTGACTGTTTATTGTTTATTTACTTACCATTCTATTAATTGTTTCGTCCTCTTACTATCCTTGAATACTGATCATCTTTCGGACAACTTCGTCTGCTCATCATATTCATTATATAGTAATCTTATTTCTTAGTCTCTCCTTCATTGCTTTACCATTATTTCAGCATCCACCATATCACGTCTGTGATATTTCAACCGCCTTCTCTACCACCTGAGAATTTTTGGTCTCCTTCATATTTTCAATATGATTTGTCATCTTAATAACGACTTTTACCTTTATCTGTAATGAGTAATCAGATCATGATCAATGTCAATATTGTTTGCATATGTATTGCCGTGTAGATGTGAAAATACGTATTTTGTAAAAGAATGGTTACTAAACACCGCTGTGCGTCGGTGGCACAGCGGTTAGGACTCTTACCGACCATGCACATGGTCCGAGGTTCGATCCCCCGCCGACGCACACCTGATATCTATGGTCAGCCTGCAAAATTTGGGCTACCGATATCACATGCTGAAAATATCATACTTGTACCAAAAATACTGTGTGGAATCAAGCTATAATGAAATAAAATAAAAAAAATAAAAAAGATAACCTCTTCTTCATAAGGTTCTACAGTTATATGTACATAATAGTGAATGAATTAGTGTTATTAACAACACTAATTTTTGTTTAAATAACATCGAATCAATAATAATAATATCAATGGATTACAGTTTGACAGCATCAACATAACAATAAACTGAATGTCAGAAAAATTAAGAAAGATAATAATCCAAATTCATGAGTTTATAGTCTCGATATAAGTATAAAACTTGGGCACTGTGGTTGAGCATAACTCCATTATGGATAAGATTTTATTTTGATAAATCACACAGTGTTGTACAGTAATATTAACTGATGACGTTTCGAGCACAAACTATTCCTCATAATCATATCAAGTTCATGATATGATTATAAGCAATAGTTTGTGCTCGAAACGTCATCAGTTAATATTACTGTACTACACTGTGTGATTTATCAAAATAAAATCTTATCCATAATGGAGTTTATAGTCTCCACTGAAGATCAGGGCAGTAGTAGTGACTGGACTTGCTTCTTCTGAACACAGAGCACCGGTTGTTTCGTGCGAATCGCTATGGACTCAGCCATTTGGAGTATGCGGTACCTGGATGCTTTTGACAGTCTATCTGGTACCTAGCAGATGACGGAAAAGGATTCTACTATGCTTGCTTTATGGCCTTTTTGGACCAGGTGGTCTAATATCGAACTGTTGATGGATTTTACTACAAATTTACTTAGCCACACACACTTGTATCACTGAATTATATCAGATTATTCACTTTTGACAATGACAACTTAAGTTATTGAACTGTACACAAATCTACAGTTTAATGATTTTGTAGAAGATTTAGAGGACACCAAAAGAAACTAACTTTAATTCACCCCACAACGTTTATTGTTCTCGTTTTACACAAATATATAAGGGAGGTAACTGTATGAAAAATCTTTATATCTAGTTTAACGAACAACTTACTAATTTCAGTAGTTAAATGGGTTCCTTAGTACTGCCAGTAATCCCTTATTATAAATCTTGAAATCGTGTGTTCATTGTTAAAGGGATGCTAACTAGTAGAAAGCTCTAATTTTAGGCCTTGTTTTCTCGTAATAGTCAGCAAGATACATCTCTGATCATGGGAATTTGTGTTTCACCAGAGTTCAACATGCATGTTAAAAGCATAAAAGCGTATCACAACAGATCTCTCTATCAACTACCTTTGTATAAAATTTGTTGTTAAATAACATTGTATCAGATTTCACCAACTAGCACGGTAACCACATTGTGTACCTTGCATATTTTTCCTGGAATTATGTAAATGATCTCATTGTAGGTTTCGCATAATTTACAAAATTATTTCATGTAGTAAAGTCAGTGATTTTACTTATTTATTTAATCTTTAGTAGATTCTAAACCTCAACTGATCATAACAGATACAATTTTCCGTTTATTTAATAAATTATACTTCATCGTCTTACTTCGTTTAGGCCAAGTGAATACGCTCATTATACCATTTTTTTCAAGTCGATATACCACCAAAAACCTGGCATGAATTCAAATTACTAGGTATCTAGTTGTCTTTTTCCAAATACTATTTATGTTGATCAATTATTGTTTTTGTCATAACAAATTTATGTGATGTTACAGGTCTTCTCCCTTCATCAACAGCTGTCTTCGCTCAATACTTTGCTCAAAATCAGATTGCCGGCCAGAAAAGATCAGCAACAGGGATCTCTGGCAATAAACAAACCAACCCAGCAGGAACCAAGTGTGCAACAAATATGTATGAAAACATGGAGGTGGATTGATCGCCATACTCTGAGAAAACCATCAAGTGACATCACATGCCAGGCCATCGCTCGAGTGGAACCCGACTGAATGGGAAGCGGTGAGTTGATCGTCAGTGCGAGTATGACATGGAGGTCAGATGAAGAGGAGATGAAAGCATGTGGGCAGACACAAAGTCAGGTGAGAAAGTTGTCGGAGAATCGAACGCAGTGGGGACGTGCGGCTGAAGCCCCATATTCCTCTAGGAAATAAAGGAAACAATAATAATAATAAACGAAATATTCCCATATTGAGTCATAAGAAAAAGGCACAAACAGCGAAGAAAACTTTCTTTTCGACGATTCATTTTCATGAGCTGTACAATCGTAATTATAATTAACAAAGAAATCTTTAGACCAAACAGATACTGGTAAATTTTGTCCTTGGAAAATAGTATTACATAATGTAAGGTGTAAGAAGGGATGACTAATTGTAAGTTAGAAAGGAGACAGAAGTTGGCATGACGTAATAAGTGTGAGATAGTGAATAATCAGTAATCTCGTGTAAAATGGACAGGAACTAGTGGAAAGGCTATAAAGTGTATTTTTTGTATAAAACATGTATGAAAAGCAATGTTATTAATGAACAGTAATAGAGTGGTAATAAAATGTGGATGATGGGAACAATAATGATAATAAAAGTATTAATAAAATAAAATAATAATAGTAATAATAGTGAACTTACATAATAAAGGAAAGAAGCAAAATTGTGATAAGAACTTTACTCTGGCCATGGTAATGCAAGAGAATGTATGTATCGCTTTTGTATGCAGAGGTTCGTTTTCAGATCTCGAATAGCTAATGCTTCAGCTATGTACAGATGGCGAATCCGAAGTCCCTTTGTGCGATATTGAAGGACTCTGTGTAACACTGTGAAGCATTCACGTGGGGGTACTCGATGTCCAGAGATGACAAGGTGTTCGAGGATCGACCTATTGCTATTCTTCTTTTCTCCTCTGGATAACCGAGCTGGGCAGTGTTCCAGAATACGTTTTTGGACTTGACGTTGCGTACGGCCAATATACTTTGCTCCACACGAGCAAGAAAATTGATAAATACACATTGAGGTGGCCAAAAGCGGTATCTTGTCCTTAGCGTTAGACTGGATTAACTGTCTGCAGGAGAATGTGATACGTAGAGTGGCAGTTGGAAATGTCTTCTTCAGACATTTAGAAAGGCGGTTTCTGAGAATTTCCGCTGCGACATCACCTTTGAATTCTAGGTTCATGAAGAGAGTCTTCTTCTTCTCTGGATGAATCAATCTGTAGTTAAATCGACTTCACTGACGAGATATAGTTAACTACATTTCCGTTCTTACAACAATTTCTAACTTAACTTTGATTCTTGGGAAATTCCCGTTGAAATATATGGGAAATCAAAACAAGTGATTCAGTGAAGAGTCTCTTTTGAACGAATTTATTGTTATCGACTGGAGAGAATCAAATTTTTAAAAAGACTTTTGTGGCGAAAAACATTTTCTCTTCAATGAAGTCATCAACTAGGCTGTACATTCGTGTATTTATATTAAATGTGGGAGGAAGTTCCAGAATTGTTTCCGCTCAAAGTTTTTCTTTTCCTTCACGTTCCGCAGTGGAACATAGGGCTTCAAGCTAGTGGCTTGAAGTTTCTGTAGCAGTGATTATTTTACAGGATGATGGGGTTGCTAGCCTCATACCCAACCTTTCCTCTTCACCAGCATTATTTCTGGTTTAGCGAGGTAAAGGAGTGCGTCGGTCGGGAATCGAACCCCGGACCATGTGCATGGTCGGCGAGCGTCCTAACCGCTATGCCAATGAGGGAGAGGGCTCTCGAGTGGTTGCGCCACAGGATGATCCTGCATGCCGGTCTCGTCTCGCAAGAGTGCGTTTGGTTCTCCTGAAAACCAATACCCAGTCAATGGGTGTATCACTGTGTGGTCAAAGTTCAAATTAATAAAATGACCAAGTGTAATAAACACTGTATTGCGCAACGTTTTTATATGCCTACTAATCCTATAATTTTACAACTTCTTTCAACATCCATGCATTCTATAAACCATTCTATATTTGACATTATTTATTTTCTCACTTGGTATTTAACTATGATTATAATATCAAATATTTTAATTGCATTTCATACTACTATTATTTTATGTATTCATACAATTGTGTCAATTTCCTTATAGGATATAATTTCTTGCAAAAATAAACTATATATATATATATCTTTGTACGGCTTTATAATGAATCCATTGAAAAGAGACTCTTTGCTAAGTCACTTGTTTTAATTTAGACTATCCTGTAATATTAGATTCCTAAGGGAACAGATATCACATGCACGGATAATCCATTAGCTATAAAGACTGAATTTTACAACAACTTACATTTGTAAATAAGGAAAACTGAGATAATATTAATGATTATGATTATCGGAGTATTTAAATGTGTAGATTTCCTGTTTTAACTTGTTGTCAGCTTATATTCGATCTTTTCAAATACATTAAGTTCTCACATTTCAGACTAACATAATTATTGTTAACTTCTGAATGCGTAGCTGATCAACTTTCTAATACCGAATTTTGTAATTCATGTTTATATTGCTACACACATTGTTCTGTGTGCGTCGGTGGCACAGCGGTAGAATGCTCGTTAGCTACGCAGGTGGTCCGGGGTTGAATACCCTGCCGATCCACTCCTCTACCTCCCTAAGCCAGCAGTAATACTGGTAAAGAGGGAAGGTTGGACATGAGGCTAGCAACCCCATCCTGTAAAATAAACACTGCTACAAAAACTTCAAGCCTCTAGCCTGAAGCCGTATGTTTCACTGGGAACATTAAGGAATAAAAAATAAAAAAGCATTATTCTGTAGCTTTATGATCAAATTTAACATTAGTTATTGTAAGAAGACAACCTAGTGTCTACTATCTAAAAGACAATTATAGACGAATATTAAAAGACAGAGAGCACCCACTGAGCCAAGAACGAAATAGGAGCTGATTCAGTAGGGAAAATATTCCCTGCTGAATAAATCATTTTCAAAGGCTGTATAGTTTTACCTATATTTATCAGTGATGTTTAACATTCTCTTAGTAAGTGGTATTACCGATAAAGTTACTCACAGGTGGTTACTATAGATAAAAAGAGTAAAATTATGGCGGACTGCTTAAATCGCTGGGTTACATAAATTTTCTATCCAGTATTATGCATAAACCCTTTTCCATTTCTGATTGTTTTGATCATCTAATTATGTTTTTGGATTACTACATGAACTCGAACACATTTCTGGTTCGCTGAAATGCAGATGACTTCTCAAAGGAAATGAGGGGAAAATATTGTAGAACACTAGATATTGTTTCAGATGGATCAACGCGATGTACTCCTGAGTACTATTTTACTTTAAGATCATGTGAGAAGAGTAGATTTTTTGCAATTTAATTACGCTGAAAATTTTGTGTCGATATACTGTCTAGAATAAAGCTGCTATAATTATTATTATCATAATGACCAATGTACTGATAGAGATGTACGTTTGAAACTTGGAAAAATGAAAACTGGTGCCACCGTACTATTTTTACTCGTGTTCGGCTGATCGTTCATTGTTTAAAAACAGTTATCTTCTGATAGAAAAGCGATGCATATTTTTTCATATTTGGTAATGGCATCCACCATATTCTCACTTTTATCATATCAGCTTTAAAATATCTCTCTAACGTTGTACATCATACATGGTGTTAGATTGCTGCTTTACATATGCCGGTGTATATATCGTGGCATTGAATGTAACTTGACTATACTTTGTCTATTTTCTGTGTTATCAGTATTGCTTTAGTCTATGTATTACAAATAAAAAAATAGAAACATTAATGTTTTGGCATTTAGATAACAGGTGACTACTTTTAACATTTATCTGTCAGATTGAATACAAGCTGTTTGACTTAGATTATCATAATCCTTTTTATGATATGGTTTTGGGTGAAATTGCAGAAAGGATTTCCATCAGGATTATGTACTGGCATCTTTCAAGCAGGTTACACTGCGAAAAATAACTTGTACATTTAATATGGAAAGAATCACATGTGCACATGTTTTCTTAGACCTTTTTCACACTCAGTTGGTTTTTTAAGAATTAACCTTTCATTTTTACCTAATGCAGCCAAAACTGTGTTTTTACTGGTTAGCTGCACTATTAAAATAGCTTAGTTTTAAAAATTTTCTTAATGTCAACCTGATGTCCAGTATGGACGAGATGAGCTAGTAATGAGCTGTGAATAGTATTACTGAAACTTTTGGCAAATCATAATGGGAAGAGGTGCTCAGAATTTCGATGGTGGACTTGCCTGTAACTATCTCCGTGGGAGCAGTAGAACTGGTAAATACACATGGAAGAGGAGAAACAAAGCTATTTGTTTTTATTTATTTAACCCAGTATTGGTTGGCTAGTGAAAAAAACAGCATTTTTTTTCTTCACGTTCCCCAGTGGAACATAGGGTTTCAAGCCAGTGGCTTGAAGTTTCTGTAGCAGTGCTTATTTTACAGGATGGGGTTGCTAGCCTCATACCCAACCTTCCCTCCTCACCAACATTATTTCTGGCTTAGCGAGGTAAAGGAGTGCGTCGGCCGGGGATCGAACCCCGGACCATGTGCACGGTTGGCGAGCGTCCTAACCGCTATGCCACCGACGCACAGTATTGGTTGGCTAGTGAAAAAACGGCATAACTCAGCTTTATTAAAAGTCCTTTTGAAGACCATTCTGAGACGCTGTGATAAAGCCTCATTAATAACATCTCTTGTGAATCGCAATCTTAGAAATACTGACTATGAATTAAGAGATATTGAATTCCGTAATTACTTTCACTCCTCTCTCAAAATTTAGATATCATTTTTTCACCATCGACTAGTTAGTTGTTTCGATGATTTTTAGTCTCTTATCTAAAAGTGATGACTTTAATTGACTAAAATAAGCACATGATTGGTATAATGTTGATTGATGTAGAAAACTCTGTATTAGTGTATCATCAATGATGTGGAACTAGTTTTAGATATGTTAATGCAGTATTATTTATTATCATAGGGAAGCCTACAACATGTCAAGAAATCAGGAGTCTGAATCACTGAACAATCTTATATGTAAAACTACTAAGTTAAGGTTAAATATGATAACAACTGGAATGAATTCGAATTCCTCACGTATAATACATTTTTCAAGGACTTTAAAGTTTTTAATGACGGCTCAGTAAGAAGCCAGCAACAAATACCTTCTTCTAATTTACTTGAAAGTTTTTTCAGAACATTCTGGACCTGATGACTGTCAACTAATCGCCAGACAAATTTCTTTCACTGGGGTAAACTCAAGTTATTCAGATTACAAAATCCTTAACATGGTTAGCAATCTAAATTGCTTCAAAGTCCTACATGTGTCAATAGGAAAATTAAAAATAACAATGATTTATTAGAAATCCATTGAAGTTCAAAAATACCTATCATTAAATCCTAACTATTAATTCTTTTTCAAGATGTTACACACGACGATAAGTTCTCCTTGGCCTCTTTTAAAAACTTTGAGCAGTAGTCTACTTTGAGATCAACTGTGTAGTAAAAATTCGTATTCTTCTTTAACTTAAACTTTTTTGAAAGCGAAACAATAAACAATAAGAATATGAGTCAAAAATCAAGACAAGCCAAAGTACCAACAGTTCTGAAAAAGGCCTTATTCTTACAACTTCAAATCCTTGGGGATAACATCATTGAGATATTAAAGCAACGCCTAAGGAATGCGGTAAAAAGAACATTCGGTGCTTCTGAATTATGCTATTTCTTCAAAACCACCCCTATTTTGCTTTCGGGAGTAAAAGATAAACTGCCTAATTTCGCCTCTTCCATGTGTATCTATCAATTTGACTGCTTCTGTAGAGCCAGTTACATAGACCGTACAGTTAGGTGTGTTTCTCGTTGGATTTCCGAACATCATCCTGCGTGGTTAAGTAAATGACAAACAAAATCCATGCATAGCTCTATTCCATCTCATCTTGTGGTTACAGAACACAAGAATGATGTTAACGAGGCGGCTTTCAAAGTCATCTACCGCATACAAACTAATCTTAACTTCACCGTAAGAGTTCGTCTATTACATATTACTGAAGCCGTTGGGATCTGCATTAAGAAGCCTAATCTATGTATCCAAAAGAAGCTGGTTCGGACACTGTCCTTACCTTGGTCATCAAGGTTTTAATGCCCCTCAATTTGTTGTGGAAATTTCCTTAATTTCATTTGATATTTTATTTGCGATTACATTTTTACGCTTATTATAACTTAAGCGTCTTCCATGAACTGTAATTCCATTGATCTTACTTAACAGGTCGATAGTATTTAAAAACACCAATACTGTTAACGACGACTATTCTAGAATATTCTGTGTATATAAACATATATATATATATATATATATTGTAGAGCTAGTAGAGGGAATTATGGAAAAGGATATTCTTTGCTCAACGTTTTTTTTTAAAATTAGTTCTGTTGAAAAAGACGACTGCTCTGTTTGACGTTGGCACTGAAGATGTTATCTAGAAGGACAGTGAAAGCTGAGTTATCAAATCAGCTGGTTCAGAGAAGAGAACAATACTAAAAGTTAATAACTCACTTTACTCTTTACTAAACACTTTCACTGGAAAGACATTGTAAAACTATCTTGTGGAAACACTGATTTTTTTTCAATTAGTTTACACATAAACAGATTACTTAGACAAATAAAGGTAAAAGCTGAAGCGATTCAAATATATGGTAATGATAATTTAAATGTGAATTGAGGCAACATTGCTACAAAACTCTTTGTGCACAATAGGTAGTTTACATTCAATGGGAATAACACTATCCAACTGTGATATATCCATTGACATTATAGTAAACAAGCCTATTTCATATGATATACTTCCTGAAATATTTCACTCTCTCTCTCTTTATATAATAAAAATTATGTTTAATCTAGGTCAGTTAGTCACATTTTTGCGTAGAATTTCTTCCTGGCTCCAAATAATTTGTAAACACACCTTCAGATAGAACAGAATCGAATGATAATCACATGATATTCAGAATCATCATGTCATGCATACTTTTATGGTCCGATTACAATTTTTGAACAACACAGTATTAGAGGGTTAAGTTTAAAAAACAACTATTAGATAGGAAACGTTATTTTGAAAAATGGTCAGTTTTATCTATATTTTAGTAAATATGCATCATATATATATATATGTTATATTTCTTCGCATCAGTAATCAAAACACAATTTTGTGTTCCCAGTACATTTTTTGGTAATTTCAAATATATTTAGAGAGTTTATGAATATCTAACTATATTGTAATCTGTTAAAAATATTTCTAACCTACTTCACAATCTATTTCGTCATGAAACATGATTAGTTTTAAAAACACTGTAACACATATTTGGTATGAAGAGGATGTTCATCTATGGCGTTGGTTGGCGGCAGTGTTATATCGTGAAGTGACGAGAGTAAGGAGTCATGAGACACCAGCACTGTAAATGAATGATTAACGGGACACCAAACTGACTGATAAAAGCATCAGAGCAACCCTAGAAGCTTGGTACTTGGATCAATACACTCAACAGGCATTTTGACATGGATCAGATCCATCATTCAATAAGCAATAAGTCACAGATTAGAAGGTCAAGGAAACAATCGATGTTAGTACAAATGAACATTGCTGTAAGAAAACCTCTGAAAACAGTCATTCGCAGTATAGATCAGCAGGAGCTGCAGTAACTTCATATATGAAGCATTCGAAAAACTTGCCTCACAATGAAGCAAGTGTTGAAGATGTTGTCCAGAATATGGATGTAAGCTTCTTAATAAAACAACCAAAATCAAACAGCATAGCCACATAAAAGCATCCGACTATGTTACAAATGTTTAATTGTTTCAAGTTTGTACATTACTTTTAAGACATTTATATTATGATCACAGTTTGATAGACGGTGTATTCAAACACTATCGTGTAGTGGTAGTAGTGTAACGACAGAAGACAAGAGTCAGGCAAGAGATTGTTTATTGATAAAATCAACAGATATTTATACGTTTTTATGTACATTACTGTCAGTGGAGAAGCAACGTCTTCCGATTGGTTGTTTTCCTGCTGAAGGTTATTCTGTTATCTCTTTGTGGCCGTTTCTCAGAAAGTTAAGCCATAAATCTGCGAATCGTATTTGCACACGTTAAGTCTGCTGTGATTGGTTGGTGGGTTCCTCAAGGTTAAGTTTTGTTATTGTTTTACCATGACCCTGATTCCGGACGTAACACTGACGTAAATTGTCGTCTACAATTTTGGCTTGCAGACAGCTCTCACCACAGTAGTAGTAGTAGTAGTATCCCTTAGAACGATGCACATTACACATGCAGCAAAACACAAGTCTTTGTTACAAACTCCTTTGGCGTAGAATGGATTGTGGTGATAGAACCGTCAAAAATTCATTAAAGTTTATTTTTACAGAGACTATCAGGTACTGAATACTTAGAGCTTTAGAAATTTCACCATTATATCAATATTAATAACATGACATATTCTCGAGCACTGCAAGACTTAACCAAAAATCTTAAAATACAGCGTGTAAACACTGGTGTGGAAAATGGAAGTGACATGTACGAACATAATGTGTACCATAATGCCTGTGAATGCATTTGTTTCCACGCTGAATAACTATATTCTTATTCGGGAGTATAAATAAATCTTATAGGTGTTTTTAACAAGGTGAATAATTAATATGAATGGGTATATAAATAATACTGTATTTAAAAGTCTGTTGAGACTTAGAAAACGTATGTCGAATAACATAAAGAGAAATACTATGACAGCTTACCGAAAATAATGACTGTTGTTTTTTATTGTTACGCAAAAACAATATTTAAATGCAATTCGACAATAAATTATATTATCATATCAATTAAGCATCTGTCGGTTGTCTTTTGAAACAATAATTGTGGCATACATTTTATACCAGACATACTGATGATACTTTTGTTTCTCTTGTCAAGTTAAGTCATGCTAAATGACTTGTCAGAAGTCTCTATACGTCTTGCGCAATTAACAAGACAAATTAAGGTTTGAAAAGAAATATGAAATGCATAAAAATAGAAGTCGTCAGTTTATTAAAAATTCCATTCGATTCAAAATTATCTTCGAGTGAATTGTTATCTTTTGAGAAGTGAAAGTCAAATACGGTCCGAAAATGTAACATTCATGGCTAAAACGAGACCAGTAACTCTTCATTCACGGAAGAAAGCCTCACTTAACAGGATGTTTTTGTACATCAATAATAACCGCGCTTCAGAAAATACGATGATAGCTGATGGTATCAAAATTCGATGATTCCTTTTCTTTTTAATTCATGTAAAATCTCCATTCTAACATTAATAGAGAGAAGACCAGTAATTTAGCGAAGAGTCTCTTTTCGGCGAATTCATTTTCACAGTTGTACAATCGCAAATATATATATATATTGGATTTATCAAACGAAAATACAATTAGTAGGTTTTTGGTGGCGTTACGTAATACAAAAAGCGTTCAGAGGAACTGAATGTTGATATAAGAGGGTAGTAACAAAGTGATGAATTGTCACAAACGATTTTTAAAGAAGACTTACGTAATGACATGAGTAATTTAATGAAAGAGTTGTGCTCAGGGTGAACATGGAAACAAAATAAAATTCGGAATTACGTAAGACTTTTAAGTAGTTAGAAATAACAATCAATTAAGCAAAAGTTAAGTCAACCATATATATTTGCGATTATACAGATGTGAAAATGAATTCGCCGGAAAGAGACTCCTCACTGAACTACTGGTCTTCGCTCTATTCACGATCAACGGGAGAGATTTGAAAGAGGTTACTTCATTCACTTATCTAGGGAGCATTGTCTCAACCACAGGAGGAACGGACGAGGATGTCAAATCGAGAATCGGAAAGGCGAGAAACAAATTCATCAACCTGAAACCAATCTGGAAATCTTCGTCACTCACCATCAACAGCAAAATTCGGACTTTCAATATAAACGTCAAGTCAGTTTTGCTATACGGATCAGAAACTTGGCTGGTCACAAAGAATATTTCCAACAGCCTGTTGTAGACCTTTATCAACAACTGTCTTCGCTCTATACTGAAGATCAGATGGCCGGAAAGAATCGCCAACAAGAAAGTATGGGAAGAAACAAAACAAGAACCAATCGCCCAAGAAATATGCAGGAGAAAGTGGAGATCGATTGGACACTCGCTGAGGAGGCCCTTGGGTGACATCGTGCGTCAGGCCATTGCTCGAGTGGAACCCAAAAGGGAAGCGGCGAGTGGGACGTCCAAGGGTGACATGGAGGAGATCATGTGAAGAGGAGTTGAAACAGTATGGACTGACATGGATGCAAGTGAAAAGTACAGCAGAAGACAGAAGCAAGTGGAGACGTGTAGTTGAAGCCCTATGTTCCACTAGGAACCCAAGGGAACAATAATAATATAAATAGGAAAAGTCAGAACAACAATAACTATTGTCCTCAACATACCTCAACGCGTCACTCATGAAAAAAAGCTAAATGGCATAAATGGTCCAAACTGAGCCTAGAAAATAAGAGGTTTGAACCGAGAATCAAGGGTTTCCACCTCATATGTAGTGGAGATAATCTTATCGAAGTCACAACAAGAATGTTTAAAGAGTGTTACCATTCAATCTTGTTCACACAAGAATTCGTGGTAAACTCGAAATTTTACTTGTTGGATGCTTTACTGAGATGGATACGAGGTTGCTCTTTTCCTGAAAACAACCTAAAGAGCGCCTATTTGGAGTGAGCAGTATACGAATTTTGAGGGCTGGATACTTCCTCATGGCAAGTACATCTAATCCACTGCCTATCCTCTAAAATTAAGAACGTTTACACAAACAACGCAGTTTACGTACTCATTGAGAAAAACGTGAAAAATGGTCAACAAAATGAAAGAACCCACGGAAACCTAAAGAAAATATTGTTTTTGAATACTGATCTCAGGGGTGATACAACTTCAGAAATTCAGGGTTGCATTCAAGCTGGACCAATCTGTCTTTCTTGGGGGTTAGTTTAACTTCTGTTAGTAGGTAATTTATGGTTGTGTTTTGGGATCTACTAAATTACAGATTAAGTCTATATTTAAGATATAATTATGACTGGTAATGGAACATGCCGATCAAATATCAAAGGTCGAAAGACTCCAGACAATTTTTATTCACATTCATAAATACTAGTGTTCTATGTGCTTTAAACTTAAATGTGTGTCTATAAGTCATCCAGTTTCTAATGTCATTTCGCGCAATTTCCAGGCACAGCATTCTGGCGGACACTGTGAGCCATTCAATAGATAAATTCTTGGACGTGTAGTAAATTTAGGTCACACAGACCTACCAGAAACCCCCTTTTAACTACCTTTAAAATTCAGACCAAACGACAATTAAAGAGTTAGACTCAGAAATTTGTGCACAGAGAATGTTTGTCAGCAATTAATCTGTTTAATCTCAAAATCTGTGTTAGGGAAACTTTTGTTTCAGTCTTTCACGTTTCCACCCAACCATCTTCTATTCCACAATTGTCACTCTTAGCATCATGCTCGCGTGTTTTGCTTTTCTACTCACTATATCGACCCTTGTCAACCAGACTACTTCATCTCTGGCAACAATTATCACCATATCGTATTTCATACTTTTCTAAACTTCGTCAGCATTGAATAATATACATTTACTCTCCACAACTCCATCTTACTACTTCTTCCGTCTTGTTGATTACTGAGTTTGCTCTCCCTAATCCCAACAACTACTTTCGGGCTATTGTTTAAGTGGCATAGTTTCTTGTATTATTCAGTACCGAACTGTTGTATGTTGTGCTAAATACTAATACAACTGTACAGTCTCTGAAGATGACTTCATAGATAAGCGAAATTTTCCTCTCTCTCTCTTATTTTATGTCTTTTTTCTACCTTGTTATTCAGTTAGAATATTCGCTTTTTAAGAAATCCGTTTCCATTTGCGTGACAGTGGATATTAATTTTACCCGCTTCTGTATATCGAAAGCTTTAAGTATTTATTCAGAATGACGTAGTACTTGATGTCAGGTGGTTGAAGGTAGTCAGCAGGAAGACCTGGACCTAGGTTATGTGCCTGTTAGTGCTCATCAACCTTGAAGCGACTAATGTCCCCGCTGGGGTTCAGACCCACGTCACCCATTGATGAGGTAAGAGATATTATCACTGTCTGAACCAACACTAAAGACTAAACTTATGATACCGATTATATCACGGCGAATAATCAATGCAGATGTAATACTTGCTTAAGCTATATATAAGCTTTATTTATTATCTTACTTTTTGTTGTTTTCAAACTAATAAACGAAATCAGATGCAGTCAACTACAGCGATGGTACTTTCTGATTTACACGCACTTGTTTGACATACAGCCTCAAGGTTGCAGAATGCATTAATTGTATATTCATAACTGATAAATTACTTGTCCCTTCACGAGCAGAAAAGATCACAAGACAATATGATCAAAGATATTTTTTATGCAAGTTATAAGTGCCTCAATTCCGCTAAGTATGGTTGCATAATTTATCTGTTGAACTGTCAAAGTAAATAATTTATATATTCAAGAAGCTGTACATTTGTATATGTGTATATTTATGATCTCCAAAAAATACTAATGGAAAGAACCTATACACTGATAACTTAAGTTATAGAACAGACAAAATATGTATATATATATTTATTTAAAAGTCTTAATGGCAGCCATGTAAATTTTACCATTTTATTATTCCAGTTTATCAAGCGAAATAATTACATAACTTTTAATAAAATTATGAAGCTACAGACTGTTGTAGAAAAAAAGAGACTGTTCTAAACGTGGCTATTTGAAAATATCTTTCTTTTTCAAGTTTATCGCTACAGTACATAATGGAAATATATTATTCTTTTAAAAATAGTGTTCACATTTTCATAAAACGATGTGGTGCACCTGTTTAGATGATAATAATAACAAAAAATGTAATCTAAACTTAACTTTTGCTATGTGTGTCGACTGATATTTAGTCTAACATTGATAAGACGATACAGAAATGGAGGGAAAACTTATGTGTATTCAGGTGCAAACCAGTCTTTTATAAATAGTATTTAAATAGCAGCCATTAGAAAAGATTTTTTTAATCAACTGCTTTCATTTAGGATGCAGATACCAAACTGCTCCTTTTAGGTTTCATTTGGTTTGTGAGAGCTGAACGGAGTTGTTTGGTGTTAGAGCCTGTTGAAATGTATTAGTCAACTTTTAAGCAACTTCATTCGAGTGTATATTGTCGTAGAAAACTAGAAAAGGAAGGTTTCAGGGGAAGGCACACTGCAGATGATAATTACTACTTTACTAGAAGCTGAACATTCAACTTGCATCTCAATAAAAGCTCTTTGAGGTGGATTGTCGGCAATCCTATTTCTAAACTATGTGTATCAATATAGTCACATATATAGAAAACAGTTTCCATGAGAGGTACATTGGTAAATAGCGACGTCACATCTAATGAGAACATGACTTTGTCTGAGACATTAAAATCTTCAATGCTATCAATAAATTTGAACGTATTATCAATGGAAAACTTAGATTCCTGCCTTCTAACTGGTTCCAGTATTTCAGCTAGCCATTGAGCGATTGCCTGATAAGGAGAACGCACCATATCGAGTATTGGGCGGAGGGGTAGTCCTGTCTTGTGAATTTTCGGTAGTCCATACAAGCGAGCTATCATGGAGCCTACTGGTCGGATGCGTTCATATATTTCTGACGAGATTACTGACTTATTCCTCGTGTTCCTTAAGACATCAGTCAGTTGATTTTCAATTAGATGTGTTTTGTTCTTTTCACCATCGGGTTTGGCGATTTCATACTGTTATTATTTCATGTATTCACACCTTTGACCTGATCCCCTCATCAGATATAGTTTCTTTAAAAAAACCATCTGTATACGATTGTACATCTTGATAATAAATTCGTTGAAAAGAGTCTCTTCTCTCTATATTGTGTTCTTAATTTTATAAGTTACTTCATTCCAAACGCCTTCTATTAGATTGAAAATCCCAGTCTGAAACGAAAGGAGTAATTCCCTTTTATCTTCTAGTCGCTTATTTACCTCAAAGCTAACATTTTACGATAAAATGCAAGAAATATGGACTGTTGTCATCAGTATTTTTCATATTCAGTCATTTCCCAGTAAATCGGTGCTGAATGCTTCTAGTTTTTAATGTTTCTTTCTAACTCTTACATGATAATTTAAAGAAGCACTGTGTGCAGGTTATTATCCGTCTACATAAGTTATGTTTCCTCCATTTTAATACTTCTATCTGTAACGACAGAAGACAAGAGTCAGGCAACAGGTCGTTTATTGAGGAAATCAAGAGATATTTATATATTTTTATGTACATTATTATTCGTTATTATTAACAGAGAAACAGTGTCTTCTGATTTGTTATTTTCTCGCTGAAAGTTAATCTTCAAGTATTGGTTTTGTAGGGATTTTGTTTGATTGCATGGAGGATTTCATCATGAGCTGACACCAGTTAGAGAACCATTGGAAAACCTGGGAGTACTGGACAGCTGTTTCGTCCTAGCTTGGAACTCTTCACCAGTGCGCACCCACCGGGGTTCAAACCAAGGACCTTCTGTTTACGAGACGAGCTCGTAGACCATTGGGCCACTAGGACCCGATCCAATGGCCCATGAATTCTAACTTCTGTCAATTCACGACATAGCGCGACCATTTTGCAATGTCTTCTTCGATGAGTTACTGCCTCATCTTCAACCTGCTGTACCTTACTGGTCATGGCTTCCCACTAGAACCCGAGGTCACTGCCTAAATAGGGCCAATCACTAGTGAGCATCAGATTAATTTTCAAGTATTGGTTTTGCAGGGATTTAGTTTGATTGGATGGAGGATTTCATCATGATCTGACATCAGTTAGAAAGTTAATCTGTCATCTCTTTGTGGCCATTTCTCTGAAGGTCAGACCGTATATCTGCTATTCGTATCCGCCCACGCAGGGTCTGAAGTTATTGGTTGTTGAGTTAGTCTTTTTCCTTGTTATTTTCTCATAACCAAGATTTGGGACGTAAACATTGACGTCAATTGCTGTCTACCAATTTTGGCTAGCAGACAGCTCTCACCAAATATCTATCTCAGAAAAGGCAATACTGAGAATCAAGTTTTCTTTCATAATTGAGAAACGCATAAATACAACTCATTCTCATTTGAATGACATACTATAGTTTAAAACTCAATCATCCTCTGATTTTTTTAGTCTGTCTTATCATTTTCTCCGTAACTCATTTATTTTAAGGTTTATGGCGGAGAGAATTAAAGAGTGGCGAAGACTTATTCTGAAAAAATGTAATCCTCAATTTTCTTTTTTATGAATAGAGGGGCATACTTCTACATCTGAGGGGAAGACTTAGACATTTTATTATTTTTTGATGTTTATTCTGTTATGGTTAGAACATCCACTTTACAAATGATAGTGTTTCATGATGTTTAAACTATAATCACACATTATTACATGACACTGAAGTAATCATGATCTTGCAAATACTTAAGTATAACTACAGAATGCAGTTACTACAGTTTTCATTAAGAATAGATTCTTTTACAGATCTATAAGAATTCGAAATGCATGAACCAATAGGCTAATGATCTCCAAGAAACGCCTTTCATATTCTGTGAGAACTTTTAGCTGAACTTCAACAACTAATGAAAACTGTCACTGTGATAGTCTACTACTTCAATAAAACAAACATTTTTCTGTTATTCCAGCAAAATAAATATATAAATTCATAAAGTAATTAGTATTTGGGTCAGACTTTATGTAAAGAGGAGCTTAATTATATTCATCCTATAAAAGTTCATTTTTCGGTGGTTACACTTAACTGATATATCACATTTGACATTTTCTTGATAGACTGATTAATAAACAAAGAATATCCCTTTTGATAATGTCATCATCAAGTTCTATATTTAAATAACCATAATAATTTAAGACATATTGTTATTAATAATGTCAATGTTTTAAATTACATTTAATCAGTAGTATCAATAGATTGTATTTCAAAAGCATCAGAAAGAGAGAAACAATCTGCATTAATACAACACTAAACGAAATATGGGATAAATTAAAGGAAGTAGAAGAGAATTTATGAATTTATAGGCTCGATAGCAGGCCAGGTTGGCAAAAGCAACTGGACCCTTTCCTTTTGCACACACAGATACGGTTGATTTAGGCTAATTGCAATGGATTCTACTGTTCAGTATCCAGAGACCTTCGGTAATTTATTTGATACCTGATACGTAATAAAGAAACATTCTTCAATGTGACTAGCTTTGTGGTCTGTTTGCAAGTGGTGGTCCAACATAGGACTGTTGACGGTTTTGACAACACCCTTATTTAACCACACTGGTAAGTGATCCCGAGCACGAAAAATTAGATTCCTGGAGCAACAACTGATGTAGCTGGATGCACAGGAGCAGATGAATTGAAAGATACATAAGGAGGTGGCTAGCCTAGGCATTTCATCTTTCAGGATTTCATCATGAGCTGACATTAGTTAGAGAACCACTAGACAGCTGTTTCATCCTAGTTTGGGACTCTTCATCAGTGCGCACCCACCGGGGTTCGAACCCAGGACCTTCTGATTACAAGGCGAGCTCGTAGACCATTTAGCCATCGGGACCCGATCCAATGGCCAACCCATGAATTCTAACTTCTGCTAATTCATGACATAGCGCGACCCCTAGCCAATGTCTTCAGCGAGTATTTGTCTTCAAAACCGACCTGCTGCACCCTACTGGTCATGACTTCTCACTTGAAACTCCAGGTAACTACTTACCTGAATAGGGCAAGTCGCCAGTGAGCATCTGATTGATATTCAAGTGTTGCTTTGTAGGGATTTGATTGGTTACAGGATTTCATCATGAGCTCACATTGGTTAGAGAACCATTGGAAAACCTGGGAGTATTGGACGGTAACCAGAAGGTCCTGGGTTCGAACCCCGGTGGGTGTGTACTGATGAAGAGTCCCAAACTAGGATGAAACAGCTGTCCAGTGCTCCCAGTTGGTTTTCCAATGGTTCTCTAACTGATGTCAGCTCATGATGAAATCCTGTCACCAATCAAATCCCTACAAACCAACACTTGAATTTCATCTTTCAGTTTGGGAATCACAACCGGTTGTTTGAAAAATATAAACTTCAGCTTACTAGCATTAAGCGTTCTTTGGATCGATTTCCTTAACTTGTTGATTATTATTTCACTTAGTATATTACCTCTAAATTGTAGTTGTATATATAGAAGCTTCTTGTTAACAGACAGAAAAGAATGTTTTCTACTTTATTTGACTATATGTTTAGTGATGAACTTTTCAGGGTGAATGTCTAATTCACTCTAATTATGTCCTGATAGGCATTTCTGTCAGTTTCAAAAGATTTCTAAACTGTTTTTATCTAATCATGAAGGTATGTACTGCTGATCGGTTGACATGAGTATTTGAACACCACTCACACATAAACCAGTAGTGCTTGCTAGCTAGATTGAAGTGATCTAAACCTCCGACAACCGTTTCTTTCGTTTGAAGCCGAGCTCATCAGTGATGTACCCGGTTTGACCCAGTTCAGACAGCCATATCACTCCAAACCACCTGAATCCTAGTTAGTTACTTGGGTGAATTAGTACTAAGTTAAACCTGATTCGTGACTTGCAATTTACATAGTTCGGGGTGAAATTTGTGTCTAAGTAGTTTCATATTTACTTGCATTACATTCCGAATACGACTTTTTGCTAAACTGAACGCCATTAAATTCTGGAAATTAGTAAATATATAATGCAGTGTACATTCTGATATTCCTTATTGGCGCTCATTATGTACAATGCTTGAAAAGAGACGCATTATGTTCAGATTTCTTTTTGATATAATCGTTTTCTCACTTCACTCCATACAGGTAAATATTAATTTTCTACTATCGGTAGAATCATCATATACTGTAATTAGGTTAATAGTTTCTCTGTTGCCACAACATAGAAAAAAAAGCATGGGAGTCTAAGAACAAAGCAAGATTTGCTCCCAATATTCTTTGTTTTACACGATTTATTCAGTCAATAGAAAAGTGAATAGGTACAACTGTATTAGATTTCTCCGGATCAGTTTTTAAAATTTTCACAGATCTTGTAATCCAAACCATTTACTGATTTTAATAAAAAGTAATCTACAACTGAACGCATCAGAGTCGCCAGACTTCTAGTTAAATTATTCCTTTAAATATTATCCTGTTTATACAGCTAAACATAATTTCCATTATAGGGATTAATTTTCAAAACAAAAGGTTTTAATAGATTCTGGAAATTCTCAGGATACTGCTGGTTTCCAATCATGTTCAACACACATACACACACAAATTTAAGTTACAGTGGGATAGTGTACAAACCACCTTACTCTGCAGTTCACCACACGGGAGAGAGGATAGTCAGTTGAAGTCATTTACAAACGTTTCATTATCAACTCTGTTAACAAGTGATGAAAAGGACTTTATATACGAATTTCAAATGAACAACATCTTGTCAGATAAAACAAAATTTTCGCAACCACCCAACGAAAGAAACAAAACAGAACAGATTGAAAAGCAACTCACCGATGTCCTGAAAAGAATGCAAACCCAAAAGTTAATCACTCATGAAGTGTATGATCAGATCCGACCGACAGGGTAAACAATACCAAGACTATATGGCTTACCGAAGATACATAAAGCCAACCTCCCACTTCGTCCAATTCTGGATATGTCAGGTTCCCCGTACCATTCAATAGCGAAATGGCTCACTGACATTTTAGAACCTGTACGAAAACGAATGTGCCACTATTCACTTCGTGACACTTTCCATTTCGTCGATTACATTAAAGATACCAATACAATGAACAAAACAATGCTCTCTCTTGACGTTGAATCACTATTTACCAACGTTCCACTCACAGAAACTGTCTCTTATATTTGTCACTATATCGACGAAAAGCAGTTGAACATCGGATTACCGACTACCTGTTTAAAAGAACTAATACTGAGATGTACACTCAATGTGCAATTCACATTCAACTACATTATTTACAGACAACAAGGTGGGATCGCAATGGGATCTCCACTGGGCCCATTACTAGCAGACTGATTCATGGCAAGCCTCCAGAACGGCCCACTCAAATCAACCATCGACAATCTCCAGTTGTACGTTAGATATGTTGACGACATCTTTATCATCTGTGATGACGATCACAATCTCAATCAACTACTACAAATATTCAACAAATGCCATCCAGCCACAAAGTTCACTTTGGAAGCTGAAAACGAATCTAAAATCCCTTTTCTTGACGTTGAGCTTACAAGGAGAGATAATGGAACTTTAAGAAGGTCAATCCATAGGAAACCGACTTGGAACGGACAATTAACAAGCTTCTACAGCTGGGTACCAATCAGTCGGAAAAGAAACCTAATTAAATCGCTTGCCACTCGCGTCAGACGCATCTGCAGCTCCGACACCATGGAAGAAGAATTAAACTTCCTGAGGGAAATCTTCATACAAAATGGCTACCCACCAATATTTATAGACAAAAACATCAAACAGAAAAACCAAAAGCAAGAGACACCATCCGTGCCAAAAAAGATACTTTATATGAACCTAGACTTCAAAGGAGACCTACTTAGCGACGTCCTCAGAAGGAGAATTTCCACCTCTTTAGGAAGAACTTTCCCTGCGGCAACACTAAGAATAGCGTTCTCCAGTAGCCCGCTGATCTGCAGAAACCCAAAGGACAAGATTCCGCACATGACCACTTCTGTGTATATATCAGTTCACCTGTTGCTGTGGAGCCAGGTACATCGGTCGTTCAACGCGCATCCTGTCAAAAAGGGTCAAAGAACACTACCCAGCGTGGCTACAGAAGGGAAATAATGGCCATATAAGGAGTGCAGTAATCGAACATCTAGTCAACACTGGTCATTCCATCTCAACGAACGCCTCCTTCAAAGTGATCTACAAAGTGAAGAACAACCTCCCAAAGACAGTAAGATTTCGTCTTCTTTGCATCGCAGAAGCCCTAGCCATCCAGTTGGTGGAACCAGAACTATGCATACAAAAGAAAATTATCCAACCACTTCTACTCGCATGGTAACAACTCCGTTGATTTGACCCAACTCTTCTTTGTTTGTTTGATTTGACCTTACTTCTGTTTGTATGCTTATTTTTTCTAACTTAAAACCCTTGTGTAATTCTGTATATTATTTTGTTTCCATGCTCACCCTTTGAGTACAACTCATTCATCAAACTATTCATGCCATTACGTAACTCTTATTTAACAATCATTTATGACAACTCATCACTTTTGTTGCTATCCTCTTATATTAACATCCAATTCATTTGAACTTAATAACCGTATTTTCGTTTGACAAATTTAATGTATACACACACACACACACACAAAATAACCATAAATATTTGCGATTGTACAGCTTTGAAAATGAATTCGCCGCTGAAAAGAGAGTCTTTGCTGAACTACTTGTCTTTTGTCTACTAATGTCCGAATGGGAATTATTCATGAATTTCTAATCACTAAGAAATTTCCCAGTATATCAGATTATTTTTCAGTACGTTGAAAAATACATAAAGTGCATGAAATTAGGTAATATTTGGGAGAGAAATTTCAGGGTACACATTATTCTTATGCACTGTTATCTATATGTCTGACAAATGATAACCTTTAAATATCATTTACCAGTCATGCATATAATAATGAGAAACTTCCCAATCTTGCTTAGTCTATTAAATAAGACACCACGTTTGATGTATTCTGTTTCTATGATGGCTTTTGTACACTTGGGAGAATAAAAATTTTCAAGAGAACTAGTTTTTATTATTATTTTTTTGAAAACCGCCAATTTCTCATATTTTAGTCAGTATAAACAAATTTTATCTTGAACACAGTGAAAAGTAGCAAAGAGTTCACAGAATATGATGTACTTGAATACCTTTTTCATCAGGTGTATTCAATCTGAAGAAATAAGCAGGCATTAGCCGCCGTAAATCTAATAATCTTTACATTTAAGGCTTAAAATGTTGTATCATGCTTAGCCGATTGATAAGCCAATACTGAGATTGTATGATAAGACAATCAAACCCAACGGCAACAGATAAATATTTATAAGTTAAGGATGGAAATATTCTGTATGAATAAAGTTACAAATAAACCCAGGTAATTGATCAAATGAAACGTTTTTCTAGATGAAAGTGATACAAATTGTATTAATAATAATAATAAATATGAAAACTGAAAATCATTATGAAAAAATTTTCTGGGAAATTAATGGACACTCTATGAAAAATAAAACCTTCCTTCTATTACGGATAAAATTTTATTTTGATAAAATCACACAGTGTTGTTATGCAGTAATATTTACTGATGACCACGTTTCGAGGACAATTCATTACTACTCATAATCATGTCAAGGCACCGTTCACACAACTTTCTTGCTTCTTTTATATACATCAGTAAAATTGATCAGACATTTGAATAAAATCAATATAACACTTGGTTAAAAAGAAAGGAAGATAAAGTACATTCGGAAATAATATCAGTGTTATCAATAAAATACAATAGGATGGGAAATAAGACGAGTGTTGTTAGTCAATAAGATGGAAAATAGGATTTTTTTATTATCGTATAACACTGTGTGCTTTTATCAAAATAAAATTTTATCCATAATGGAGTTATACTCTACTACATTGCTCAAGTTTTATCCTAATATCAATAAAACTTTTGTTCTCATTATCTATTTAAATGTCTAGATGTCTCAGCTGTCATTTAAAATCCTTCCTGTTTTCCTCTTAGTCTAGTAAACTACTCTGATCAAACATCTACGTCGAAAAACATTACAATGTCTCTTTTAGTTGTATGAATGTTCAATGACAAAAGCATAGTATTCTCATATTCTGATATTCCCATTTTTTTTATAACATGTGACTATCGATTGAAAAGTATTCAAAATGTTCTCTTTAACCTTCATGATCAGTTTCATTCTGTTCAAGAAGTAGGCTTAGGTTCACTCGTCGGGTTGTTTGGCAGTCTACAAAAAGTCTTTTGCAACTCAAATTTGAGATAAAAGGCAGCAATGTGAAAGTCAGTTAGTTTTAAAACTAACCAGCAAATTTTCTCAACAGTAATATATAAGTCTTAGGTGTTTACACCTGATTTTTAAAAAGAGCGAACGCAAGACAGTGCAGTTTGCCCCGAGATTATAAATACATTTAGTGAAATTGCAATCGACTTGATATAGATGACATCACTGAGTGGTATAATATTGACTGTTGTCATATTACTGAATACGAATCGTGATAATAATATCAGCTTTATTCTAGAAATTATGTCTAAAAACACTATATAAAATTCTTAGCCTAATTTCCTGCAAAATATTTACTCATGTATAGAATCTTCAAGTAAAATATTCATTGACAGCATATTAAATGATGCAATGTCATTCTATCTGAAGCATGAGTTAGTTGTCTACAACAGTTCTCCTTCATTTTCTTCTTGAAGTACAAAGTAGTATGTTGGAAGCCAAATAAAACTTTGTGTGAGTTTATGCTTTAATAATAATAATAATAATATTTTGCTTTATTCCAAAACAGTACATGTGATACAGAATGGAATTCTCAGCATTTTTACTACAGTATTGCATCCAGTTAGTACATTATCAATAGATAAAATTCTACATAGATTAAGGAAATCTCAATTCATTATGACAACAACATATTGGCATGTCGGTAGCAAAGCCAAAGTTGAACCGAATGTTTGAAGGTGTTAGAAAAGTAGGTGCTATCATATTTACTGTCGTAAGCGGAAGAAAGAAACAAAGCAGCACATAACAGAAAAAAGAGAGAGAGAAAAGAAAAAGAAAGAAAACGTTGTACCTATAAATGATATGAGTTGGAAAGACGAGATCCAGTTGTTCTACTGACTAATGAATTATAGTGTGGTGAGAGCTGTCTACTAGCCAAATTGGTAGACAGTAATTTACGTCAATATTTACGTACCCAAGATTTGTCGTGAGAAAATGTGAACAAAGACTGATTCAAAACCGACCACAGCAGACTTTGCGTAGGCCGATGCAGTTAACATATAGAGGATTTGACATTCAAGAAACAGTTATAAATAGATGAAAGATTAACTTTACGTGAGAAACAACCAATCGGAAGACTGTGTTTGTTTACTTAAATATTCATAGTAATGTACATGAAAATATATAAATATGCGCTGATTTCCTTAATAAATGATCTGTTGCCTGACCCTTGCCTTCTGTTGTTACAATAGGTGTCACGCCTAATGCTTTCTTTATCACAAAGAACACGAGCTAAGTAGGGTATGCTTGAGTTTTTGTACTTGCTAGTGCGAGCATATAGTTTTCTATATAGGCTTCTTGTTTTACCTGATGAGATGCAAGGGGAGAGTTGTGAATGAAGAGGGTGGTGTGAGTTAGATGCAATGGATTTAACCCATTTTTCACATGAGTCCATGTGCCTGTCAACCAGAATATTAACAAGCTGACTAAGTGGCACGTTGCTTACCCTGCTGACAACCTTTAACATCCTGCGTAATATGTTATAGTCTTTCTTCAGTAGCCCGGGAAAAGCTAAGGGGGAACAATAGAGAATAATAGACAGAATGTGAGAGTTGACGAATTGTAGGAGTAAGGGTTGGGTTATACTAGAATGTCTTAACTTCTTGATGTAGAAGGTAAGACGGAATACTTTCTTAGAAATCGTCAAGATATGAGACGACCAGGATAGATCAGCAGATAGAATGACGCCTAGGTATTTAATTTCCCACTTGGTCTCTATTTCAGTGCCATCTATGTTGCACACCTCGTGAGAGCTTACCAGTTTGTTTAGGTCAGATTTATGCCTAAAGGTGAAATTGACTGTTTGGCATTTAGAGGAGTTTAAGGTAAGACTGCTTTCTTTGGACCACTGGCTAATTTCTGATAGAAAGCCGTTTAGTTTAGAGCAGTCACTTTGACATGCTTCGATTCAAAGGCATTATAAAAAGATTAAAACAACAGGAAATGGAGAAAAGTGGATGCATCAAGCTGGATGGTGATTTAAATAGCCCAGTGGATAAGCAGGCTGGCTTTAAACATGGTAGTTATCCAACTTCCTTTCTTCACTTTAACCATCCCTTGATAAAATCAAATTCTATTGACCAAAATATTACCATGTCAAGCAGCTTAATCAGTAAATTCATGTATTTTCTTGAATTCTGTCTATCTAGGCACGACAGCAACATTTAAAGTTAAGTGACGTGATATTTTATAAAAAAAATTTTTTTTAAACAATCAAAACCTCTCAGTAACTGCTTTCTTTGCCAACTAAACTCATTCATCATCGTTATTCATGATATTACGTCATTCATTTCTTTGCAACAAGTTAGATTTTTTTTCATAATGCCACCCAAACTATTATAATTATTATGAGTGGCGTTATTTGTCGCCGATCAATTCATTTTCGACTGGAATAATCTCATACTGAATCGAAAGAAAAAGAAGACGTAAACAGTGAAGAAAATTTTCTTTCCAAAGATTCTCTATCAACAGCTGTACAATCATAATTATATTTAACAAAGAACTCATAAGAATAAAAAGATACTAGCGAATTTCTCCCAGAAAATGCATCACATAATATGAGGTGTGACGCAGAAGGAGATGACTAGTTGGAGATTAGAAAAAGCGGGAGGAAGCTGAAATGACGCCATAAATGTTAAAAATGACTAATCACTATAATTGTATAAAGTGGACAAGAACTAATGGAAAGGTGGTAAAATGTTCAGACAGCCACTTCAAACATATTATGCAATACTCCCTAGCCTGGTTATCCAGAGGAGAAAAGGAGAATGGCAGTAGCTATGTCCTCCTCTAATCATTGGGCATCCCCGTATGACCACTTTACAGTGCTACACAGAGTTCCTCGATATATCTCATGAAAGATCTTCGAATACTCCATGTATACATAGCCAAACCGGACCTTTATGTTCAAAAGCACTAGATACACTCATCCGCCTTACTGCGTCCTAAGTAACACTTTTACCATAATTTTGCTTCATTTTGTTGTAGACATTTATTGTTGTTATAACTTTACAGAAATTTTACTATTGTTTATCAATAACATTACATTTCCATACAGATTTTGTGTAAACACGTTACCTCTCTTCCACTGGGTTTTGTTCAATTTATACAATTATATTGATTAGTTGTTCCTCACCCTTCTTCTAATCTAGTTACCCTCTTTTAGATTACACCTCATATTATATGACGCATTTTCTAGAAGAAATTTACCAGTTTGTCGGTCGGTTTTATGAATTCTTTAATAAATTTGTACAACTATTGATAGAGATTCATTGAAAAGACAATTTTCTTCACTGTTTAAGTCTTCTTTTTTTAATTTATTATTTTTTATCCTTGTTATAAAGAAATGCGAAATCCTCATAAAAATGAATCCCGTTGTTGACTTCCACTATGGAAGTGGACCTACTGCTGAAAATTTTTGTGGTAGGTGGCTTCAGTGTCAGCAGTGAATTACTTCATTTATTGTCTTACAGCTTTGGCATAAAAAAACAAAACATTCCATGCTTAATACATAAAATTATAAACTAACTAACTCCATTCTGGACACACATATTTTGATCAGTCTAGCAATATGACGTGTATTTCCTAACCAAGATAACATTTGAGGCAGTTAATAGTAAATAAGGATGTTATATAATTTAGCGATCAAAATATAACGTACTAATCTTATTCCTTTTCACTATAGCATAAAAACATCCTTTAACTTAAGTATATTTCACGTACACTTTATCCGTAATGAGGCATAGTAGATAAATAGTCAAATTTCCATTATTAACAGAAAATATTTCCTATCAAATCGATATATATATATACGTATCAGATTCACTTGACAAATTCACTCATGTAAACACAATAATTAGATTGATAATGTGCAGCATGGTAATGTTGAAATAATAGAGAATATTTGTAGCTCAGGTGGATGATTTGCAATTAATAGTGTTCTCTGAGCTGGTTGGTTCAGTTGCGGAGATTTAGAAACACAAGTATATAGAAAATCAACGCACAGAGATCAAATATTCAAATACACTAGCAATAATCCAGTTACTCACAAGAGAAACTGTGTGCAGACATTGTTTAAAAGAGTTCAAACACATTGTAGCACCCCAGAGTTGAAAAGAATGCAAGAAAAGTGCCTAGAAACGGTCTTCAAAAAGAATGGTTATCCACAAAATTTCATCAAAAAGTGTTTGAAGTCGAATCAAAACACCAACAAAGAACCATCATCAAAGACCACAAGAAAATTCATTCCACCATACATGAGAAATATCTCTGAAATAACAGCTAGAACACTGAAACCGTTTGATATAGATATAGCACACAAGCCAGTCAAATCGCTTAATTCGATATTATGCAAACCAAAAGATCCAACAGAAAAAGGGGATAAAATTAATACCATTTACAAAATAAATTGTATGAACTGCAACAAGCATTACATCGGCCAAAGTGGGCGTCTCCTTTGAATCAGAATCCAAGAACACAAATCAGCTGTGAAAAGACACGATATGTATTCTTTAGTATCAATGCATTTAGACAATTATGGTCATCAATTTGATTGGGATAATGTCAAAATCTTAGACAGAGGAAACACGAAAAGTGCCAGGGAATTCCTAGAAGCCTGGTACTCAAACGAATATGCAATTAACAAGCACGTTAATATAGACGAAATATACCAGCTAATAAAAAGTAAATCAGGTGACCAGAAAGTTTACAATCCAAGTCAATAGAAAATGGTCAATACATATGTAAAGATAGTTACCAGGAGACGCAATTATATCACTCATGAAGAAATCACTTTATGCTAAATATTGCGCTGAAGATGTTGTCCAGAAGGACGACGAAAGCTCCGCAACTAAACCAACCACCTCAGAGAACACTATTAATTGCATAGCATGTTAATGTATTATTCAAAAGTTTAGGAATAATTATGTACAGATTCTAGTTTATTTACAGCCTTAGCAAAATGAGGTATCCCATTAGCCTAATAGTTATTTGCCTTATGGAAATTTATTTCTCTTCTATGTAATTTTAAGATACAATTAGAAGTTCTCACATGTTTTATGATAACCAGAAAGTGTAGAAATTTCATACTGACTTAATGAGTTAAAGTACAGTAACAACCACGATATATATATATATATATATACATATATGTATATGCATATATATAGTGGTTATTCTAAGTAGTCTTCCTTCGTATTTACCTCATAGATTTCACCTACCTTTCTAAATATTTCAATCTGATCTAAATAAGATTAAAAAGTGAAAGGATCAAAAGAATTTAAGCTTACCAACATGAGGTAGGTAGCTAGGCTACTCAAGTGCATTAGATCAACTCTATCTGAATTCTAGTTCACTTTTAATCCAGTCTTCTCTATACAATACTGCGCTGTACAACATTAGGTATAATTTACTGATTGAATTATTTAAATTGATTATGAAAATATTCCAAATGATAAATTTCAAAGTGTATCTTCTAAATTAAACGAAGTGTTATCAAACAATGCTTGAGTACTTCGAAAAACAGTGTCATTCAAATCACTGAATTCCTAACAAAAGAGTTTACTATTGGTATTAGATGGTTGGAGGCAATCGACAGGAAGCCTTGAACCTAGATTTTGTGCTAGTTGGCACTCACCAGTCAGCAAGGCGTATCTGCAATCTTGGAGGAACTCATGTCTCTTCTGAGATTCGGACCAGTGTCACCCAGTGCTGCAGTCAGAGACGTTACTACTGAGCTATTCGGGCCTGTGATTGACCTCCTATAATACTGTATTGTATACTTTGAATGGACACTAGTCACTAACTAGAGTCTTATAGGTCAGTCACGAGCTCAAATAGCTCAGTAGTAACGTCTCTGACTACAGCACTGGGTGACGCGGGTTCAAATCTCAGAAGGGACATGAGTTCCTTCAGGGTCGCACATACGCCTAGCTGACTGGCTCGTGCCAACTAGCACGAAACGGGGGTCCAAGGCTTCCTGTCGCCGATTTCCTCCAACCATATAATACCAATAATTCACAGTGCAGTGCGATGGTGAGCCACTTGGTATAGTGGCCACACTGCAAATGTAACTGATAGAATTCAGTCTGCAGCGAAAAAAGGGCTAGACACATTACGCACTAGTTACTGAATAATGTCCAAGAAAAAACAGCGTTTACTGTTAGCACAAGGTAGTTTGCTAAAATGACATATCTACAAGACTTGAGACAATATGTACTGATCACAACATTTTGTTAGGATGACAATGGTATTCAAAATACTTGGAAATATAGTTAAACCGTACCTTATAAAAAATAGGCATTCTTGAATGTACAACAAAATACTAATAAATTTTAAAAAAAGATACTTCCGGATTTCCCTTCATTTCGCATTAATGGACATTAGCGTGGGAAAACAAACTTAAGATCTTTGCTTGATAATTTGACTGAAATAGCTGTTTTACTATTCTGAAGGCAAAAGTATAGTGGCTGTAAGATCAATAAATGTATGAAGATTTGTCGAATCAGTATAGTTCAAATTTACAATTGTAATCACATATTCTGGATCACTTCTGTTGGTTCATAATTTATTTTGCTGCATATTATATGATTGAGAAAGAGACATAGGATCTCAGAGTTACACATTGATTACTCTGTCATTCAGTCGGTGAGCTGAAATTTATTGATTGAAGTATTTCGAAATCTAACAGTCTGTCACGTACTTCTCATCTGAGTATTCACAGAGACTGTTTGCAATAAATAGAAGAGGTAATTTCAATGAGCAGAAACAAAACTCATCAAGCCACAACAGTTTTAAACGTTTTCTCAATTGAAAGAAAACTGAGCCTAATCAGAATGAATCAGTCAGTTTCAGTTGTGTGTCCTGCACTTTCCTATTAAACTTTAAATCATATTTTCGAAGAAAAACTTCTGATACACTGACAAGTACTTATGAAACCACTGGCTATTATACTACTATTCTATTTTTTTTTAAATTTGTGCTAAACAGCCTAAAATTTTATGTCTGTAATCAGGAATTTTTCGACAACTGGTTTCATGAGTGAACGTCCATTATTAATATGATTATTATTATTGTTACTGTTATTTTGTCGTTATTCCCTTGAGTTTCTAGTGGATTATAGGGCTTCAACAACACATCTCCACTTTCTTCTTCCTCTTGTCCTCTTAACCTGGGTCCACAATTGCCCATAATCTCTCATCTCCTCCAACTCGCACGATCTCCTCCGTGTCTCCCTTGCATTGACGACCAAGTCGTCACTTCCCCCTGGGATTCCATTCGAGCGATGGCCTACACTGCACGCGATGTCATCCGACGACCTCCCCAACGTATGTCCGATCTATCTTCATTTTCTCTTACATATTTGTTGAGCAATTGGCTCTTGGTTAGTTTGTTGCCAGCCGGAGTTTCTTGTTTCTAATTCTTTCTGACTGGCCGACTGGCCATTTGAACTTCAGGAGCCGGTGAAGTGGGCAGTTGTTGATAAAAGTCTTCTGTAGTCTGTCGGAAATGCTTTTCGTGACGTTTCTATTCCATATAGAAGCAATGACTGACTTCACATTTTTGTTGCAAATCCAAATCTTGCTCTTTATACTGAGTCAGTGTAAAAGATTTCCAAACTGGTTTCAGGATGATGAAGACATGTCTTGCGTTACCGATTCTGGCTGGCTTTAATACCTTAATCTGTTCCGCCGGCCTCTAGTTGAAACAATGCTTCTTCGATAAGTGAAGGGAGCAACCTCTGGCGAATCTCTCCCGTTGATGGTGATTGGTACTGTTTGTTAGTGCTGTTGGTTGACTGGTTATCTTCATCACCTCCGTCTTCTGTATGTTCACCTGGAGTCCTGTATTCTTTGTCTTCTTCTTCGGCCAGTTTGTTGGTTTTCGCCTGTAAGTCTTCGAGTTTATGTGACATTAGACATACATCATCTGCGAAATCCATATCTTCTAGAGTCTGTTGCTGAAATCAATTTCTGTTTTGGCTAAAGGAATTTTTTGCAGGTTACTTAGGCTGTTATGCTATTCATTTAAAATTAATAAAACAAAACTTATCTATCGAATTCACCGTGTTTGAAAATGACCCACTGAATCTTCAAAAGAATGGACACGGAACAAAGAGTACTCTTTTCGATAAATTCATCATCAGGTTCTACAATTATATATACATTATAATGAATGAATGAATTAGTCTTATGAACGACATTAATGTTTATATAATATCGAATCAATAATATTGATAGATTACAGCTGAATAGCATCAACATAAAATAAGCTGAATGTCAGAATAATTAGGAGAGATAATAGTACAAATTCATGAGCTTATAGTTCCTACTGAGGGCCAGGGCAGTAGTAGGGGCTGGACTTGTTTCTTTTGAACACAGAGCACTGGTTGTTTGAGTCGAATTGCAATAGCTTCTGCTGTTTGGAGCATGCGGTGCTTCGACGATTTTGGTAATTTGTTAGACACCCGGTATATTATAGAGAAGGATTCTTCTAAGCTGGCTTTGTGACCGGTTTGCACCAGATGGTCTAATATCGAGCTGTTAATAGTTTTAACTATACCTTTACTTAGCCATAGTGGGATATGTTCTCGAGCACGAAAAATCAAGTTCCTAGAGCAACGGTCAATATAACTCGCTCCACAAGCGCAGTTGAATTGATAGATACAATTTGAAGTGGCTAGTCTAGGTACTTCATCTTTCAGTCGAGGTAGCACCATCGGTCGTGTAGAGAATAATACATGTAATTCGCCAGCACTGAAAGTTCTTTGAACTGATTTTCTTAATTTCTTCGTAATTATCTCGCTTGGTATATCGCCCATGAATTAATATTATCTTTGTACAAAAAAATCACTACTGTTAGAAAATAGATCTTGATATAACCTGAAACACGACGCCAGGACTTTTTGATTTTCAAATATATATTCAATTATTCAGACGTTCTATTTCCACTGACATTGTTTGTCGCCTAATAGGTAAGTGCCACTACTTGTCTCGGTCTATTGGATATTTGGTGTTTTCAAAATAAGCAATTGTTATAAAAATTATTAAGCAAGTTTAATCCATGTATATTAGAAGACAAGTGCACACATTTTAAGGCGAGACTACATTAAGTGGTTGTTTTGTCTCTTTTTTGAACTTATTAAACTTAATAACATTAATTCTAGTCAGTTATTCTTACCATTTAAAAGTCCCCCCCCCTCAAAGATTACATTTAATGACTAACACCTCTTCTAAGTTTAAAGCTTTTATGATAATTTTATAACTTAAAATAGGTTTTCGTCACTATAATTAAATATTAATTACTAAATCTCAGAGAAGTCTATTATTGAGTAATAAGTCGGAAAGTGACATAATTGATAGAATTCTTCAGAAGTGGTTTTTAAAGATAGGAAGAAACTATCTAATGATCGATGAAGTCGTTATTAAGCAAGAAGCAAGTTAGTTGAGTGTCCTCCACTTGACAAAAGCGAAGAAGGCACGTACAAAAAACTGATTAATAAAATGTACAAAACGGACACATAAGAATGATAGTAGTGAATTACTTACGAAAAATAGAAGCAAACAATTGGACAGAATTTTAAGAGCATGGTAGGATAAGAGACTGAACAACCCTTTATGGCATACAAAGATCTTGGCTGACTAGATGAATCACTAGCTGCCTAGCTACACACAAGTTTCTAGACTTATATCACCTTGCCATATCCAGATAACCTTAAAAATTCGGTGAAACTGTGTAGCCTGAATTCAACAAGTGCTCAAGAAACGAGCCAGGGATTGACTTGTACTGTCCTCTTGATATCCATGTCAGAAAGTGTCCTGAAATGATTTAGAAAAAGTGTGCACTTGGTATGGTGAATAAAATACTGACCACTTACTCCCATTGTATCGTTCATATATGATTTCCTGAATCATGAGATTGTCAGTTACAATGTTATGTATGAATATGAGGACCTTGTAGACTACGAGCGAATCTAACTAATGCGCTGGCTAATCTGTCCTAATCGCACGTCAACAACAACAACAATACCGCCGGGCATGCAAGGCAGAGAAAGAAGACAGGACGTTGATACGAGAGCTTTTACTGTCTCTAACAGCAGTCGAAATGTTAAACAAAAACTCCGTATTTATACAGTTAGGAAAATCAATGTCACATTTTAAAAATATTAACAAACCATGGGAATTCAGTAATTAAAATCAATAATCACGCAGATGCGGGAAATCAATGATTATGCAAGTGTGGGAAATAAATAATGAATATTAATGAGTCACCTGTGTATATATCATACAACCGCTAACTTACTTCGACTTTGACCACTTGAAACTTATCTAGAAAGGCTAGACGAAAGTTAAATTATCTGTGGCCAGCACAATGAAAATTACAGACGTAACATTATTGTAAGAGTGCATTGAAGTCAAAAACTGACGATCAAGATACATTAGACAGAAAATGCTTTACAGTTATTTCTCTGTAACTTTAAAAATATGGTTTCTTCACTTTCTAAAGCATTTTTTCCTTTTCTTTCGTTCAATGCACGTGATAACTGTCTGTTCGATAGAATTTGTATCAGGATTCACGCGAAAATTTGAGATACTTGACTACCTATGTCTTTTTGGAAATTTTTCCGCTTTTTTTAAACTAGTAAGAAAAAAAATGTGTTAGTATTTCCTCCTCACTGTAAGTTGTTTTTTTTTCCAATGAGCAGAACTAAACCACGATCCTATTGATCTGCTTGCATGCACGCAATTTGAGCATTTATATTTAATACTCCTGATATCTGTACTAAAGACAGCTGTGAACCATTATTGTTTGTTATATATATTCAATAAATGTGAATCGGTTTCGAAGCCAGCTGAGGCTTTTTTAAATTGTCGATGCAAACAAAATGGCGTCTTCTAAACAACCTTTGTAAACTTATAACTTACTTCGACACAAGTGTTACGTTATTTTGGTTTAAGATTGTACATTTAACAGGAATGTAATTAGTTATTGCAGGACTGTTAAGATACCCTTTAGGACATTTGTTACACATTTGATGTTACTTGTTTATCTGCTGTTTCTATACGCAGATACCACCGATGGGGTGGTTAAGTAATATTAGGTGTGCTAAATAGTAATGTAGCTTAATTTGTAGGATAAAAAGAAGCGAAAACTTCGACTCTGAGAAATGCGATGTAATATTACTTGCTTTGTAAAGATTTCCCTCTAGCATATGCGTGTATCCAAGCATACTCCCAGGTTTCCCAATGGTTCTCTAACCAATGTGAGCTCATGATGAAATCCTGTAACCAATCAAATCCCTACAAACTATCAATCAGATGCTCACTGGCGATTGCCCTATTCAGGTAAGTAGTTACCTGGGGTTTCAAGTGAGAAGTCGTGACAGTAGTGCAGCAGCGGTTGTGAAGACAAATACCGCGAAGACTTGCTAGTGGTCGCGCTATGTCGTGAATTGTAGAAGTTAGAATTCATGGAGCACTGAATCGGGTCCCAGTGTTTTAATGGTCTACGAGCTCACCTCGTAAACAGAGGTCCTTGGTTCGAACCCTGGTGGTGGGTGCGTACTGCTGAAGAGCCCCAAACTAGGACGAAACAGCTGCCCAGTACTCCCAGGTTTTCCAATGGTTCTCTAACCGATGTCAGCTGATGATGAAATCCTGTAACCAATCAAATCCCTACAAACCAACACTTGAATACATCCGTTTACTTTCCGATTGAAACATATAGGCCTGAAGCTTTAAGTTTCAAGAGCACTTATGTTCTTTTTACGGAGTGGAGTTGCTAGCCTCACACCCAGCTTCCCACTTTTCTTGACTTGCTACTAACTAGGCGAGGTTTAGGAGTACATTGGCTGGGAACTGAACCTGCATCACATGCATGGCTGGTGGGCATTCTACCCTGAACCACCGACACACCGCTCTATAACATATTCTTGCCTAGTAGGTTACGCAATACAGTTTTCTGTTTCATTTTCTTTGAAGCATTTCAGTAAGCATGCACATTAAAATGTGCCTAAAAAGTAAAATACGTATCCACTTGTTTGGTTAAATGACTTTTAGGGTAAAACGAATTTCATATCCTTGCTTCAACGTTCTCTATTCAGCTAATCCAAAAGCAAAATGGAATAGACTGAATTAAAATAGTGCAGTGAAATGAAATGTTGAGAGAATGACTGAAACTTTATTCTAGTGGTATTACTAACTTGCTTTTTAATAAGCTCAGGCTGTTTTGTTATCAAACAGCCCATTTAAGCTGTTATGACTAATTCTAGGTTGAAATACACTTCCGAGTGAGGTTTGAAATTAATACTTATTCTTTATTTATAACTTTTAATCATAAAATTATCTGCTCGCAGAAGGTTTATATGAAACCTTTGCTTCATCAACGAAACCTTATTCAAATAGAATATATGTTGTTTACAGATTTAAATTGTTGAAAAAATACAGTACAATTTCATGTCAAGTTTGACAGATAACATGCCGGATAGCAATGATAACTGATAGTCAAAATACTTTATCCTTTCCTTCTTCAGTCTAATTATTTCTCTGACAGTAGGAAGACAGTTCAGCTAACCCCCCCCCACCTCGCTGTCAACAGTTGTCCAGCTGATGTAAATTAGTAGTGAAATACATACACCTTGGAATCAATCAAACCCCGATAAACAGACATTTTGAAGCTTACTTTGACGTATAGCATAAGAGTTATACAGTGTCCCTTTGAAATCATATTCCTATATTCAGAGACTATAGTAGTATTTTTATATAAGTAAATAAAGCGAACAGAATAAATGTTTTATATAGTACACTATATGAGAAAGAAGGCTGTCTGTCTGATAAACTGCTCATATAATGATTTATTGTATACAATCGCTGTTCAGCTTGACTAGCTTGACAGTGAGTAGATTAGAATTTATTACAGTACTTTAGTGAATCAATCTGTCAATTATCGAAACTTCATAATAAAACAAAAACAGAGCAAAGATGTGAAAAAAGAGTTTAAAACTGAATTTAGCAATCATACAAAAAATCATGATGTTCAAACAATCAGTAGATGGTAAAAAGCTTATGATTAACAGCTTTATAACAAATGAATAGGTGGACCTAATTTCATTTAACTTTTATGATACTACGCCTAAGGTCCAGAAATATCGATTTCTGGCATTTCGAAAATTCCGTTCACGACAAATGACCTGAAACTAGTTAGTGATCAGTGGTTTTGTGCACTTTTATTTTAAGTAAATCTGCTTTTATAAAACACAAAATAATTGAGCAAAGAATATTCTTTTCGATTATTTCCTCTTCTGGCTCTACAATTATATATGCATGTTTATATACATAGAATGTTCTAGAACAGCTGTCATTAACAATATTGGTGTTTTTTAAATAATATCTATTTGTTAAGTAAGATCAATGGAATTACAGATGCGAAAATTATAATAAGCACAGAAATGTAATAGAAAATAGAATATCAAGTAAAATTAAGGAAATTTCTACAACAAAATGAGGATCATTAAAACCTTGATGACCAAAGTAAGGAAAGTGTTTGAACCAGCTTCTTTTGGATACAGATTAGGCTTCTTAATGCAGATCCCAACGGCTTCAGCAATATTTAGTAATCGAACTCTTAAGGCGAAATTGAGATTTGTTGGTATGCGGTAAATGACCCTGAAAGCATGGTTGACATCAATCTTGTGTTCTGTATCCACAAGATGAGATAGAATAGCGCTGCGAATAGATTTTGTTTGTCCTTTACTTAACCACACAGGATGATGTTCGGAAATTCGACGAGAAACACGCCTAATTGTACGGCCTATGTAACTGGCTCCACAGGAGCAGTTAAATTGGTAGATACACATGGAAGAGGCGAAATTAGGCAGTTTGTCTTTTACTCCCGAACGCAAAAGAGGAGTGGTTTTGAAGACACAGCGTCATTTGGCAGCAGTGAATGCTCTTTTTACCGCATTTCTAAGGCGCTATGTTAGTATCTCGCTGATGTTGTCTTCAAAGAACTACATTTGTAAGAAAAAGGCCTTTTTAGGAACTGTGGGTACCTTGGTCTGCTTTGATTTTAGATTCATATTCTTATCAATAAACTTTTCAGGATAACCATTTTCACTCAGCAACCGTTTAATATTATTAAGTTCCTCATCAAGACATTCATCCGAGCAGAATGCTCTTGCTGTGTGAACCAAGCACTTTATTAGATTGCGTTTGTATTTCAAGGGCACGAAGCTGAAAAAATGAGTATACTGACCCGTTGATGTAGGTTTTCTATATACACTTCTTCTTATTGTGCCATCCTCTTTTCTGGTCATAAGGACGTCTAGAAATGAAATAATAGAGTCTCTTTCTTTCTCGATGGTAAAATTTATTGCAGGATGAGCATCGTTAAATTTATCCAGGATGTTCTAGTATCGTTTAGTTTTTAAAGGCGTTTAGTTTATTTTTTCTACTGTAGTTAATGACTCCTAGAATATCTTTCTTTATTCTCAAGTTTTCTTTCGTTACAAGAAACATCTCCAGTTATTTTACCATTAATAACCTTTCTCTGCAAGAATTTCATTATTTGAAACATTTTAGGTACTTATGTAAAATACTCACATAATCCAAGTTCTCTTTGACCTGGAATCTTTTACTTTAGATAGAAAACAATACCATTTGTTAGATAGTTGGTGTAAGTCAATAAGAAGCCTTGCCTAACCTGGGTTTTGTGATAGTTGGTCCTCATCAGAAGACATATCTGCAATCTTGAAGGAACTCATGTCTCGTCTGAGATTCGAACCCATATCACTCAGTACTGCAGTCAGAGACGTTACCATTGAGCTATTTGGGCCCACATTGCAAATGGACTGATAAGGTGGTATTTAAACCTACGAACCCACCCAGAGACAAGCTCTGTAGGCGAAAGGACCCGATGGATCCAATTAAACAAAATTATATAATTTACAAAATACCTTGCAATGACTGTGAGCTAGGTCAACTACACAGGTCAAACTAGTAGATCATGAGTAGTGAGATTATCAGAACACAAGTGTTTAGCTAAGGTTAGAGTGACTGACCGCATGAAGATGAGTAATTTAGAGAAAAACTCAACAATTGCACTGTATGCATTAACACACAATCACACAATAAGGTGGGTGGGACAGAGTCAAAATTCTAAAAAGTAATATAGGTAGGTGGAGAGCGAGAGAGATTGATTACTGAATCCTGGTTCATCGAGTCTACACCCAACACATGCAACAGAAATGACTCAACACAGATACCAGAGATATGGAAGATATTATTACCAGTCAAATCGGAGAATAATAAATAATGTTAAAATGTATTCAGTTCATATCATAACATTCTAACAAGTTACTTATTTTTACTTAAAAACATCTTATTTCCCATCTTATTGTATTTGATTGATAACACTGATATTATCTCCGAATGTACTTTATCTTCCTTTCTTTTCAATCAAGTCTTATATTGATTTTATTCAAATGTCTAATCAGTTTTTACTCATGCATATAAACGAAGCAAGAAAGTTGTGTGAGGGATACCTTGAAATGATTATGAGCAGTAATAAATTGTGCTCGAAACGTGGTCATCAGTAAATATTACTGTATAACACTGTGTGATTTTATCAAAATAAAATTTTATCCATAATGGAATTACACTCTACCACAGTGCCCAAGTTTTATCCTTTTATGCAAATAATTTAGATGAGTTTATCACTTTCTTGCACTGCTACTGGAATCTTTATTTATTGTAATTATAAGTAGTGAGTAGTGAATAGAAAGTTTCAAACCTGTGGTGTCTCCTGCTTCGGTTTGTCTCTAAACAAAATGATGTTTAAACTGAGAAGTCTAATGGCAGAGCGTCTAACTCCATCAATACATGAAAGTGACTAAAATCATAGAGGATAAATGGCTTCTTTTCTCAAGAATTCAGATACACTCCAGTTATAAGCTGGAAGAAGTACGAAATCCAGATCAAGGAGGATATGCATTTCGTTTACTCTGTCACCGAATCCTGCAAACTAGGTTGTTAACACTACCACTTCCTGGAGCAAAATACCTCTGTCATCAGTGGAAACAACCGATTTTCACATATCTTTCCCCTGAATACGATGCCGATGACATCATCAGTAACTACGAAGGGATGCTTGTGAACAAATATCATGGCATAAAGGAAACTCGGCAAAGGTTACAATATCCGTCTTAAGTTATAAGCTCTCTTCGGAATATCATTGATAAAATCGTCTGGACAGTGGCAAAAGATTTCTTCTGAAATGACTTCCGTACAATGTAAAATATCTATTTTACTAAAGAATGAAAATTTCCATCACAATTTTCATTTTAAAAGAGAGCATAATTTGATTCGAAAACTATTCTCACATATAACAGTTTCTAATACTTCTTCTTGTTGTTTTATTTATCTAACAGCTTGTGGATATTTACATATGAACATTTTACTATGAGTGAAGGTCATATGTTCAATTCATTTTAGAGGGGTCTTCACTAAACATTTCCATAAAATCGCTTACTAAGAAATCGCGAATGTGATTCAAACGGAATTTTATATATCTCTAGTTCAGTAACATGTTGGAAAGTAAGAATAAATATCTTTACTGTAAAGAGTTGTTAGTTTTGAACTAATTTTTATTACAATGTTGATCCGATAAAGAAACTTCTAAAATGAAGAACCACACCTCTAAATAATACAACTGAATGAACATAAAACATTTATCGAGGTGTTTTTTTCCTTCACGTTCCCCAGTGGAACATAGGACTTCAATCTGGTGACTTGAAGTTTCTGTAGGAGTGTTTATTTTACAGGAGGAGGTTGCTAGCCTCATGCCCAACCTTTCCTCTTACCAGCATTATTTCTGGCTCAGCGAGGTAAAGGAGTGCGCCGGCCGGGGATCGAGCCCCGGACTATGTGCATGGTTGGCGAGCGTCCTAACCGCTATACCACCGACGCACTTCATTAAAAGTGTACATATTGGATATTAACCGGTGACTGATACTAGTATTATTATTATTATTATTTCCTTTAGTTCCTAGAGGAAATTCTCTGCTAGAGTTTTCACCTGGTTCTTATAATGAGTCTTAGTTTGTTTGAGATGCTCTTTATGACGCGCATGCAAGTCTCTGATCCGTATTATACACTGACTTCACATTGGAGTTGAAATCCGGATCTTATTTTTACGCTGATGCTGTTGACCTTCACACTTGAATAATGATGCCTTGCTTTCCCGATCCTTGCTTTGATATCCTCTCAGTTCCACCTGTAGTTGAAACAATGCTTCCCAGTAGGTAAAGGAGGTAGTTTCTTTCATTCATTTATCTGATTGCTGTCTGTTGTTGTTGTGTGTTGGTGTTGGCCAGGAATCTTCATCACCTCGTTTCTTATGTTCACCTGAAGTCCTATCTTCACTGGATGCTTCTTCTGCCAACTTGTTGCTTTTCACTTGCATATCTTCCAGTTTGTGGGAAATCAGACATATATCATCGGCGAAGTCCAGATCCTCCAAGTTCTTTGTGTGAGTCCATTTTATGCCTGTTTCCTCATTGCCCGTTGTTTGTCGCATTATCCAATCTACTGCAATCAGGAAAATCATTGGCGATAGTAGGCAGCCTTGTCTTACTCTGTCTATGAGATGTATATTGTGCACGTAGTACGAATATTAACCATCACGTTGAACCTTATTAGAGTTATGCTTCTGCTGGGATTCCATCTGGTCCTGCTGCTTTTCCAGCTTTCAGCATCTTGATTGCCTTCAGGACTTCTGATTTCGTCGGGGGGTTGGTGTTCACTGGTAGCTCTGTCTGCGTTGTTGGTATTGTTGGGCGCGTTGTAGGTGGGGTATTGCGAGTCTCCTTTTGTGCTTGTTCTGCTTCATTGGCCATGGCTTCATAATACTTTCTTTTGTCTTCTCTGGCACTCTTCTTTACTCCTTTGTTCAGTGTATTGTAGCTTGCATTCAACTCCTGTTTCTGTTGCTCGTTGCACTGATTTTCACATATTCAATCTGCTAAGGTGAAAGGATTCATTAACTGATTGATTATTTTGATTCAACCATAAGCGGAACGGATGAAGACGTCAAAACCGGAGTCGGAAAGACAAGGCAGATATTTATCACTCTGAAATCAGTTTGAAAATCTGCTGCACTCAACACAAAGAACAAGATTCGGATTTTCAACACCAATGTTAAGGCAGTCATATCTTCTATATGGATAAGAAACTTGGTGCTCGCGTCATGAAAAGCATTTCCAACAGCTTGTTGCAGACTTTTATCAGCAACAACTGCCTTCGCTGGCGGTATACTGAAAACCAAATGGCCAGCCAGAAAGAATCAGAAACTATGACAACAGACTAACCAAGAACCTGATGTTCAACAAACATGCAATAGGAAATAGAGATGGATTGGGCAAACGCTGAGGAGACTGTTGAATGACATAGAGCGCCAGGCTCTCCAGTGGAACCCGAATGGCAAACGACTAGTCGGTCGTCTGAGGGTGACATGGAGGAGATCGTGTGGCGAGGAGGAGATGAGAGATTACGGGCAATCGTGGGCCCAGCTGGAGGGGACAGCAGAAAACAGAACAAAGTGGAGATGTGTTGTTGAAGTCCTATGTTCCACTCAAAACCTAAAGGATCATTTGTTGATATAGGGCTATCAGTATTCAGTGTCTTCCGGGGAATAGTCTTTCTCATTCTTTACTTAACATTCACATAAGTAAAGCAAAAGCGCTACACCGAGAATTGAAAGAATACATTAATTTAATGGCTGTATTTGTATTTTTAGGTGAATTTTCGCGTTTCCCGTTGACTAATTATGCTGGAACAAAATGCTCGGTCTCGGATGATATGTCGACTTCCATTACGGACGCTGCAGTAGTGTCTAAGGATTAACGTGAATTTAGTTTGGTTTATGGTAACTAACAATGTGAAATGCAAAAGCAACCCAAAAGAACAATTAATAACCGGTACCCACTGCACAATAGGTGCGTAACTTGGCCCATGTGGCTTAATGGATAATGCTCTGGCGTTTGAAACGATCGACGCAGGGTTCGAGTCTCAGTGGAAACACCATCACTCACTGGGAATGCAGGTACATCCGGATGATGAGTTATAAATAGGACGAAGTGCATATTCTGGATTCTACAACTAATCACCACCAACCCAAATATATATTCGTTGGGTGTTAACTTGATTGCCTTCTAGCCTGACTGACAAAACTCTTATCGATTTGCAGGTTTATGGTCAAAACTATAATTAAATAGTCAAGAAAGTCTTAGCTCTTCTGTTCAATTATTTATTGGAATAAACTACATCTCAGAATATTGATGATTATTTTCCGGAAACAAGTATTAAATGCTGATGAATTGCTTAAAACTAATTTACCATAAAATTAGTCGAATATTTTTGTTTTTATTTAGCGTATGAATCACTTCTAATTTCGTGGTAGTGAAAAAAAGAGAGTAGAAAACATTTCGCTTTCAGACAAAATTTGATGGAAAATGGAATATAGAATTTCAAGGATACTTGACTGAAGACTAGCTGAACAAAATTTCGTGGTAAAAAGTAGTGCGATTAGACTCCTGATCTACAGAGAAACTTTCTGGTTAAATCTATTCACACTTCAGATTTTAAGTGTATTCTTAAAACGATACAAAACACCAAAGGAAGTTGTAATATCAGAATAATTTATAGTATAAGATTTAAAATTGATACACTATGAAAAGAACTATAGTAAAGGTATTATGCCAAACCATATAACATTATATATCTCTTCTTTAAAATATTGAGATTTTTATGAGTATCGAATAAACAAATTAAACTACTTTCGACTTCAGTTTGTATACTGTCTCTAATCCTTGTATATCCTAAATCTGCTGTTCAAGGTATTCGGAGAGATCATCCGTAGATAGAACGTAGTAATAAAGCGCCAAATGTTTTCAGGAATATAAGAGCTTCTCTATGTCAACTGTGACGCCTTTTTTCATTTACATTTTACTCTTTCGAACTTCCCTTCAAAGCCGTATACTTTCTCACAGATCATTGAGTTTCTTACAGTCTTGTCACAGATTCTCATTACTCTGAGGAGTTACAGTTCAATTTCTTTCTTACTTCTTCTTGTTGACATTTTCAAATGACATTCCTTTAACTAGAATCTATTAGCAGAGTTCGTTAACTAAGGCTCTTGACAGAGGGTATTGATATGTTGTATTCAAACATTTAGTTGCATAAACATGGATAAGTCTGAAATCTTCATTAAATGCGCACACATCATCGATCAGTCAGCTGATGAATATTTTTTTCTCTAAAGATAATTAAATGACATTCGTAAAAGGTTGAGTTAGTTAAGTTAACTCTTTGGCTAATTAGTTTAAGGAATACTTAATGAAACTGTTTTATTTTCTGAAGAATTAATGTAATTCAAAGATACGAGATTTTTATTGCATGTAATTATTATTACCCGAGTTTTATAAGAAAAGAGTACTTAAATGCGTTAATCGCGTTTTGAAAATCCATTCAATAAGATAAATCGCGAGTTGACAGCAGTAGAATTCATGGACCACTAGATTTCATTCTACAATGGTCGAATGATCTTCCAGCTTGCCTTGTAACCTGAATGTTTTGGCTTCATTTCCCAGTGGGGCCATGGATACGTACTGATGAAGAGTCCCAAACTGGGGCGAAGAAGCCTATCAGTACTCCCTGATATTCAATGGTTCTCTAACTGATATTAATCCATGGTCAAACTTGAAACTGTTTAAACCCCTACGCATTAATATTTGGAAGACTAATTATATATACACATAGTTAAAATTAGTGCTCAATTGAATAATCACTTCGAGGATTCTTCGCATGCTTTACCATTCTCATCGACAGTTCTCCGTGGTGCGTGAGTGTATCATGCAGTTAACCGAATTATTACCAGCCAGTATGGTTATCTAACGTTTATTTTAGTATAATTCTGCAGATTTCATATTGTTCGTCTGTACTGTACAGCAATTTTGTGTCAATAGTCAGGGTGTATGCTTTCTATTGATTGGCTTTAAACGGAAACACTGCATTTCCTACAAACTATTCAGTCGTAATCAAATGTTGGTTTGAAGGAATTTGATTAGTTTCAAGATATAATCATGAGCTAACATCAGTTAGAGAACCATTGGAAAACCTGCAGGGAGTACTGGACAGCTGTTTCGTCCCAGTTTGGGACTCTTCACAGTACGCACCCACCTTCTGGTTACAAGGAGAGCTCGTAGACCATTCAGCCACTGGGACCTGACCCAGTGGCCAACACATGAATTCCAACTTCTACCAATCCACGATATGGCGTGACCGCTAGCCAATGTCATCGACGAGTATTTCCCTTCACAGTTGACCTGCTGTACCCCACTGGTCACGACTTTGTGTTTAATATCCATATTAATCCTGCAGTATATAGTGTGGTAGTAGTTTTATCAAAAATTTTATGCTTTCCCTACTTATCCATACATGACTATTGTTCTGAACAGCACGACTTATCTGTGAGCTAATTTTTACGCATATGCCACTCGGAAGTTTGAATTCAGACAGTGAACGGCACTTACGCAAGTGTGTTATTCAGGTCTGACATTCAAACGAACATTTCGTTTAGATGATCACTGATTAAGGTGAGACTTAATATTCCCATAGACATTGGGTACGGATCACAAAATAGGCATATGCGGAAATTTCATTTGTAGAAATCTCAGTAATACTGTAACATCTAGTTGCAAAACTTCGTACTGCAAACTGGTCTGAACTTCATGAAAAATATAGCAATTAAAAATATCAAAGTTATGTATAAATGTTAGGTCACATCAGGTATTCAGGCTTCTTGTACAATCATGTCTGAGTTGTGAATAGTCTTCAGAACAAAATTATTATTAGTTTTTTTGGTTGTCCAATGTAAACAGCGTGTGTGTGTGTGTGCATGTGTACTTTCATACTAACCTTTAATAAATGTGTCAGAATAAAGGTTAGGATGATTCAGAAGTGGTAAAGAGATGCATACTGTTTGGAAATGTGAATCTGATATAAAATAATATGCATAGGTGAAGCGCAGATGAATAGTCCACAATGTTGTTAAGAGAAAATTAAATTAATTTGGGTTAGAATTATAAATCCTTTATTTATTAGTAAAAGTGTTGATTACATACATTCGTGACGAAAAACATTGGTCATCTCAACAAAACACGTGTTGCTATAGCCGATAGAGGGTAATCAGCACTATAACTAGACGTGAACATTAGCAGTAACAATCTATCTGGTTTCTTAATCAGAATTTGCCATGCTGCAAACATCTTTGAGTCACCCATGAATGCAGGGTCTTTGCATTCAACCTTTCTTTAAATAAACCAGAACCACTCTCCTGTCAAAATCGGTTTTGTATCCAGTTTCTGTCAAGTGTAGTGCATTCACTGAATTATTTTCTAATTTCTTCATATCTGCTGAAGTTTTCGGAAGTGTCTTCCTGCATTACTTATGTTGATTTACTGCTACACATGTGTTTAAGTTCCACCTACATATACAGTATTGTGCCATGTGCTACTGATAAGATTTATCAGTAGTATATGAAGAGACGTTCACCGGCATAAAAATATCAAATAGCGGAGAGCTAGATTTGACGTCAATGAGAGAAAATGGTTCAGCATAGCAGCAAAACATGGGAGACACCAAAAGAAGACAAAGAAACACAGTACAAGGGGCAGAAGTAGCACAACATGGAAGATCTGTGCAAATGACGATTTGGAGATAAGGTGTACATAATTTTACTATTTAGAGATATAAACCCCAGTCTCTTGTATAACATACAATATTCTGTTAGTTTTCTTCTGCTGTTATATCCTTAACCTTTATCGATCTAATGATTCAGATGTTTGTTGTTCGAAAATACTCCTTCAAGTCATCACTGTCTAGAATTCTCCTCATTTTGCCTGAGGTTTCCTTGTGGTAAGGAATCATAACAGTACTACCTCAACTCTGAAAGAGAATTTCCGATCCATTCCTATATGTACCTACTAAATACCATTTCATGAAAGATTTATGATAACTATTTAATTAAACGGTAGTCTTAACCAATTTTAATTCTCTGTTTTCGTCTTCTCCCTTCATAACAAGACGCTTAGCTGTGTTAAGCAGATCCCAACTACCGTGGTTTCGGGGACCATGGGGTGTGGAGGGTTATAATTCAGGTATCTATCCTAATGGGTTGGCTGTCTGAAAACAGTTACTTTTTATTTATGATCCACTTTTCTTTCAACCAAACAACTTAAAACAGTCAATTTATGTAAAAATCGGATTCAATCTCTTTAGAAAAGTTGAAGCTTCCCCATGTCCCATTTATCAGTCGGAAAATTTCATCCAAAATATTATGTTTCTTTATAACAAATATGTCCTCTGTGTATCTCATCCTTATTCTCAAGGGAATTCAGCATGTATGGATTTGTTTTCAATAGGTTCATGAACACATTGGCTACTGATATAATCACTAGTGATTCCTTAACTACACTCTCTATTTGCTGATAGAGGTCTCTTCTAGACATAGACAGTGTTGAATGTAAACGTAATTATATGGTATTTACGGCTTTATCCAGGCTACAAAGAGAGTGGAAACTTAGTTTGTTATCTGATTGTAGTAAACCTCAAATAATGCACAAGTAGTCTTTATTGGAAACATTCATAAACAAAGAGTTAGTATCAAAACCTGACATCCATTCATTTTCAATACAAGTTAAGGTTATTTTGTTTTTCTTAAAGTCACAAACATTACACCGCGTTTATTACAAATATTTCTGACATCTACTCTAATTTACTCTTGCCTCTCATTTCGAATGGAATAGATAAAAGTCGTCAGATTGCTCTCAAGCTTGAAACATGTGACAAAAGAGAAGCATCTACAAAACCGACGTTTTAAACATTTTGATAAAAATGTAAACCAAAAGCCAGTTATAAATACTTAGCTTATATTAAACTCTAACCATATACAAGTATATTTTCTATCTTGTGTTATCAGATACAACTTTTATTCTGATTAGTCCCACTATGACGAAACTGATTTCAAACGTACTGTGAGAAAAAATTGTAGGTAATTTGGTCCTTATTACTTTATATTTCCCTTTGATTTACCAACATTTTCTGGAATGATTGCAATATATAAACATTTTGACAGTTTCATATGACAGAATTAACCAAAATATGTGACATTTTAATAGGTTGGATAATTTACCTAAATGCCGTCTTCTTTCTACTCTATATTATATATTTTTTATGAAATCCCGTGACGCTATCTTACAAGCTGAATAAGTTGTTTCTAGTATCTAGAACGCATGGGACAACTAGAATCTCATCTGATTACGTAGTACTTTTAATGCTTCATTCGGTATTCTTTACATCAATCAGTTTTGTATTCAGGTGAGCAAGTCATATTCGGAGGGCTAAAATAGACCCACTAGATGATTGCCAGAAGGCAAGAAGCGTCAGTATCCTATGATATGAAACGTAGTTGGTCAGTTGTGTTTTAATAAATTTTGTGCAAAACCAAATGAAAGAGGTATTTAGCTTAATTTTACATGTTAGTAACCGAGATCACCATTTTAAATGGTGTTTGCGAAAACACCGTCTAAATTGCATGCAATGTATTTTGAAGCATTTATTAAAATGCTTCACGACGGACCACAGTGTTTCGTGAAACCAAACACCGTAGTTGACCAACCGTTTCTGAAGTCATATTCATCACAGTTAACAGTTAAATATCAGTGAAGTGAGAATGTTATTTGTGAAGAGTCTATGTACACGATATATTCTTAATTGTTATTTTTATAAGGGAGTCATACATTTTCCGCATGTGAAATGAGAGTGTACAGGATAAGTGAAACGAGCAAACTGACGGGGTAATGTGCACTACAGTTATCATAAACCCCTATAGTACTTCCACCTAATTCTACGGATGTTCCAGGAGATAATTCAGAACTTGACGAAAACGACTGACTGAAAATTTTATATGATTTTAAAACAAATTTATCAGTTATTGCATTATTCCCTTGGGTTCCAAGTCGAATTTAGGGCTTCAACAGCACAGCCCTCTTTTTCAACCACTTCTCGTAAGTCTGTTTTTAGATAGTTGTGTGATTGCTCACAAGCTTTCATTTCCTGTTCACACGACCTCCTCCATGTCATCAACAGACACTCAACTCGTCGTCTCACACTCGACAACCTAAAGCATGAAATCACTCAGCAGTCTCCTCAGCGTCTATCCAATCCGTTTGCATTTTCTTCCATATATATTTGTTGGGCAATAGCTTTTCAGTTGTTTCTTTGCTTATAAAAGTTGCTTGTTGCTTATATTTTCTGGCCAGTCATCAGATCTTCAATACCAGGCAAAATCAGGTGTTGATAAAAGCCTGGAGTCTAACAGAAATGCTTTCCATGACATATCAATTCTCTGAACCATATAGAAGCATTGATTTGACATTAGTGCTGAAGATCTGGATCATGTTCCATATCAGTGCGTAAGATTAATTGTTAGCTTTTAAAAAAATACTACTTACTTTTATGCAATTAGCTTTATCTGGAAAAAAGCTTTCCAATTGTTGAATAAAAATACTGTATTTTAACTGATTAAAATTTCCAAAAGAATAGAGAACAAAAGTACTCTTTTCGATAAATTCATCATCAGGTTCTACAATTATATATACATTATAATGAATGAATGAATTAGTGTTATGAACGACATTGATGTTTAAATAACATCAAATCAATAATATTGATAGATTACAGCTGAATAGCATCAACATAAAATAAGCTGAATGTCAGAAGAATTAGGAAAGATAATAGTACACATTCATGAGTTTATAGTTTCTACTGAGGGCCAGCCAGGGCAGTAGTAGGGGCTGGACTTGTTTCTTTTGAACACAGAGCACTGGTTGTTTGAGGCGAATTGCAATAGCCTCTGCTGTTTGGAGCATGTGGTGCTTCGACGATTTTGGTAATTTGTTAGGCACACGGTATATTATAGAGAAGGATTCTTCTAAGCTGGCTTTGTGACCGGTTTGCACCAGATGGTCTAATATCGAGCTGTTAGTAGTTTTAACTACACCTTTACTTAGCCATAGTGGGATATGTTCTCGAGCATATTTCTCCATTCTGAATATTTCTTTTTGTAATCTGTAATAATCTTTATTTAACAAGTCACTTTAATTCATTCGCTTGGGTGGTATATAGTCGCTGAAATGAAATCACTCACAATAACATAAGTAGTCTACTGGTATCAACCACAGTTAAGTATTGCTTAGCGTCATTACTTGTTTGAAAATGCCTAGTTGTTGAGTATCTTACCAAAAAATTACAATACTACAAATGGCGAAGTTTAACTAACTAGATGTATAATATTATTTTGTGGTGAAGTGAGACAACAACACGTCCATTTAAAAACTATTCTGTTCAGCCTGGCTCTATAACTCTTGTTGGATTTATTCAGGTGCACGTAGCAGTAGCAATGCATGCCCCCTTTTTTCTTGTAATCAGCTGTTTGAGTTTCTTCATTATGCATAACAGTATTTATGGGTGTGTTTTTTAAACGCAGGTGAATTCTTACTGTCTTTGTAAGGCTAGAAAAATATACTTTACAACTAATCGAAGTTGGATTTGTTCACAGATTTTTTGTTTATGAATTCAGTACAAAATTGACAGAGATTTTATTTACCGACTAAGTTAAGCTACACTAACAAGCAGCTTAATACTAACGATAAATGGGTTTACACAGTACTGATTCTGAAACATCGACCATTAGAATAATTAACTACTTAAAATATATTCAATATGGAGACCGAAACTCAAATATTTTGGTTACAGGATTTCATCATGAGCTGACATTAGTTAGAGAACCATTGGAAAACCACTGGGAGTACTGGACAGCTGTTTCGTCCTAGTTTGGGACTCTTCATCAGTACGCACCCACCGGGATTCGAACCCAGGACCTTCTGGTTACAAGGCGTACTCGTATACCATTAAGCCACTGGGACCCGATCCAATGGCCCATGAGTTCTAACTTCTGCCAATTCACGACATAGCGCGACCCCTAGCCAATGTCTTCGGCGAGTATTTGTCCTCACACGCGACCTGCTGCAGCCTACTGGTCACGACTTCTCACTAGAACCCCAGGTAACTACCTACCTGAATAGGGCAAGTCGCTAGTGAGCATCTCATCTCATTTGAATATCAAATATTTTGGTCTGAATGCAGGAGCTAATAAATAAGTTCCTGTGGATAGCTTAGCAAACTTCCACGATTAACATGTAGTTCAAAATTATACTCCAATGAATATCAAAGTCCCTTTTGTTTGATAGAATCTGTGTTACTACTCAACAGTAATAATTCATATCAAGACTATAAAACTACCTCAACAGTGCTGTTCAGTGTCTGTACCGTCCAAAACTTTCCCACATACAAAATACATACTGTACAACAAAATTAATTGACTCGACATAATAGTAAATTACCTGAGAATCAATAAGAATATTCCTAAACTGATGGGATCAAAACTATGCCTGCAAGAATCAAACAGAACAAATACGTTTCTTAAAGACAATTCAAGGTCAAACGGTCACTCCACAGCGTATCTTTGATTTCACGTAAGCGAAATCTGAGTTATAAGACAAATTACAATCACCCAACAGCAAACAGAAGCATTAAAACTGGGTGTCAAGTGAAACCAAAGCTAAGTAACAAGGATTAGGTAAAAAGGAGAAATACAAACGTTAGGGCAATGATACACAGATTGGGAGAAGACAGTACTAGTTAAAATGTGCAAATAAGTATTATAATTGTAAATAGACTGTTCATAGAGGCATTTTCAGATCAGTTATTCTGCTACATCCAATGTGATGAGGTCTTATGTTTAATAAAGTTCACTAGCACTGATAAGCTGGTCATCATTCATAGAAATGTCATAATCTTAGTGATCTTAACTTCAACTGTAGACACAAGCACAAATAACTCTATAGATTCCTTTAGATGTCGCTTAATGGTGTTTCCATGTGTCAAGTATATTTCCAGTTAGTTTGATATGCTAACGAAATTTCTCACAGAAAAATAATAATATGTTAATATGGTTTCCAACAGCTTCAGCAATATTTAGGAGTCGAACTCTTAAGGCGAAATTGAGATTTGTCGGTATGCGGTGAATGACCCTGAAAGTATGGTTAACGTCAGTCTTGTATTATGTATCCACAAGATGAGAGAGAATGGTGCTGCGAATAGATTTTGTTTGTGCTTTGCTTAACCAAACAGGGTGATGTTCGGAAATTCAACGAGAATTGTGGAATTCTCCTAATTTTAGTTGATATTCTGTTTGCTACTATATCTTTGTTATTATTATAATTTAAACATCTTTAATGAACTATAATTGCATAGATCTTAGTGCGTCGGTGGCATAGCGATTAGGACGCTCGCCAACCATGCACATGGTCTGGGGTTCGATCCCCGGCCGACGCACTCCTTTACCTCGCTAAGCGAGAAGTAATGCTGGTGAAGAGGAAAGGTTGGGCATGAGGCTAGCAACCCTATTCTGTAAAATAAACACTGCTACAGAAACTTCAAGCCACTAGCTTGAAGCCCTATGTTACACTGGGGAACGTGAAGGAAAAAAAATTGCATTGTTCTTACTTTACAAATCGATATTATTTAAAAAACACTAATATTGTTATTGACTACTAATCTAGAATATCCTATGTATATAAACATATATATAATTGTGGAGCCAGAAGAGGAATTTATCGAAAAGGATATTCTTTGCTCAATTATTTTGTGTTTTATAGATGTCTGAATGAATATTTTTGCTATATTGAAATATCAAACAGTCATTCACTTAGGAGAAAGAAATTGCAGATGTCATATTTAAGAGTTTAGCAGCATACACAGAGTAGGCAATTGGAAGCTCCTGATCCCAATCCTACTGCTTAACCAACATCCACTTTATCATTAGTAGTCTGCCGATATCTCACTACCAAAATTTAGATGAACTGAAGGACTCAAAGTAATTCTGTAACTTTTTATCAAAAAGTTACATTCTCAAAGGTAGAATAGATGTTCATGCCTAGTTTATGAGTATTCTGAAATATGGAGTCTAAACTATAGATATAATAGAGAAGATTTGTAGCTCAGGTGGATGATTTTGGTGTGGTTGTGTTCTCTGAGCTGGATGGTTTGGTTGCGAAGCTTTCATTGCTCTACTGAGCAACATCTTCAGCGCATACTTCGATGTGAAGTGAGCTTTTAGAATTCTCTATGAGTTTATTAGTCATCTCTTCTAGTAACCTTGAACGTGATTGGTTGTTTTCGTGTGACATTTCATCCCCTAGTTTGCTTGTCTCGATGCTGGCTACTTCTTTGGTCTGAATGTCGTTAGTCATTCCTTTTGCTAACCTTGAACGTGATTGGTTGTTTTTGTGTGACTTCTCACTTTCTAGTTCACTTGTTTTGGTGTTGACTGTTTCCTTGACCTGAAGTTTGACTTTGTTTTTGTGTGAATTTCTTCGTACGGATTGGTATATTTTGTCAATCTCTATGTGTCTATTGATTGCTGATTCATTTGAATACCAGGCCTCTAGGAATTCTCTGGCATTTTTGCAGTTCCCTTTGTCTAAGGGAACTGCAAAAATGCCAGAGAATTCCTAGAGGCCTGGTATTCAAATGAATCAGCAATCAATAGACACATAGAGATTGACAAAATATACCAATCCGTACGAAGAAATTCACACAAAAACAAAGTCAAACTTCAGGTCAAGGAAACAGTCAACACCAAAACAAGTGAACTAGAAAGTGAGAAGTCACACAAAAACAACCAATCACGTTCAAGGTTAGCAAAAGGAATGACTAACGACATTCAGACCAAAGAAGCAGCCAGCATCGAGACAAGCAAACTAGGGGATGAAATGTCACACGAAAACAACCAATCACGTTCAAGGTTACTAGAAGAGATGACTAATAAACTCATAGAGAATTCTAAAAGCTCACTTCACATCGAAGTATGCGCTGAAGATGTTGCTCAGTAGAGCAATGAAAGCTTCGCAACCAAACCATCCAGCTCAGAGAACACAACCACACCAAAGTCTAAACTATGTACGATATCCAATGCATAACCTTCAGGTCTCAAAACCATCTCTTTATCATTCAGTATAAGGGTGGAAATTCAGTAGTGAATGATTGCCAACACTTATCAGTTCACAATATAGCACCATTGTCATTCAATACTTTATAGAGAATTACAAAAGTGAATGCAAAATTATTATCATTATGTATGAACATATATGCAAATTAGATGCATAAAAGTTAGCAGATTCGAATTAGCTTATCAACGTTTTATGAATCATATATGTTGTATTTACATTAGATGTAAGTTTCAAGACCACTGGAATTAGTCACCTAACCTTTTGCACAACATAAACAATTCATACAAAACAAAGATCACGGGATAATCACGTGAATATCTAAATTGTTAACTAATTCATCTTTCTATAATTCATGTGTACTTTACGCCTGACATTTTCCACAAAACATTATGTTCCTTATTATTTGACAAGATGCATGCAAACATAATAAAGTTTTGTTATATTTTAATAAGAATGGAGCACTTCTTCATTCATCTTGTGCTATTTCAATATTCAGTCTTCAATATTTATTTACAAAAGTATATTCAGAGATGTCCCAGTAGTGCTGAATAACCCTTGTTTTCGTCTTTTTAACATCATCACAGCATATTTCAGGTGTCTGTCTTACACCATATGAAAGCGTAAAAGTATCATTTCTTCGAAGGGTATATCTTCAGCTGGTAAGATTCTTCGACACAGCTATAAGGTTGTTTGACGGTTATATGAAAAATTCAGATATCTGCAACAGTGTCCAACAAAAATACACACTTTTCTATAGTTGGTTTGTAAGGATTACTTTTGCTTTTACGAGTTGATCACGGATTGATATCAGTAAGAGAACCATTGAAAGCCAGGGAGTACTGGACAGCCGACTGTTTCATCCTAGTTTGGGAATCATCGGCAGTACGCACCCACTGGGGTTCGAACCCAGGACCTTCCGGTTACAAGGCAAGCTCGTATACCTTCAGTCACTGGGACCCAATTTAATGGCTAGTCCAAATCGTGATTTAGCACAACCCCAACCAATGTCGTCGGTGGGACATCCATCCTCACACGTGACTAGATGGAGTTCTAGTGAGAAGTCTTGACCAGTGAAGTCCATCCAGTCACGTGTGAGGATGGATTTCCCATCGATGACATTGGTTGGGGTCGCGCTAAATCACGAATTGGTAGAAGTTAGAATTCATGGACTGGCTACTGAATCAGGTCCCAGTGGCTGAATGGTGTACGAGCTTGCTCTGTAACCGGAAGGTCCTGGGTTCAAACCCCAGCGGGTGTGTACTGCCGATGATTCCAAAACTAGGGTGAAACAGCTGTCCAATACTCCCTGGTTTCCAACGGTTCTCTAACTGATATCAATCCATGACCAACTCGTAAAAAAATACAGAAAACACTGTTAGAGTCCTTTTAATAAGATGTTTCACACAGTAACAAGTTGTAGCTTCAGGAGGACAACATAGCAGACTGTGAAATAAAAGCCTGTACACTTGACGAACGATAGAAAACTCAAATGACAGTAAAATTTCCCCTTCCGCTTGCATAAAAGCAGTGATTTCTGATATTATTCATACCAAGATTTCATAATTGTGGATATTTTCAATTTTCGTGCATCTTAATTTTTTGGGTGTTAACTTTAAACTTAAGTAACCAGTATCCAGTGTGCATATATCCATCTCTAATTATCAGGTTATATACAGTTTTGGAAATTCCAGACATTAGAAATAAATACTATTTCTAATCTTTTAGAAAAAAGTACAATATAATAGGAAAGAATTATTTCTCATTAAAAATTAATAATAATAATAATTATTATTACCATAATGGCAATTTCCTGCTGGTACTCATGACAAACAAACAAAGTTATGCACTTACTTGCTGTTGGATAGTAATTTCCTAGGACTGTTTAATTCTCTGAGTCAAATATCCTCAAGGTTACGTTCAATTTACCTTAGATTAGTTATGCAATGCATGATTTGATTGCAAGTTGTGGACTTATCTAATTCAGTAGCTTTAGGATCACTACATCTTTCATTACTGTTCAGCTATACACATAGACGAACATAAGCAAAATCACTACTTGTGCATAGAAAGCTTATTTGATTATCGGAAAGTCTTCTATTTAAAAAAAACTAAGGAATAAGCTCACACAGTTGATGCAATCTATTTGTCTGCAGTGACATATATAGTATATAATATATATATACATGTATATATATATACATAGTATGCTAGACTAATTTGTTTAGCTAAATGAAACGTTTGACAGACAATCAGTATATAATATGCGAATAGTAGACAAAATATGAAATCAATGTCTCATGATAAATTACTGTCACTAAAGCTTTTTTTATGTCTCATAGAAACTTAACAATGAACTCATAAAATATCATTAAATAATAATCAAGACAGATGAAATATTCTTGAAAATAGTTAAATTTTTTAATAGTGGAATATAATTTATAGCCACTCCTGATAAATAGGTGGACTCATATTTTCACTGAACGGTAATAGACTTGAAAGAAGTGATATTGTGGTGGTGTGATTGATACAGACAATGGGTTCCAAGGGAATATTATTCTCACAGCAAAAGTCATTGTATTTGTTGGTATTAACGTCTGAATACTATTTCCACAGTTGAATACTGCATTAGCAACAGAATACTATATATGTATTTGAAGATTCTATTTTGTGTCGTTTAATGTAAACCAAAATCACACGCTCAGTGATTGGTTAAAGAATATAAACTGTGTAGATATAAATAGTTGTTCGATCACTAGAAAATATACCTTGGAGTCCGTGTCTTGCCTTTTGCTGTAATAATATGTGTAATCTTGGTAATCAAAGTTGTCTTTTTGATTACAGCAACTCTAGAAACTGAAGATACTGAAGGTCATCTGATGGTATTTGTTAGACCTTTCGCGAGTCACATTAGGCTTTCCATCTAAAATATCCTTCTCTACTGACTAGTTTCAACTATTAAATAAGATGGAAGTTAGCCAAACAATGCGGAAAACAAATAGTGAAATTAATTGTCACAGACTCGTGTTATCAGATTCAGAGAAACACCATATCGTTGACATACAAAAGAGGAAAGTTAAAGATATTCTTAATCAAGCTTACCAAAGCAACAGAAAAATCACTATCACAACGCTAGTCAGAAGACACGGAAAACAAATACAAGATATTTTGAGAGAAAAGTTGAAGAAGATTGGAAGACAACCAAAGAAGAAACACTAGATGATTGCATCTACTGTAGAAATGGAAAAGCAATTCCTCCAAAAAGGAGTGATCTACAATACTAGCAACATCCCGAAAACAGATTTCTTTGCTACCCTAGAATCACTGATGAAGTTATTAGGATGGAATAAAGAGACTTAACGAAACAAATTTCAGGCTATAGTATCTGTGATCAACTAAAAAGAGCACAATACTTAACCCAATACTCAAGACTAAACAGAATGAAGAATGAAAGCAACATCGTCACGCTACTAGGTGGCGAAGAAAGAATCACAATGTTCATGGACAGAACACACTGCACCAGAAAGGCTAGTCACTTACCAAAGGACATTGGTGTATACTAACATCTTTCGATAAATCTTAGCCAAAACACACCTTAAGTAAACTCACTGTATGAGAATTAATCACAAAGCAGTGTCAGAGGCGAATGAAATCATTTTTGACTTAGACCCAAACTAGATATCCCTCTTTGACTAATTGTTTCACTCTAAAGAACCCCTACTTCCAACATATCTGCAAAACTCTAAGGGAGAGAGTCATGTGATCATTTTGGAGAAAAAAACCACACCCAACGAATAATATAATGGTGGTATTTTTTGGCATTACAGACTTCAGTTGGACAAAGGCTGTCAAAGGAAGCTGTCCAAGAACTACTTAATAATAATAACACCCACTTCTGCTATAGCACAAAAATACAACGTTCATTTTGGTTGGAGTTCGAAAATTTATGCCTTGCAACATACTTTCAATTCATTAGTAAAATATATGAAAAGATAAAGAAAAGCCATCAAGATTATCTGCATGAGGACCAATTGATTAAACTGTTATGCAAAAAACTAGAAACCATGGTTCCTCCAATAATCAAACCAGAAGCAGGGATACATTACAGAGACAAAACTTTCATCATAACTCGAAGAAATGATTTAGAAAGTACTCATGACCTAATCAACAACATTTACAAGAGGAGATATGCCAGAAAACAGAATTCCATTTTTGGATGTCTTGTTCAAGAGAAAAAGAACAGTAAGATTAGAAACTTAAGTATACTGAAAGTATACCAAAAGGTTTATGATAACAACAATCCAAAAGCACCTAAAATGGAGCGATTTACAAACATTATTTAAAGAGACACTGCAACACTCCTGTCTTTATCAGAATCCTGGAGAAACATTTTATAACCGTCTTCCAGAAAAATGGATATCCAGACAACTTCGTCAAAAGATGCCTAACGTCATTTCAACCGCCTAGTACAAAATCACCAACTTAAACTGCCAAGAAATTCGTATTACTGCCTATGAACAACATTCACGAAATCACCACTATACTATTGAAATCTATCATATGAAGAATAACCACGAACCAAAATAGTCACTTCACTCCATATTATATAGGCCAAAAAAATCAACAACAAAAGTGAACGAAAGAGTTTCCCTTGTAAAATGGCTTCCATCAATTGTGAAAAGGGCTACATTGTTCAAAGCAGACGCCTTCTTCATCTTCGTATCTATGAGCAGACGCTAGCAATCATAAAACATAAAGTGCATTCAAAAGGTCATATCTCAGTTCTGAGATAAGAAAAATGCTTCTACAACTGAATACGATGAAAAGAAAATCTCTTGAGGCAACCAAGTCAAGATTCTCAGGAAGTACGGTTATTTTATTCATGGAGAATTTAAAAAGTTCTCTATATTGTCTATAATGAAATAGCATAAGATGAAAAGAAATAATGACTATGCGCATCCAAGTCAGTAAAACGGACGGAATCGGTGTCTGTTGGTCGAATATTTCCCATAGCCAAATAGAATTTTTGTCTACGAGGACTCAATATCAATGCATACAGACAATTATGGTCATCAATTTGATTGGGATCATGTCAAAATCTTAGCCAGAGGAAACACGAAAAGTGCCAGAGAATTCCTAGAAGCCTGGTACTCAAACGAAAATGCAATTAACAAACACGTTAATATAGATGAAATATACCAACTAATAAAAAGTAAATCAGGTGACGAAAAAGTTTAAAATCCAAGTCAATAAAAAATGGTCAATACATATGTAAAGATAGTTACCAGGAGACGCAATTACATCACTCATGAAGAAATTTAAATCATTTCACTTTGTGCTAAATATGGCGCTGAAGATGTTGTCCAGAAGGACGACGAAATCTTCGCAACTAAACCAACCAGCTCAGAGAACACTATTAATTGCAACTCAATATATGTAACATGTGATGGTATTAGATGATTGGAGGTAATCAGCAGGAAGCCTTGGACCTAGGTTTCGTGCTAGTTGGTACTCACCAGTCAGCAAGGCGTATCTGCAACCTTGAAGGAACTCATGTCCCTTCTGAGATTCGAACCCGTGTCACCCAGTGCTGTAGTCAGAGACGTTACCACTGAGCTATTCGGGCTCGTGATTAACCTCCTATAGGAATGTTCTGGATATTTTGATTGGACACTAGTCAGTAACTAGTGTAATGTGTCTAATCCTATCTCTGGAGCAGACTGGATTCTATCAATCAAGTTTGCAATGTGGCCACCATGCTAGGTGGCTCGCCATCACAGTGTACTGTGAATTGTTGGTATTAGATCGTTGGAGGCAATCGGCAGGAAGTCATGGACCTAGATTTCTGACTGTTAAACTGGGTGATGCGGGTTCGAATCTCAGAAGGGACATGAGTCCCTTCAAGGTTACAGATACGCTTTACTGATGAGTGCCGATTGCCTCCAACCATCTAATACCAACAATTCACACTGCACTGTGATGGCGAGCCACCTAGCATGGTGGCCACATTGCAAACTTGACTGATAGAATTCAGTCTACTCCAAAGATAAGATTAGACACATTACACTAGTTACTGACTAGTGTCCAAACAAAAATATCTAACAGCTATGTCAATTAGTTCATCTATTGTAACTTCAAACGAGCGCAAAGCTTTAGAATGTTTATAGTTCTTATGGCATCCCCTAAGCCAAATCAATTCTTTGTGTTAATGTATATTTACAATTTCTCCATAATTACGTTAACAGATTATCACTTCCACGTTATCAATTATACGCTTGATGAACTTAACAGTTATTTGTTTTCACCATGTCCCTTTGGGTTGTATGCGTGTTGATATTTCACTTTTACATAAATAATGATGTATGTGGACTAGTCAGTTAACCAGTCATCCCAAAATTTAATGAATTTATAATAAATTGCTTTTTTCTCAGAATTTCTATTTGTTTTAAATCTACTATAAGGAAGAAATATTTTCAGAAGATATATACTGACTTCAGTCAAATTCAGACAGACTAATCACACGACATTTCAGTACCTTTTTTTAAAAATTTCACTGTTATTTTCCATTCGTTGGTCAGGTTAATTATTTATTTGCACATTATTTATATATTTCAAAAATTTTCATAATGTCGTGTTTTAATGATGTTCACTACAGATGGTGAATTTTCTTTTCTGCACTATTTTTGTAGTGATATTATCTTTTGTTTACTTTAAGTCTGACTGATTGACTGTGTTTCAGCATATATCTTAACACAGAAGTGCAACGATTCATGTTGTCATATTCCATGGGTTACTATTATTCTGTTATGTTCCGACTGGAGCTAAGGGCTTCAACAACACATCTCCACTTCCTTCTATTTTCTGCCATTCTCTTCAGCTGGGCCAGCGATTGCGTATAATCTTTCATCTCCTCCAACTCACACAATCTTCTATATGTCACCCTCGCACTGAAGACCCACTTGTCGCTTCCCGTTTGGATTCCACTGGAGCAATGGTCTGCACTCGGCACGATGTCATTTAGCGACCTCCTCAACGTATGTCCGATCCATCTTCATTTTCTCTTGCATATTTGTTGAGCAATTGGCTCTTGTTTGGTTTTTTCCCACAGTTTCTTGTTACTAATTCATTCTGGCCATTTGATGTTCAGTATGTAGGTGGCGAAGACATCTGTTGATGAAAGTCTGAAACAGGCTGTCGGAAATGCTTGTCGTGAAACGCATTGCAAGATTGTTACCCGCATAGGATGACCGACTTGACATTGGTATTGAAAATCTGAATCTTGTTCCTAATGCTGAATATATAAGATTTCCAAACTCGTTTCAGGTTGATTAAGGCGCATCTTGCCTTCCCGACTCTGACTTTGACGTCTTCATCCGTTCCGCCTATGGTTAAGACGATGCTAGCTGTCTAGATAAGTGAATGAGGTAGCCTCTGTTAAATCTCTCGCGCTGATTGTGATTGGTGCTGGTTATTGTAGTTTTCGCGGTTCGTTGGTTTTCTTCATCAACCCCATGTTCTTTGTGTTCACCTGCATTCCTGTCTTCCCTGCCTTTTCAGTCAGTTTGTTGGTTTTCGTCTGTAAGTCTTCGAGTTTGTGTGACATTAGACATATATCATCGGCAAAATTCATATAGCACACAAAAATAGAGAAAACAGAAATTCAAAAAATTTACAATAAACAGAAATTTGATGGAGAGAGAATAGTACCACGAGAAAAGGTGAGGATTTAATAATGGATATAGAAGATCACAAAGAATAAATGCAATCGCCCCATTGAACGATTTTAAGTCATATCCCCAAATAGCCTCAAGCCATTGACTTTTAACAACACCTTGACAACCTAGACTAGGCGGCATACACCTACCTACTTGGCTCAAACCAACTGTCCAAGACTTCATGGACTGATTTCAAGTTTTGGTTTGATCACACGTGAATCTTTTCCAATCTAATCCCATGTCGGCTAACATTCCCCATCAAGGAAGCCGATGGGCTAGCAGGTGCAACATGTGTCCTAGTCATCCGAATCGATTCATCAGCACAATGTCATCTACTAAATTTCCCTCCTTACCTAATACTCTATGCCTAACCTCAATATTACCACTTAACATGGAAGATAGAACGCAAATATCTGTGATCATGGACAACTAGCCTTTTCATATCTTCTACTTTCATCAATGATCACGTCACACAGTCATAAAGAAGGACACAGGGAACTGCTGCCCTGTTCACACATCCTAAATTCCAATTAATGAATAAAATTCACCTTGCTTATTGTTTTGTTCAATTTCGCTTCATTATCGTTAATTAATGCACAAAAAGATAAGCTGGCACTAGCAATCACAGTGTTTAACATTGTTTCACTCTAAGGCTATGCATAAATTTGAAATCATTTGAAGGTTTTGTGTAATTTCAAATGACAAGATATTACAGGTGATTCTTAAGAAGTTTTTGGAGGTTGAGAAAAACTATTTCCTCATTAGTAGAATGTCAAAACATCAAATCTCATAGCGTATCTCCTTCAGGCTATATAATTAAGAAAGTATTCTCCCCCCCCCCCCCAAAAAAAAGAAATGTTCATCAGTACTTTAACATTCAACACTGGCATGTGATTTGAAAGATTTAAACAAAATTATGAATCTATGGATAATGAGGGTTCATATCTGAACAGTTTATATTATTTTTACTGACATGTAACAAAATATCTTTAAAATGAAATTTATTCACACGAATTATATAATGTCAATCGATGCAACTTCAATTTCATGTGAAAAATATTTTGCACTAGTTAAATGCTTGCCTATTTAGACATTACATCCTTTAGTAGCTCGAATTCCTGTTAGGATGTAATCAAGTTGAAATGGTTATCAGTGGTCACATAAACAAATCATAAGTGCAACTTATCAGGAAAACAAACCAGAAATGAATTTGAATAAAGCAAGAACAACAGTGGTTTGTGCAGAATAACATGGTACCATCATTTATTTCGTTGACTTCTCATCAGCTGCTTACAACCTAAATAAATTATGAGGTTTGCGTACAGAAAAGTTTTAACATACTTGCAAATTTTTACATGTTGCCAGTTGACAAAAAGTTCCACAGTAAGTGAACAGTGCTCAAAAAATTGCGCTTATATAGTTTTTACACAGGCAGTTCAAGTTTAAACAAAATAGATGTATGCATACAATGGTAAAGGAGTTACGTAATAAAGAAAAAATATGAGTTAGATACAGAGTGACTAATAAATTAGGTAACAATGTACTGAGTTCAACTCAAATCATAGGAACAAGAGACAAGCAAAATTACAGATTATAAAAGGGGGTGGGGTTAAAGACAAAGATTACGCCATCAGATGAGAGAATAAAGAAATTCAGTTACCAGGGTAAGGAAAGACTAATAACTGCTTCTTTCTGAACACATAAATCTGGTTTCAAGCGTTTGATAGAGATTGCTTCGGCAAACTTGAGGAGAATAGAACTCCTTTGTCTATTGATAATTTTAAAGGATTTCTCGATTTCTACCTCATGACCCGTGTCGAGAAGATGTCTAGTGATAGCGCTGCTATAAGAGTTTGTTGCCTTGAGACGTAGGCTTTTTGGCACATGTTCAGGAAATCGGAGGTGTGCCCTTCTTTCTGTTCTCCTAATGTAACTGCTCCCGCAGATACACGTAAATTTGTATACACAGTTGGAGTTAACATGAGAAGGGTATCTATCGACTTTTGACTGCACCAGAAATGATATCTACAACAATGTGCATCAGTGGCACAGTGGTTAGGAATCTCACTGACCATGCACATGGTCCGAGGTTCGATCCCCTGCCGACGCACACGTGATATCATTGGTCGGCCTGCAAAATTTAGGCTACCGATATCACATGCTGAAAATTCCATACTTGTACCAAAAAGTACTGTGTGGAATCAAGCTATAATCAAAAACAAAAAATAAATAAAAATTTGGCATTATGAACAACTCGCTATTTTGGAATAGTCCGCAGTTCTTGTAAGTAATATATGTTCACGAGTGTTTAATAACACGTAAAAATTTTTTCTTATTGGCGAGAGACTTCTTAGGTCAATCAGCAATAGTAACAGCAATAACAGCGAAACTCCAATTAGTGCTAGATGGTTACAGTGAATCGGCAAACAGTCCTAAACTTTAGTTTTGCAACTCATCAACATGACGTAACTGAAACCCTGAAGGGAATGATGTCACCTCTAAACACCACTAAGGACTAGATACATGACACTGACTATATCCCAGCAACCAGTCAATATAAACGGTACTTAGTTTAGTGTTTAAAGGAAAAAGGATTCTAAATTTCCATAAATAAATATCTCGTCACATGATTAGAATGTAGCTACATAAAATCAACTGTCAAGATGTCACTTTAAGACTATAGAATACATTATTCCTTCTTACTGTTACAAAGATAGATATATAATTTATGCAATAGACTCAATATTTGGCAGATTTTGTGAAAATGCTGACAAATTACTTGGAATGAGACTTCTAAACATGAATATTGATCAGTTTAAGTTGAGTATAAACTGTTAAAAAGCATATTTAAACACAGCTAGTATTTCTAAGTCTGGTTCAGTAAGATTACTGCTCACGTCCACTTAAACTGATCTTTAGTAAAGTGATTAGCTTTATTCTTAGAAATATTATTACTTAGAAGTGTATATAACAGCCATATTGTTATGTTGGTTTGTTTCATCTCATATTGGGCTAAAAAGTATCTTATATAATGACTCGTTTGAGTTATTTGTAGGAACATCAAAGTTGAAAAAGGCCTGTCTTCATTCAACTGGATTTTAAAGGTAAAAACATTGCAGAAATGGTCAACAGAAGACTGAGAACGTCACTGGCCAGAGCCTATCCTGCAGCTAAGTTGGTTCCCGTTCATCGAACAACATGCTCTTTGGTGCAGTCAAAAGTCGACAGATACCTTTCTCATGTTAACTCCAACTGTGTATACAAATTTATGTGTATCTGCGGGAGCAGTTACATTGGGAGAACAGAAAGAAGGACACACCTCCGATTTTCTGAACATGTGCCGAAAAGCCTACGTCTCAAGGGAACAAACTCTTATTGTATCGCTATTACTAGACATGGGACATGAGGTAGAAATCGAGAAATCCTTTAAAATTATCACTAGACAAAGGAGTTCTATGCTCCTCAAGTTTGCCGAAGCGATTTCTATCAAACGCTTGAAACCAGTTTTATGTGTTCAGAAAGAAGTAGTTATTAGTCTTTCCTTACCCTGGTAACTGAATTTCTTTATTCTCTCCTGTGATTGCGTAATCTTTGTCTTTAACCTCACCCCCTTTAATAATCTGTAATTTTGCTTGTCTCTTGTTCCTATGATTTGAGTTGAACCCAGTACATTGTTACCTAATTTATTAGTCACTCTGTATCTAACGCATATTTTTCTTTATTACGTAAGTCCTTTACCATTGTATGCATGCATTTATTTTGTTTAAACTTGAACTGCCTGTGTAAAAAACTATATAAGCGCAATTCTCTGAGCACTGTTCACTAATTGTGGAACTTTTTGTCAACTGACAACATATAAAATTTGCAATGTATGTTAAAACTTTTCTGTACGCAAACCTCATTATTTATTTAGGCTGTAAGCAGCTGATGAGAAGCCAACGAAATAAATGATGGTACCATATTATTCTGCACAAACCACTGTTGTTCTTGCTTTATTCAAATTCATCAAGAGGAATAAATGCATGGAGTACATCAAAGTACATTTCCCACCTGTACAAATCTACATATCTTCACCATGAAATTACGATTTAATACAATTTAAGATTAAGATTTTAACTAAACAAATGTTCTGACTTATTTTCTTTTAATATTTTTAAGTTAGTTCACCTCATCAGATCATTCTGGATACTCTACAACCTTTTCAGCTTAAGTTGAATTTTTCAATGCTTTAACCTCTCTTATTTTGTAACTCTTAATAAAGATGACCTGATTTTATGTTGATTAACATTAAGTTTATTTTGAAAATTAAAGTATTTAAGAGGTAAAAATCAACTCATGTTTAATTATCGATATTTTTCACCACCTACTATTGAATCTTTACATTATTTATCTATTCATTTATTCGGTTGTATTGCTACCACATAAATTATAGATAATAGTCTATTTGAGTAATGTAATGTTTGATAATTATTGATTTGGAATGAAAATGTAATCTAATTAGTACTTGCGTTCCTCAGCTTACATTAGTTGACAGTTTCAGGCCAGCATCCACTTGGGAAAAAGAGGCGGCCTGCTTGAATCACTGAACTACCTGAATTTCCATCCGAGATAATGCATCGTATTTGCTTTAATTGGTGTTGTTATAATAATTCATTTATGTCCATGGGTTTCTAAATGTACTCATACAAATTTTTAATTGGTTCGCAACGTATCGGTGCTCATCTCTTGGCTTGAGGACCAGAGAAAAATAACATCGGGGATTATTTCAAACTTCAGATCGAACAGCACTGCGTCACATGATGTACTGGAGATGTCTGTTTTACTTAAAACTCCTGGATGAAGACAGAATATTATGCAATAAACTACGCTGAAAATTATGCATATTGTGTAAACTTATTGTGCAGAATTAAGCTATTATTATGTTATACAATATTCACCTAAACTATTCAAGCCCCTAATTATTGTGGATGATACGGGTTCTGATGGAGTATTAACTTCACGTCAAGTTGTAGATACTGTATGCTTGCTAATGCTAAAAAGCTGATTATTAACCGTTTTCGACCACTTAACACTACTTAAAACCGAAGTATATCCGAAAACCTGATTTTATATCAGTTCAGGAAATATAATCACTATTTATTGTCTATTCTACACCTAAGGCCGCAGTAGACTTCATAGTTTACACTTTAGCTGACAAGGTTGAATCCGACAATTGTTACTCATTATATATAATCCATGTGTTACACAATGAAGTCACTATTCATCATCTCTTTTCTTCATTAAGCACGAAAGATATATTCAGAGTCTACCCTTCTATAGGTACAATACATGGTCTATAATATCCGCATGGAGTAATACATTTTCAATGATTTCCAAGGAACCTTAAGTTATCTGTTCTGTCTAGATACCTTGAAATAGTTGATAGAATGAAGTTTTGTAACTGAAGACATATTTTGAACTCATACCCCTCTTATCTAATTCCACTATATATAATTAGTTGTTTTTGACACCGAATAATCTGTCTACCTACATCAAATTCTGGAATTATGTTTCTTATGCCTTCTATCTATAACTCAAAGTAATTATGAAAAAGTATGTTCCACAACTTTCTTGAAACCTATAATTTGATTTTGTTTAGGATGTATGCAGTTGATGAGAATCCACGAAATAAAACGAGCTCGTATTATCCTGCAAACATGTTCGTTCTCTTATAACGTATGAAGACATATTATTCCTTTAATCGTGACGATAAAAATGTCGATACGCTATGAACTTATTACAAAACTTTTATTAAACACACTGGCTTTCTTATCAAATATCAATACAATAAATATACTTCCAATCAATTCTGAATGGTTAATTTACTAAATGGTATTATTCCGGTTGCTAGATTGTGTTTGAAGTAAAAAAAAGCATAGTACTAATAGCAAAACAAACAAATTGAAGGAATGAAACTTCACTTGCGCCGAAAAAGAAACTCTACATGAACTTGGATTTCAAGAGGGATTTAGCAGGCAATATTCTCAAGAGAAGGATCACATCATCTCTGAGAAGGACATTTTTTGCAGCAACGCTAAGAATAGTGTTCTCCAGTCGCCCATGATCTGCAGAAACCTTAAGGACAAGATCCTACATCTGACCACTTCTATGTGCATGTATCAATTCACCTGCTGCTGTGGAGCCAGATACATCGGTCGTTCGACGCGCATCCTGTACAAGAGGATTAAAGTACACTATCCGGCATAGTTGCGAAAAGGCAATAGTAGTGCTATAAGGAGTGCGATAATTGAAAGCCTGGTTAACAATGATCATTCCATCTCAACAAACGCCTCCTTCAAAGTAATCTACAGAGTCAAGAATAGCCTACCAAAGGCAATAAGGTTTCGTCTTCTTTGTATCGCTGAAGCTCTGGCCATTCACATAGAAAAACCGGAGCTATGCATGCAAAAGAGAATTACTCAACCACTTCTATTATCATGGTAACAACTTTATTGATTTTTGATGATTTCTTTTTGTTTGTTTGCCTGTTTCTTTAATTGCTGATAATTCTTGTATTCATTCAGAACTCTTACGTAATTTCGTATTCTCTACTTTGTTTCTAAGTGCATCCTGAGCATAACTCAGTCATCAAACTATTCACATTATTACGTAACTCCTTTTTAACAACTGTTTTTGACAACTCATTACCTTTGTTACTACACTAAATTCATTAACACCCAATTTTCTTGACCGTTTTTGTATCACGTAACTACCCAAAAAGTAATAATTTTCACCTGTTTAGTTAAAATAATCATAACCAACTGTATTTCTGTTTAACAAACTTAATGTACACATGCATACAAAATAACTCATAGATATTTACGATAGTACAGCTAAGAAAATGAATTCGCCGGAAAGAGACTCTTCGCTGAACTACGTGTTTTGTTTTCACTAATGCCTGGATAGGAATTATTCATGAATTTAAAAAAATATCTGTCTGAAAATTGATTCAGTCCTATGAAGATGTGTGTTGGAGTCACAAACGATCATACTAGTATTATGACAATAATAATGCTTTAATTCAGACAATATTTTAATACATAGTAGAGAAATTCTCAGTGTAATGAAGGTTTCGTGTATTTCCCAATGAATGAAAAACAAAACGATATTGTTTTTACTGACGTTTCGCTATTTAATGCTAATAGCTTTATCAAAGTATTATTAAACTGGAATTTACAAAATCTCAGCATATATATAACAAAGAGTTAAGGAGTGAGAAAATAGACTTAGGTCAAGTTAAAAGGACATATTGAAATTAAAAACAATTAGTTCCCTTTATGAATTTAGATAAAGCAATAAGAAGACGTAATTTGTCTGAATCGTGTAATGTATTTGCGCAACACATTTCGAACAATCTGATCACACACGGACTTGTCATAGGAATATATATGAAATTAATAAAGAGGTAAGAGGTGAGAAAAAAATAGACTTAGGTCAAGTTTAAAGGACATATTCAAGGTCAAAGTAACAATGAAGACCACTAAACCAAATAACAGAGGTAATAGTACATCTGCTATGGTGTCAAAACAAAATTTACCAAGGAAGGTTTAATGTGATGACAAATTGTTTTTGAACGCATAAAGGTGGCTTAAACTTTCTAATTGCTAGGGCTTCCACAAACTTTAGGATACGCCCCAAACACGTTTTATAGATAGGTTTAAAAGATCTGTTAACGTCAATTTTATGACCTGTTTCTATAATATGTTTTGCAATAGAGGAGCTAGGTCTCCTGTTCTCACCATTAATGGGTTCTGAAGATTTCATTTGTTTCTGGAGCCATTTAGGAATATGCTCTGAAGCCCTTACTTGCAGAGATCGATGAGTCCTCCCTATGTATGTGTGTCCACACGTACATTCAAATTGGTAAATACAGTGGGATGTGACGTCATTTTTCTCATGTTCGAAGGGCTTAGATAGATATATTGGCCTAACATTCTCTATTATTATGATATTGGCTGCATAAAAAGTCTTTTTGACAGCAGCGTTCAGTCTTTGTCTAGTTATCAAGCTGGTTTGATGCCCCATATAGGGTAGCTTGATGTATACATCTTTCTTAGGGGCGAGTTGGAGAGTGGGTCTTGGTGTTCTGACTACTTTATATCTCCTGATGAACTTGTCTGGATAGTTGTTATCAACCAGAGTTTGTGTCAATTTTCCTTCTTCCGCATCAAGTGTGTCTTCAGTGCATATTCGTTGGATTCTACTGAAGAGGCACCTTACTAAGGCTCTTTTGTACCGAACAGGGCAAAAACTGTGGTAATTAAGATACTGTCCTGTCCAGGTAGGTTTTCTATAAATAGATCTTTTTATCGACCCATCAAGCCGTCGACTAAGCAGTATATCTAGGAAAGATAAACAGTTATCTTCCTCTTCTACAGATGTAAGTGATATGCTATTTTGAACTTCATTCATTCGATTTAAAATTGAGGTAGCAGAACAAGACTTATCACTGATGATTACAATATCGTCTACATACCTTCTATAAAGTGGCACATTTTCGATTAAATCCTCCGATAAATTCTCAATGTGCGACATATAAATATCTGCTAAAAGGGGCCCTAACGGACTTCCCATAGCAACACCATCAACTTGGCGGAAACAATCGCCTTCAAATGTAAACCTAACATTGTTAGTACATAGAAGTAATAAATCCCTTAAATAAGATATAGGGAACGGGATGAAAAAATTGTTTGTGGAAATATAATCACACAAAATGTCAACTGTTTTGAGTAAAGGCACATTAGTGAATAACGAGTTTACATCAAAAGAGTACATATTCTTATTCATAACATTAATATTACTATTGTCAAGAAAATCAATCAATTCAAATGTATCTTTTAACACATACTTACAGAATTGTGTTTTAACTGGATGCAATAATTCTACTAACCATTTAGCAAGTTTATGTGTTGGGGATTTGCACATTGACAGTATAGGACGTAGAGGATTATTGGGTTTGTGTATTTTTGGCAAGCCATACATATGCGGGAATTTACAATCTGATGGCTTTAACGAGTCAAATTTTTCTTTACTTATAGCATTTAGGCCTTGAAGCTTCAGTAGATTAGCTGTCACTGTGCCCTGCAACAACTGGATATCTTCTGAGGAGGGATCACGGCTAAATTTGCTTTTATCATCAAGAATAAACATCATTTTAGATTTATAGTCACTTTTATTCATAATAACGACTCCAGAACCTTTATCAGGCTTCGTAATAATGATATTAGGATTTTCCCGTAGCTCTTTCAAGGCTTTGAAATGCTGGGAATTTAAAATGCTTTTCTCGTTTGGGTTGTTGTTTAAAAACTGATGAGCTATATCCACCATCTTGGCCTTAAACCAACCCCGATCTTCATCGGATGTTGCGGCAAGAGGTTTGAGTTGGTCGTATAAGTTTTCAAACTCAGCATGTATGGCTAAATCCGTAAAGTGCGTGCGAGGAACACAAAATTTGAGTCCAAGGGATAATGCTTCTTTCTGATGAGTAGATAGAGTAATATCAGAAAGATTTGTAACATACTTATCAGGATTCACCGGAAAGACATCTACGCGGTTTCGATCATCAATTGAACTCTTCAGCTTATTTTGTATATCCGTCTTAGTTTTCTGAGTAACGTCTTTACAAAACTGAAGAAATTTCATGTGGCATATTATTGATAATTCAGATAAAATAAGTGACGCATCGGTATGAAGAACAAGTAATCCTTGTAACGTTTGTTTAACATTTTCGATATGTGACTTTGTAAGACGAACAAGATTAGAGATATTTGGTTGTAATTTACTGAATTTCAAAGTTTTATAAAATTGTCTTGGGAAGGAATGGTTTTTAATACATAATTCATAAAATTCCAACGTGTTACGTTCGACGACAATTTTACACCTAAGGTTAACAAGTTCATTTAACCTTTTGATAGTGTGTGGTGGGAGTCTTCTCTTTAGAAATTTAAAACAATTAGTTCCCTTTATGAATTTAGATAAAGCAATAAGAAGACGTAATTTGTCTGAATCGTGTAATGTATTTGCGCAACACATTTCGAACAATCTGATCACACACGGACTTGTCATAGGAATATATATGAAATTAATAAAGAGGTAAGAGGTGAGAAAAATAGACTTAGGTCAAGTTTAAAGGACATATTCAAGGTCAAAGTAACAATGAAGACCACTAAACCAAATAACAGAGGTAATAGTACATCTGCTATGGTGTCAAAACAAAATTTACCAAGGAAGGTTTAATGTGATGACAAATTGTTTTTGAACGCATAAAGGTGGCTTAAACTTTCTAATTGCTAGGGCTTCCACAAACTTTAGGATACGCCCCAAACACGTTTTATAGATAGGTTTAAAAGATCTGTTAACGTCAATTTTATGACCTGTTTCTATAATATGTTTTGCAATAGAGGAGCTAGGTCTCCTGTTCTCACCATTAATGGGTTCTGAAGATTTCATTTGTTTCTGGAGCCATTTAGGAATATGCTCTGAAGCCCTTACTTGCAGAGGTCGATGAGTCCTCCCTATGTATGTGTGTCCACACGTACATTCAAATTGGTAAATACAGTGGGATGTGACGTCATTTTTCTCATGTTCGAAGGGCTTAGATAGATATATTGGCCTAACATTCTCTATTATTATGATATTGGCTGCATAAAAAGTCTTTTTGACAGCAGCGTTCAGTCTTTGTCTAGTTATCAAGCTGGTTTGATGCCCCATATAGGGTAGCTTGATGTATACATCTTTCTTAGGGGCGAGTTGGAGAGTGGGTCTTGGTGTTCTGACTACTTTATATCTCCTGATGAACTTGTCTGGATAATTGTTATCAACCAGAGTTTGTGTCAATTTTCCTTCTTCCGCATCAAGTGTGTCTTCAGTGCATATTCGTTGGATTCTACTGAAGAGGCACCTTACTAAGGCTCTTTTGTACCGAACAGGGCAAAAACTGTGGTAATTAAGATACTGTCCTGTCCAGGTAGGTTTTCTATAAATAGATCTTTTTATCGACCCATCAAGCCGTCGACTAAGCAGTATATCTAGGAAAGATAAACAGTTATCTTCCTCTTCTACAGATGTAAGTGATATGCTATTTTGAACTTCATTCATTCGATTTAAAATTGAGGTAGCAGAACAAGACTTATCACTGATGATTACAATATCGTCTACATACCTTCTATAAAGTGGCACATTTTCGATTAAATCCTCCGATAAATTCTCAATGTGCGACATATAAATATCTGCTAAAAGGGGCCCTAACGGACTTCCCATAGCAACACCATCAACTTGGCGGAAACAATCGCCTTCAAATGTAAACCTAACATTGTTAGTACATAGAAGTAATAAATCCCTTAAATAAGATATAGGGAACGGGATGAAAAAATTGTTTGTGGAAATATAATCACACAAAATGTCAACTGTTTTGAGTAAAGGCACATTAGTGAATAACGAGTTTACATCAAAAGAGTACATATTCTTATTCATAACATTAATATTACTATTGTCAAGAAAATCAATCAATTCAAATGTATCTTTTAACACATACTTACAGAATTGTGTTTTAACTGGATGCAATAATTCTACTAACCATTTAGCAAGTTTATGTGTTGGGGATTTGCACATTGACAGTATAGGACGTAGAGGATTATTGGGTTTGTGTATTTTTGGCAAGCCATACATATGCGGGAATTTACAATCTGATGGCTTTAACGAGTCAAATTTTTCTTTACTTATAGCATTTAGGCCTTGAAGCTTCAGTAGATTAGCTGTCACTGTGCCCTGCAACAACTGGATATCTTCTGAGGAGGGATCACGGCTAAATTTGCTTTTATCATCAAGAATAAACATCATTTTAGATTTATAGTCACTTTTATTCATAATAACGACTCCAGAACCTTTATCAGGCTTCGTAATAATGATATTAGGATTTTCCCGTAGCTCTTTCAAGGCTTTGAAATGCTGGGAATTTAAAATGCTTTTCTCGTTTGGGTTGTTGTTTAAAAACTGATGAGCTATATCCACCATCTTGGCCTTAAACCAACCCCGATCTTCATCGGATGTTGCGGCAAGAGGTTTGAGTTGGTCGTATAAGTTTTCAAACTCAGCATGTATGGCTAAATCCGTAAAGTGCGTGCGAGGAACACAAAATTTGAGTCCAAGGGATAATGCTTCTTTCTGATGAGTAGATAGAGTAATATCAGAAAGATTTGTAACATACTTATCATCAATTGAACTCTTCAGCTTATTTTGTATATCCGTCTTAGTTTTCTGAGTAACGTCTTTACAAAACTGAAGAAATTTCATGTGGCATATTATTGATAATTCAGATAAAATAAGTGACGCATCGGTATGAAGAACAAGTAATCCTTGTAACGTTTGTTTAACATTTTCGATATGTGACTTTGTAAGACGAACAAGATTAGAGATATTTGGTTGTAATTTACTGAATTTCAAAGTTTTATAAAATTGTCTTGGGAAGGAATGGTTTTTAATACATAATTCATAAAATTCCAACGTGTTACGTTCGACGACAATTTTACACCTAAGGTTAACAAGTTCATTTAACCTTTTGATAGTGTGTGGTGGGAGTCTTCTCTTTAGAAATTTAAAACAATTAGTTCCCTTTATGAATTTAGATAAAGCAATAAGAAGACGTAATTTGTCTGAATCGTGTAATGTATTTGCGCAACACATTTCGAACAATCTGATCACACACGGACTTGTCATAGGAATATATATGAAATTAATAAAGAGGTAAGAGGTGAGAAAAAAATAGACTTAGGTCAAGTTTAAAGGACATATTCAAGGTCAAAGTAACAATGAAGACCACTAAACCAAATAACAGAGGTAATAGTACATCTGCTATGGTGTCAAAACAAAATTTTACCAAGGAAGGTTTAATGTGATGACAAATTGTTTTTGAACGCATAAAGGTGGCTTAAACTTTCTAATTGCTAGGGCTTCCACAAACTTTAGGATACGCCCCAAACACGTTTTATAGATAGGTTTAAAAGATCTGTTAACGTCAATTTTATGACCTGTTTCTATAATATGTTTTGCAATAGAGGAGCTAGGTCTCCTGTTCTCACCATTAATGGGTTCTGAAGATTCCATTTGTTTCTGGAGCCATTTAGGAATATGCTCTGAAGCCCTTACTTGCAGAGATCGATGAGTCCTCCCTATGTATGTGTGTCCACACGTACATTCAAATTGGTAAATACAGTGGGATGTGACGTCATTTTTTCTCATGTTCGAAGGGCTTAGATAGATATATTGGCCTAACATTCTCTATTATTATGATATTGGCTGCATAAAAAGTCTTTTTGACAGCAGCGTTCAGTCTTTGTCTAGTTATCAAGCTGGTTTGATGCCCCATATAGGGTAGCTTGATGTATACATCTTTCTTAGGGGCGAGTTGGAGAGTGGGTCTTGGTGTTCTGACTACTTTATATCTCCTGATGAACTTGTCTGGATAGTTGTTATCAACCAGAGTTGAAAGTCAAAATAACAATGAAGATCACTAAACCAAATAACAAAGGTAATAGTACGTCTGTTATGATATCAAAACAAAGTTTACTAACTTGATCATCGTTCGTCAGTCTGGGGGCATTTTTTTTGTCAAGTTGGTCATTATAAAAGTAGTGTGTGTTTACATAGTGAACTTGCTTATCACATTCGTGTTGATTTTTTCACTTCATGGGAGAGGGGAGGGAGGTGTTGTAACCAGGTCAGATTCTGTTTAAGTCCATCATTGCTAATCAGGCAATTTGGATTCCACTTGATATCAAGTGCTTCTGATATCACCAATTGACCAACTTGACAACGAAAAATGCCCCCAGACTGACGAACGATGATCAAGTTAGTAAACTTTGTTTTGATATCATAACAGACGTACTATTACCTTTGTTATTTGGTTTAGTGATCTTCATTGTTATTTTGACTTTCAATATGTCCTTTTAACTTGACCTAAGTCTATTTTCTCACTCCTTAACTCTTTGTTATATATATGCTGAGATTTTGTAAATTCCAGTTTAATAATACTTTGATAAAGCTATTAGCATCAAATAGCGAAACGTCAGTAAAAACAATATCGTTTTGTTTTTCATTCATTGGGAAATACACAAAACCTTCATTATAATGAATATCATATACCCAATGCCCAAATTTTTTCAAACTGTTAAAAGTGAACTTGGTTTGAACATATATAAATTCTCAGCGTATTTAGTTGCGAAATATTTCCCCTTCATACACAATCTACAAGTACAATACTAATCTACATTATGTTATATGACGAAGTGTTGTTACATATGAACAAAGATTGAATTCTCTACGATGTTTTTCCTTCATTTCCCACAAGAACTTTACAGCATTTTAATATATGTGTAAAACTTGGACACTGTGGTAGTATGTAATTCCATATTAGTTTGTTTATTATATATATCACACAGTCAGTGAAACAGTATTATTTATTGGATGACGTTTTGAACAAAATTTATTGCTCATAGTCATGCCATCAATTATAATCACACGACTTCAAAACTTCAGTTTTATAGTTTTCTTTGTCCTCTCCTATTTGTCGTTGTTGGGGTAGTAGAATTTTCCAGATGTCCGGGGCAGGTATTGAATCATTCCTATTACACGTATTTTCAGTTGATTCGATAAACAAAGCTTCTGTTATCAATCTCTCCCTCTACCCTGTGACATTAGATTTTAAAACTGTCATCTTATCCTATCCTATTGTATGGTTGTGTGTAATTGCATGTAGTGCTATAGCTGAACTATTCTTTAGATTTCTTATCTTATTCGGGTCAACCAATCTAGATTTTGCTAGTTTTTATGCTCCGCTAGTCTGACTGATCCTGTTCTACTACTTTGCCGTATGTATTTGACTTGCAAATCATTGCAGGGCATTAGATAAGCTAAATTGTTTTGTTTAATTTCTCCACAGGATCCTTTAACTGACAAAGCTTGTTTGAGTTTGTGGTTTTGAATGCCACTTTAATTTCTGCATTGTTAAGAATTCTGCGTAAGGTTTCCGAGGTTCCTTCTTTGTATGGAAGTACTCCTGATGATTTATATACCCTACTGTTGGTGTTGTCATTATCTTGTCATTAGTATTAATATTATTATTACCACTATCACCACTATTATTTATTTTATTTTAAGATTTTCCTACATATTTTCAAGTATTGGTTTTGTAGGGATTTTGTTTGATTGTTTGGAGGATTTCACCATGAGCTGATATCAGCTACAGAACTATTGAAAAACCTGCAGGGAGTACTGGACAGCTGTTTCGTCCTAGTTTGGGACTCTTCACAGTGTGCACTCATCACCAGGGTTCGAACCAAAGACCTTCTGGTTACAAAGTAAGCTCGTAGACCATTAAGCCACTGAGACCCAGGTTTTCCAATGGTTCTCTAACTGATGTCAGCTCATGATGAAATCCTCCAGCCAATCAAACAAAATACCTACAAAAACCAATACTTGAAAATTGATCTGATGCTCACTAGAGACTTGCCCTATTCAGGCAGTTACCTGGGGTTCTAGTGGGTAGCCGTAACCAGTAGGGTACAACAGGTTGAAGGTGAGGCAGTGGCTAATCAAAGAAGAAATTACGAAGTGGCTGAGATATGTCATGAATTAGCAGAAGTTAGAATTCACGGGCTGGTCATTGGATCGGGTCCCAGTGGCCTAGTAGTCTACGAGCTAGCTCGCTTCCTGAGCAGAAGGTCCTTGGTTCGAACTCCAACGGGGTGGGTGCGTACTGGTGAAGTATCCCAGACTAGGCTGACGAAACAGCTAGCTTTCCAGTTCTCCCAGTTGGTTTTCCAATGGTTCTGTAACTGGTTTCATCTTATGATGAAATTTTCCAACCAGATACAGAAGAGTTTAAGCATTATGGTGTATAGAAATTTCGGTAGCTCAGTGATTTAAGCAGACCGCTGAATCTGATGAAAGTAGGGCAACTATACAACAACAGACTGTGTATTTTAGAAAAACTACCAAATTTACGAAAGAAAATATTACTTATTATAAGGTAACAGGAAATCTGACAATTATTTTAAAAAAATGAGAAGCATTTCAACTGAATGTTTTTAAGTTGTATATAAAAATATTTTTGTCACGGAATGACAAAACCCAAAGGATCAATTTAAATTGAAAAACATCATAAAGTCGTTCTGTTCTACTTCTGGACAATTTAGAATTACTCCGTGTTTATCTCTTTCCACTTGATTTTATGCCTACTGAGATAGGATTCTAGATTTTGAATTTATTTGACTCAACCATCTTTGAACTATATCCCACTCATCAATGTTTGTTTTCATTTTCAATGTATCGTTTTTACATCTCAGATTATGATTCTCAATAAAAATTATTAGGAAAAACCACCATCATCATCTCTCTTCGTCAAACATAAATAACTTTTAAATTATCATTTTCATGAGTATAATCTAATTTTGATGGATGATCACACTTTTTAGTGAAACTAAAACCAAAAAAAACAAAACGATATGACCTACAATTAAGACAACTGATATGAAAAATTTGACAAAGGATAAACTTGATTCAGGTATTATTCACATGAGGAAAATAAATCACTGTAACTAGTTGAGTATCCAGAGGAAATTCACCGTAAACTATGTATGAATATGTGAATATGTGTATATTCGATTAGTAGAAACTGTAGTGAAATGGAGAGAAGGAGAGAATGATCAACTTTCACCTCTAAACTGTTTCTTAAAACTTAAATATCAAAATACTCCAGCAGCAGGCTAATCAAGGACCTACTAACCACTAGATATGCAGGAGGAAACGGAGATGCGTTGGACACATGCTGAGAAAACTGCTGAGGGAAATCACACAACGGACCATTGAGAGGGACAAGGTGGGCATCCGAGGGTTACATGTAGAAGATGATTTAAGGAGGAGATAAAAGCTGATCGGCATTTGTGGAGCCAACTAAAAAAGACTGCAGAGAACAGGACGAAATAGAGATGTGTTGCTGAAATGCTTTTATTTCCTTTTTGTATACATCTGTAGCTTTGATTGCTAAAATTCTTTTGTATTAAGATATTAGACAATAACGTTAACTTGCTGACCTTCATAACTATATATATGTATATATACATGAATCCAAAAATGGAGAAACACGTCACATGGTTACGACTGAAACCAAAACTTATTTATTATGCAATTATTCAGTATAATCTTAGTGTACTTTTAGACAGTCAATTTTTTCTGAAATTTTCGCTAGTAGAAATATTCTGATTTTCGCTTGACGGTGACCAGCAGTGGAATCCAGGATAGGCATTTCTTCCTATTTGGGACTCGTCTTCTGAATGTACCTACATTCCAAGTGAGTGATGATGTTCGATAGAAGACCAGTCCCAAACGGGAAAAAATGAGCATCATGAATTTCACTGCTAGTTACCACCAACTAAGGTAACTTCATGTTAATTCTTAGACAACGTCGAGGCGTCCGTACTAGAAGCCATTATATCAAAAGAGGCCCAGTATTTTGGTCTAACGTAACTAAGCAACCGGTAATGGAAATTATCTCTAAATACTACATGGATTTTAAATGAGATTCGAAATCGACAAAAAATATCCCAGGAAATTCATAATAATTATGGTCTAGATATTTATAAGAATAACTTATTTTGAAATATAGAAAATGGGCTTGCCTCTTATTCAAAAGAGATCGCCTGCTGATGAAATTCTTTTCAATGTAATTGAAATAATGTTTCAATGTTCAGATGTATCAGAAGTAGGTAATCTCAAATCGTGAAATACAAAACAAAATCTTGTGACAAGTGTTTTTAATTGGATCATCAAGAGGGATCTTATCTTATCAAAACCTTTAACTGTAGGTTATCTAATCACTTATACTTTCTTATTTTGTGAAAAGAAGATCCTGTCACAGGGGATCCAGTTTCCAAATTTTCAGGTTGGAAAAAAAGAAAGGACTAATTATAACAAATACTGTAGTCTAAAGTTAAGCGAAACGGAATCCTGTACTAAAACCAATCACAATAGAAGATGCGAATCAAGTAATTCTGTTGCACCCAATCTATGAAATGTTACTTCTGTAACTAAATCATAACAACCTGATGGCTTAATACCTTTTGAGAAAACACACTATATTTACTTCGACAGTATTGTCCTTGAGAATCCGTAGTCAGCGAAGATTAAACTTAGTTCAATATTAACAATCTAAGTTGCAATTATTCATACAAATATATCACTGTCACAGTCTATTTAATTACTTGTCGAAATTTCGATGAATTCATTTCATACGCGAAATTGTCTTTGTTCTCATTAAAACAACAGAAATGCCCGTAACATTTAAATAGTTGTTTGTTGTATTTGGATCGAACTGTCTAATTCCCAGGAACTCAAAAACGTTTCTTTTTTCCACGAATACTCATAACAAGTTATTTTTGTGCAGTGCTGATTTAAATCACTCACATTTGTTATTTCGAATTCGACTAGTCTAAATTAAAAACGTTTCTGCTTAATTATCTCAACATATGTTTGCGTTTTCTTTTAATTAGGTATACATGAGTTGATTTAGCTAGACAACTTCTCTGCTCATGTCTAATATAACACAGAAGTAACAACTTTATATTTCTCACGGGTAAGTATACCATAATGCTCAGTTATTTATTTTAATCATCACATAGTTGAATTAAATAATATTCCGACGGTATTGACTTGTGGATATCATCAAACTGTTTAACTCCAATCATTGTATTATACGAGTTTTAGCCAAAATTTATAGAAAGTTACCCAAGAGGACCATTTCGCACTTATCCAAGAAAATTGCACATGGATATTACTCGAAGGAGAATGTTCAGAATTTTAGAAGCATGCTCAAAGACATAAGGTGGGACTTATTTAGTGAAGACTCTCTTGATGACACTATCTTAAATATTACATGTTATCTCAAATTTTGTCGTCACAACTGTTGTCCCAGAGAAACACTCTTCATCAGATTTAACCATTTCTCCTACCCTCAACATAAAATGCTTCGCAGGGAAAAGGAAAAGTTATATAAAACGAAAGATAACATTAGTTTAAAAAATATTAACATCCTAATAAAGTCCGAAATGCACAGACTGAATTCAATTTACAACCAAAAGTTTACATTCTGTAAAAAAGTGTCTAACATTTGGAAACTTTTCAAAGAAATTACTGGTGGTAAGCAGATGAACAGTATTCCTTATACATTTTATATGTGTACACTTAACAAGTCTTTCATACATTCTCACACAAATGCCAAACTTTCTAGTGACACAAGTGTTAATGAAACCTGCTTCCCTGGTTTCAGTACAAATGACGTTCTAAAATGTCTCCAGTCGTTGGACCGTTCTTATAGCCTAGGTCCAGGTGTTTTACCTAGCCTTATTCTTAAAAAGTGTGCAGATATCCTATGTTATCCTCTCATTGACATATTTAATGAGTCTTTTTCCAGAAATGTTGTGCCAGCAGTTTGGAAGGACATTAAAATTGTACTTATACCTAAGTCATCTACTGGAACATGTATTAAATTTAGACCTATTGCTATTACCTCTCCTTTTCTAAGAACTATAGAAAAGTTACTCTTACTTAATCTTCAACCTTTACTTAAAGCCTTTAATGATCCCAAACAATTCGCCTATAAACACAGTAGAAGTACTTTGGATGCAGCTGCAGTCTTGCACCATAACATTGTCTCTAGTTTAGACAAGGGGGTAAATTTGTTCACTGCACCTTCCTAGATTACACATCTACTTTTGCAATTATTCAGTATAATCTTAGTATACTTTCAGACAGTCATTTTTTTCTGAAATTTTCGCTAGCAGAAATATTCGGATTTGATTTTCGATTGACGGTGACCAGCAGTGGAATCCAGGATAGGCATTTCGTCCTATTCGGGACTCGTCTTCTGAATGTACCTACATTCCAAGTGAGTGATGATGTTCCTAGCAGGTAAATTCAGAAGACCAGTCCCAAACGGGAAAAAATGAGCATCATGAATTTCACTGCTAGTTTCCACCAACTAAAGTAACTTCACGTTAATTCTTAGACAACGTCGAGGCGTCCGTACTAGAAGCCATTATATCAAAAGAGGCCCAGTATTTTGGTCTAACGTAACTAAGCAACCGGTAATGGAAATTATCTCTAAATACTACATGGATTTTAAATGAGATTCGAAATCGACAAAAAATATCCCAGGAAATTTATAATAATTATGGTCTGGATATTTATAGGAATAACTTATTTTGAAATATAGAAAATGGGCTTGCCTCTTATTCAAAAGAGATCGCCTGCTGATGAAATTCTTTTGAATGGAATTGAAATAATGTTTCAATGTACAGATGTATCAGAAGTAGGTAATCTCAAATCGTGAAATACAAAACAAAATCTTGTGACAAGTGTTTTTAATTGGATCATCAAGAGGGATCTTATCTTATCAAAACCTTTAACTGTAGGTTATCTAATCACTTATACTTTCTTATTTTGTGAAAAGAAGATCCTGTCACAGGGGATCCAGTTTCCAAATTTTCAGGTTGGAAAAGAAGAAAGGACTAATTATAACAAATACTGTAGTCTAAAGTTAAGCGAAACGGAATCCTGTACTAAAACCAATCACAATAGAAGATGCGAATCAAGTAATTCTGTTGCATCCAGTCTATGAAATGTTACTTCTGTAACTAAATCATAACAACCTGATGGTTTAATACCTTTTGAGAAAACACACTATATTTACTTCGACAGTATTGTCCTTGAGAATCCGTAGTCAGTGAAGATTAAACTTAGTTCAATATTAACAATCTAAGTTGCAATTATTCATACAAATATATCACTGTCACAGTCTATTTAATTACTTGTCGAAATTTCGATGAATTCATTTCATACGCGAAATTGTCTTTGTTCTCATTAAAACAACAGAAATGCCCGTAACATTTAAATAGTTGTTTGTTGTATTTGGATCGAACTGTCTAATTCCCAGGAACTCAAAAACGTTTCTTTTTTCCACGAATACTCATAACAAGTTATTTTTGTGCAGTGCTGATTTAAATCACTCACATTTGTTATTTCGAATTCGACTAGTCTAAATTAAAAACGTTTCTGCTTAATTATCTCAACATATGTTTGCGTTTTCTTTTAATTAGGTATACATGAGTTGATTTAGCTAGACAACTTCTCTGCTCATGTCTAATATAACAGAAGTAACAACTTTATATTTCTCACGGGTAAGTATACCATAATGCTCAGTTATTTATTTTAATCATCACATAGTTGAATTAAATAATATTCCGACGGTATTGACTTGTGGATATCATCAAACTGTTTAACTCCAATCATTGTATTATACGGGTTTTAGCCAAAATTTATGGAAAGTTACCCAAGAGGACCATTTCGCACTTATCCAAGAAAATTGCACATGGATATTACTCGAAGGAGAATGTTCAGAATTTTAGAAGCATGCTCAAAGACATAAGGTGGGACTTATTTAGTGAAGACTCTCTTGATGACACTATCTTAAATATTACATGTTATCTCAAATTTTGTCGTCACAACTGTTGTCCCAGAGAAACACTCTTCATCAGATTTAACCATTTCTCCTACCCTCAACATAAAATGCTTCGCAGGGAAAAGGAAAAGTTATATAAAACGAAAGATAACATTAGTTTGAAAAATATTAACATCCTAATCAAGTCTGAAATGCACAGATTGAATTCAATTTATAACCAAAAGTTTACATTCTGTAAAAATGCGTCTAACATTTGGAAACTTTTCAAAGAAATTACTGGTGGTAAGCAGATGAACAGTATTCCTTATTCATTTGATATGTGTACACTAAACAAGTCTTTCATACATTCTCCCACAAATGCCAAACTTTCTAGTGTCACAAGTGTTAATGAAACCTGCTTCCCTGGTTTCAGTACAAATGACGTTCTAAAATGTCTCCAGTCGTTGAACCGTTCTTGTAGCCTAGGTCCAGATGTTTTACCTAGCCTTATTCTTAAAAAGTGTGCAGATATCCTATGTTATCCTCTCATTGACATATTTAATGAATCTTTTTCCAGAAATGTTGTGCCAGCAGTTTGGAAGGACATTAAAATTGTACTTATACCTAAGTCATCTACTGGAACATGTATTAAATTTAGACCTATTGCTATTACCTCTCCTTTTCTAAAAACTATGGAAAAGTTACTCTTACTTAATCTTCAACCTTCACTTAAAGCCTTTAATGATCCCAAACAATTCGCCTATAAACACAGTAGAAGTACTTTGGATGCAGCTGCAGTCTTGCACCATAACATTGTCTCTAGTTTAGACAAGGGGGTAAATTTGTTCACTGCACCTTCCTAGATTACACATCTGCTTTCGACTCAGTACCTAGGGACATTTTGTTAAATAAGCTCGCCAAAACTCAAACTGAGTGTTGGGTTGTCAGATGGCTGCATTCTTATTTCTCAGGAAGAAAGCAGTACACTGTATGTTAGGGTAAGTCGTCCACTTCATTGCTTACTGAGACTGGTGTCCCTCAAAGTACTGTCTTTTCTTCTTTTCTGTTTTCTTTCTTTATGCATGACTTGCCTCACTCTGATGAAATGAACTTTGTTAAGTATGCGGACGATCTAATTATTTCAATGTCTGTTAACTCCCAACTAGACTGTACTAAGATGAACAGCTTTCTATCAGGAGTCAGCAAATGGTCTTCGTTTAATGGTCTTAAACTAAATCCTTCCAAATGTCAAACTGTTAATTTCAGTTTCCGATGTAAAAGAAAGTTAAATGAAGCTGTTAATTCCTATGACCGTTGTAAAACTGATGATACTGATATAGGAATCAAGTCTGAAGTTAAGTATCTTGGATTAATTCTTTCTTCTGACCTATACTGGTTTTCCCATGTCATAGCGATTTCTAAAAGAATATTTCGTCTGAATTTCTACATTAAGAAGTTAAGGCACTCAGGCATAACTCAACAACTCCTCTTACAGTTAGTCAACTCGTGCATCTTACCTATTCTTCTTTACTGTTCACCCTTATTCTTTCCCAGATTGTTTAAAAAAGATTATGTCATACTTCTTAGAACTCTGAAGACTGTCAGTAGGGCGAGTGGTCTCCCTTTGGGCCATGTCGTTGACGTCGTCAGTAATACACACTTGATTTCATGTAACAAATTTGCTAAAGGGATTTTGTCAGACTGTGAGCATCCATCACAGCACCCGCAGCTCCAACCTTGTGTCTCCTCAGGTAAAACAAGAAGTCTTTTCAGAAGACTATGCAAGTACGTCTAAGTATAAAAATTCCACTATACCATATTTGGCAGCACGTACTTTATGTGATGAAAATAGTGTTAGGCATGAACTAACTAACCTTCTTTGCACTATTAAATAAACCATTTCCTCCACCCTTACAAAATCAACCTTTATTGTTATTGTACTTCTTATATTTATAATCTTCTCAATTTTTTGTTTTTATTTGTTTATTTTCTCAAACGTTTAAACATCATTTAAGCTGTGTTATGACTCTTAATTTTGTCTTTCCCTTCAGCATGCTATATCAACAGAACATTAGATTCAATAATCTATAACATGCTAAAATTTCCTAAATGAATCGACAATACTGTTTGAAACAAACCCGCTGTTATTATTATATTAATTATTCTCATTTTGTTCTTCGAATATTTTTGACTCTATACTGTTATGTGAACAAATTCCTGTGGTTAACTTTATTTTTTGAGTAAATCAGATGCAGTAATGTGACAAATGCTAAGAATTCCATTCTGTATTATAAGTACTGTTTTTGAAATAAAGTAAATTAATAATAATAATAATAATAATAGCTTTATTCTATTAAATGCATTTATTCACAATACAGAATTTTCAGCAACTTTCTTATTACAAGTTATTTACTCCTTACCGAGAATCTTCAAGTAATACAATAAACGATAATATATCAACTGAAGCGTTTCTGTTTTAACCGAGACATGCTCCAATGATCTACAATGTTTCTTCTCCATTCCTGTCTGAAAATTCGTAGCAATAGATTGAAACCTATTTGAAAATGTGCCTGAGTATACATTTCAATTCTTAGACATAATTGTAGGATTAAAACAATGTGAAACATGAAACAGAGCAAACATGATACATTTAAATGAATAGAAAATTTCGGTAGCGCAGTGATTTAAGCAGGCCGCCAAAAAAAATCAGTCAATCAACAGTAGATATTCATACAAATGTTAAGATACTAGGAAATCAATAGTTTGTTTACATTTCTATTAGAGTTTCATTTTGTCCTTGTGTATCCTGAATATATATAAAATAGGATATAAGCTAAGTATTAATTTTGAGTTTTCCTTCCAATCCCATGAAATACATTCCACTTACAAAATAAATGCTACAGAAGTACTCATGAGAAAGAGAAAAACATTGTTTTTATTTTTACAATCTACTTAATCCCTTCAACATTTAATCGCATTGTACTTTATCCTAATGCCAACAAAATAAAGTTAAGCCGATTATAAAATTTCATTTTATGCCTTTACATGTGAGAACCAACCAAATGTGAGGTGAAAACTATTTTAAATGATTCCAATCAATAAATTTTTAAGTGAATACCATCGTTTACCAATATTATTTAGGGAAATACTGAAAATAGAAGAATATTAATTTTCTATAGTTTGGTTTATAAGGGTTAGTTTTTTGTTTTTACGAGTTGATCACGGATTGATATCAGTTAGAAAACCATTGAAAACCAGGGAGTACTGGACAGCTGTTTCATCCTAGTTTGGGAATCATCGGCAGTTAGAATTCATGAGCCATTGAATCGGGTCCCAGTTACTGAATGGTATACGAGCTTACCCTGTAACCGGAAGGTCCTGGGTTCGAACCCCTGTGGTGGGTGCGTACTGCCGATGATTCCCAAACTAGGATGAAACAGCTGTCCAGTACTCCCTGGTTTTCAATGGTTCTCTAACTGATATCAATCTGTGATCAACTCGTAAAAAGAAGAAGATTAGTCATGTTGGGTTTTTTCAATTAATGCACAACCATAAAAGAGCTAGGAACAGTCTCGTTAGAAATGAAGCTCGGTACATATTGATTAATAATAATATCAATATATGTACTGCCTAAGCCTACATGTCAGATCTCTGTTGCTCATGTGGTACTGAAAAGCTTTTGATCAGAAAGAAACAACTGTGCATATTTCCTGGGTTTTAAGTGACACTCAAACAGATGTCAATTTGTGCCAAAATGGGTGTCAGTTGTAAAAACGGTTGCCTGGAATCAAGTCAAAAGTGAAATCAATCGGATTAAAGCGTCATATACCTAAGAAAGTTCACCAATCAAATCGGTATTTAAACTCAATACCTTGTCAATTACTTACAATTAAATCAATGATTGGTTACAGGATTTCATCATGAGCTGACATCAGTTAGAGAACCATTGGAAAACCTGGGAGTACTGGACAGCTGTTTCGTCCTAGTTTGGAACTCTTCAGTAGTACGCACCCACCAGGGTTCGAACCCAGGACCTTCTGGTTACAAGGCGAGCTCGTATACCATTAAGCCACTGGGACCCGATCCAATGGCCAGTCCATGAATTCCAACTTCTGCCAATTCACGACATAGCGCGACCCCTAGCCAATGTCTTCGGCGAGTATTTGTCCTCACGCCCGACCTGCTGCACCCTACTGGTCACGACTTCTCACTAGAACCCCAGGTGACTACCCACCTGAATAGGGCAAGTCGCTAGTGAGCATCTCATGGATTTCAAGTTTGGTTGTAGATTTGATTGGTTACATGATTGATCAGTTTATATCTGTAATGACAAATATACGCATAAAATCATTTCAAATCTGGACAGTTCGCTGATATCTGGAACTGATGGTTTAAAACAAAGAGAAATAAAGAGGGGAAAGTTACTAAAACAGTTAATTAAACCATTGAAAAAGTAGAAAATGTAAAATAGTATCTTTATATGAGTTGTGAAACATGCACCAAATTTACTCTTACATTGAGGCTACTACTTTCCGTAGTGAGTTCAGTGTTCGACAGACCCACCTTGTAGTGTGTAGTGAAGTCGATTGACTTTAGTAAATATGTGTATCAACACTGTGGAAGAAATTTTTCATTCTACTAGAATATTGGAAATTGTAAATGTTGTATATAAAACTGGATGTTCCATTTGTTTTCGTATCTAAATCCATGAAGAAGAAGAAGCCATAGAGGTTGTCTAATAGTACACTGATCTCTTACTTTACAAAAACAAAAACGAATTTGGCAAACCCTTAGCAAAATTCACCAAAAACCAAAAGTGTGTCTGTAATACATTCTACACTGTCGAACGAACAAATCTTTTATAAGTGACCGCGTCAAGTTTGGTGTGGATTTCGCAGCTAACAAAGATGTAATAGCAAGACAAATGTAAAGCAGCTTTCTAAACAATCGATAAGGAGACATTAGAATTCATGGAGTCCTGTCTAATTTCAATCGACGGGAAAATCTCAAATTAAATTAAATTAATATGACCCGCTGCACAAGAGGTGACTCTCGTGGCCCAAGTGGTCTAGTGGATAACGCTTTGGCGTTTGAAACTAAGGGCACTGGGTTCGAGCCTCGGTGGGAACACCATCACTCACTGGGAAATGCAGGTACATCCAGATGACGAGTCCTAAATAGGACGAAATGCGCATCCTGGATTCCACTTCTAGTCGTCATCCACAAATTAAATTCCTTACAGTAGTCTAAATTATCAATTCACCTTCACTCTTAAGTGGGTGATTCATAAAGAATACAAGACTTCTACATTTTTTAAGAATGAGAAATAAAATTTATTCGTGCCTTCCATTCCAAGCTATTAAAATACTGCCAAATCAGTTATAGCGAAAATGATTCAACGATAACACTACATTGCACCAATTGTTATATAGCAAATAAACAGAATTTTAAGATCTTAAAGTGTATCACTTTCTCACGGTGGCGAAATGGCTAAGAGCTAATTTAGAAATCAGAAGATCTTGGACTCAATCCTTTATTGAGTTGTGGATCCTTATTTGTTAATGTCCTACGACAGGAGGAAACATCGATTTTGTTCTTATTAAGTTTTCTATCTTGACTAAGTTAAAGAAGCTAAGCAGTATGATGAATGTGTCACATGAGTTTGGATTTAAAAAGAAGGTTACTTGATCCTAAGACTTTCAGGGATAATCTTAGATTCATTAATTGATCACTAGGGTGTAATCAATGTCATGCGTCTAGTCCTTGATATCGGTGCTGACTGAATACTACCAGTCAAGTTTTCAATGTGGTCACTAAACTGGGTTACTGGCCATTGCAGTACACTCTGAATTGATGTTACATGGTCGCTGACAATCTGCAGGAAGCCCTGGACACAGTTTTTGTGTTTGTTGGCACTCGTCAGCAAGGCGTATCTGCAACTTTGAAGGAAGTGATGTCTCCTCTGAGATTCGAACCTGCGTCACAACCGAACTCAGTAGCAGTGCCTTGATGACGGATACCAACAACAACCAGGAAACCTAGGCCCATGGCTTACTGCCTACTATCTTCAACCATCTGACCTAGTCTTAGATCAGCTGACTAATGTTGATGCAGTAGGTGATTATTGAAGCAAAAATGAAAACCAGGTGCGAAGTCTTCTGTGATCCAGATTTTATTTATTTCCTTTTAACCACCACTCAATACAACAGAGTTGATTTTTAGATAAGGTGAATTTCATCAAATACTGTCACATTTCTCTTTATTGTACATATCCAAAAAGAGTTGCATATCATTATTTTTTATCGCGAAAAATTTGAATTTTATTTTTCAAAAATAATGAAGTTTCTGCCTAACTTTCATATCACTCATTGTCAATGAAAAGAAACCATAGTAACGAGTAAATGTAGTGAATAACAAACAGTGTATTCGAGGTAGACATTGCGTTTTATGTAAATGGTACTGAAAAAGTCAATAATAAAAATGATTCACTACGACCCGATATTGACACTTATAAATTGGGTGTTAAAGATGATCTGCTTAACTAAAATCGATTGGTACATATCGAATGTAACACAAAAAAAGAAAAACAAAGGCTGATTTCATTTCAGATACTAAATGCAAACAAAAATGTTGAATTTAACTATGCGTTTCTTTTTTCATTGTTTAAACTTATACATGAAGTTTGAAACAGCCCTATTTGAATAATATTAGCACATACAATTCAAATATAGAAAGGTGAGTCGACAGAATTTTAGTTAATTTGATTCTCTGTCCTCACTAATAATAACTCACATCGTAACGGTTCAAATCAATGCTTAACAAACCATAAAATGGACAATTTGTACTGCTATAGAACAGATATCTCGGAAGTGAATATCTCTACGCCTGTTTTTATGCATTATTACTTGATGCAAATATTATTTCATTTTAGTATACTCCAAAATAAGCACAAATTTTAAGTTCCCACTAATGTCAACCTTTATTTTTCTATAAAAAAGGCGTTCAAGAAAGAATTACTCTGTACAATCGCATATTATGATGTCACCAAGATGGGTAACTCTTCAAATGTTGTGCTTGCAGGGATTTGATTGGATTGACTACAGGATTTCATCATGAGATGACATTGTTTGGAGAACCACTGGAAAACCTGGGAGTATTGGACAACTGTTTTGTCTTAGTTTGGGACTCTTCAACAGTACTCACTCACCAGGGCTCAAACCCAGGACCTTCCGGTTACAGGGTAACTCTTCGCTGAACGCCCTTTTTGACATGACTCAATGGGGATTTTCAAGTTGCTTTTATTTTTCTCAAGTAAGTCTTTGAATTAATGTATGTGTAGTGTTCAAGTACTGTAGTAGAGTATGAAAACATATCAGATAACGAGCAATAAATTGTGACAAAAGTATTAGTCAGTTAATAATCTTTTATCATTTTTTGTTACAGCCAATAAACTTATCCAATATTGAAAATCTTTCTGTGTTTTGACAAACTATAAATTTAAGTTAGAATGACTGGTTCGCAACTCATTCTGAGAATGATAACTACACTATTGTCAACGCGTCGGTGGCATAGCGGTTAGGATGCTCGCCGACCATGCACATGGTCCGGGGTTCCATCCCCGGCCGACGCACTCCTTTACCTCGCTAAGCCAGAAATAATGCTGTTAAATAGGAAAGGTTGGGCATGAGGCTAGCAACCCCATCCTGTAAAAATAAACACTGATATAGAAACTTCAAGCCTCTAGCTTGAAGCCCTATGTTCCACTGAGAACGTGAAGGAAAAAAAAATATTGTCAATGGATATTCTTTCACTAAACAATGCCAGTTCGGAGAACACTGATACTCCAAAAAAATGAGACAGTTAATATCATTCTTATCATACAAAAGAAACTGTAAAAGCTAAATTTCAAATTTACATTTGTGTTAGTAAAACAAATTCCCATCTGAGGATTTTAATTCTCAAAACCCTGTGGTGCTAAGCGCTGAGATGAAGAATCCTGTTTTTGATCAATAAATTAATGGAGAATCTAAAACAAACAACGCACAATTGATTGTTGAGAGAATTCTAATTTAAAGATTACTTTAACCAATCAAATTATCAGTAACAGTATGCTTCATAAAGGATATCTATCAGATAAGAGAGAAGCTTTGTAGCTCATGATGAAAATGGTAGTTGGTGTTTTCCAATTCTTGACATTTAAATTATTGTTATTTATTCAGTGCTTTTCAAGTTGAAAGCAGGGCTTCAGCAGCACATCTTGATTTTACTCTGATCTCCAGTGTCACTTCCACCTGACTCCACAACTGTCCACAAGCTTACATTTTCTATTCATTTGACCTCCTTCATGTCACACTGAGACACCTAACCCATCTTTTCCCAATCAGGTTCCACTCAAGGACATAGAGTATGATTTTATTTATTTAGTTTTATTTATTTTTTATTTTATTTTTGACTACACCTTGATGCCACACCGTATTTTCAGTACAAGTATGGAATTTTCAGCATGGATATCGGTAGCCCAAATTTTGCAGGCCGACCATAGATATCGGGTGTGCGTCGGCAGGGTATCGAACCTCGGACCATGTGCATGGTCGGCGAGAGTCCTAACCACTGTACCACCGACGCACTTAACGGTCTATTCATTGTATATCCAATCTGTCTCCGTTTTCATCTGTATATTTACTGGGCAATGAGTTTTTGTCTGGTTCGTTGTCTACCAGATTTCCTTGTTGCTTATCTTTCCTAGTCGACTATCTAATCTTCAGTGTCAAGATAAGGCAGATGTTGATGAAATTCTGTAGCCTGTTGGAAATTCTCTTCATAAAGCACATGCCAAGTTTCTGAACCATTTGGAATTACTGAATTGACAGTAGTGTTGGAAATTCGGATTTTTTTCCTTGTGTTGAAGTCTGTAGATCTCCATGCTAATTTCACAGTAGTGAACGTCTGTCTTGCTTTTCTGAATCTGTCTAGCTTTAACATCGTCATCCATGCCACCTGTGGTTGAAAAGATGCTGCTCAAATAAGGTAAAAGGAAATACGACTTCTTTCAGATTTCTGACGTTGATGGTGGCTGGTGCTTGTCGTTGTTTTATCCAACAGTCTTGGCAACAACACCAAAATTAACTTTATTAAAAAGCATTTCACCTCGAATTTTTAATGAATTTGAGGCTGATGTGGAAAAAATTTGAATCAATGTAAGATTTAGGACAAAAGCACATCAGTTCAAGTGGCCTTCGTTTCACAAAACAGACAATAAAAATGATTACATAAATGAAATTATAATACTGTGGAAAAAAGTGTGAGAGACGAAGAATAACTCAATATACAGTAGTGCTCACCTCTCACAATTCCCAAGATAACAAACTGTGAGTGCCTCTGCATAGTTGTGAACAATTTTAAAACATGCCATCAAAAGACTTTAGCAAGTGATTCCCAGAGTTTTCAGGACCTTAGTCAGGCAACTCACAGACGAACGCTCAGTAAATTCATACAGTATGTACCGACTGGGGTTCGATCCCAGGACCTTCCGGTCACAAGACGAGCTCGTGAACCATTAAGCCACTGGGACCTGACTCAATGGCCAGCACATGAATTTCAACTTCTGCCAATTCACAATTTAGCGTGACCACTAGCCGATGTCATTGGCGAGTATCTGTCCTCACACCCAACCTACTGTACCCCACTGGTCATGACTTTTCACTAGAACCCAGATAACTACCTACCTGAATAGGGCCAGTCACTAGTGAGCTTCAGATCATCTAAAGAGATTTGAAAGTTCTCTAGATGACCTAAAAGCTTTTGACTAACTGCTGAATAGAACACCATTCCGAAGATGTGTAAGTGTCATGCATCTTTGAAACTAAGTGATAACAGCCTAGTTAATGACTATTACAAATTTATTGTCAGTCATGTTTACACATGATACTACTACAGTGTTTCTTGTACGATTCAGTACACATAACTGTTTCATGTCTTATAACAAGAGCTTGGAAGGTCTTTAACATTAATTTTGACTTTCAATCGCACTGCATCCTCGTAAATTTTAACCCGGAAATGGTATAAAATTCGTCGATCTTATGACTTAAATACTTAAACTGAGTTGTTCCCCCACTTGGATTTTTGGTTGTCATATACATTATCTTTATGTTAAATGCCCTTACAGGTAGATCAGTGCTTCAAGAGGTAGTAAGGCATACTGTATCGCTTAACTTCAGTATGCACCCACCGGGAATTATGGTGCTGCTGAAGAGTCTCAAACTAGGCTGACGAAACAGCTGCCCAGCAGTCCCAGGTTTTCCAATGGTTCTCTAACCGATTTCAGCTAATGATAAAATCCTGTAACCAATGAAATCAAATCCCTACAAACCAAAACTTGAATATACCGTACACATATAATCCCAACACTTACATTCATTTTAAAGAACTTAAGAGAGTGATTAGTTAAAAAATAAATTAAAATAACAAGTCAGGTTGATCTTCCAGTAGAACTAAAACCTCACCAAGAATCACATCACCCTGTAATTCGGTCAACTCTTATCAAAATCAATAAACTTTAAGGAATCAATAGTTTAGAGATTTCTTATCACAATCATAATAAGGTTTCCCAACAAAGTTTTTCCTAACAAAGCTCAAATTCCTTACTGTCATTATTTTCCTCTATTCACAAGTATTATTGACATTGTGTTATCTGCATTATTCACTACGAGTGGATTAAATCTCATGTTTAATAACGCATTTAGTAAGAGAGAAAGAGAGGTTGGAATAGCGAATATCTTCATTCATTTTAAATATTAATACAATATAATAAAAACAGCCTTGACCTTGAATATCACAATCGACTTTGTATTTTGATCATATACACATATATGCTAACCACAGTGTTATCAAAAGGACAGAATTAAGGATATCAGAATAAAATGAAAAAAATAGAATGAAAATAATTAAAAGGAAGAATTTATTTCAATGTGTCCAATATTTCTTATCAGTGATAAAGTACTTGAACTATTAGGGTCAAGTTTCCCATATATATAATGGAATGAATGAAAATATAAAATATCTGTTCATTAACTGCAATTCAGATGCATATATCGGTCAGTTTAAGATTATTTGAGAACAATTTCAACTCATTACAAAAACTGCTTCCAAATCCCCTAGTTCAAGTAAAGTTATGACTACCTTGTCATCCTTCTGGATACTACTAACTGAAAGCTTTCAAAAGAATCAGAATAACGTTGAGCCCAAACTCAACTCATAACCTATTAGGTAACTATAACTAGTGTCTAAACCATTTCCCATAAGTTGAGATGTCTCCAAAGTCTCCTGAAAGTTCATAAGTTGCACCACTGAATAAAAGCAGACAATTGACAGTGAGATGTAATCCACATGAGTTCATCCATTAGATGAATCACAATAAAAGACTACTATTCATTAGATAATATTTAAAACCTGGTTATTAAAATAGGATATAACTATGAACAATAAATTCCGTTCCAAACACTACCTAATACATCACGAACAAAGTGGGATTTCATGATAAGGTGCTAAAAAGCACAAAATGTAACCCCTGGACTTTCTTTCACTTAACTCTAAACATTTTACACCAGAATTAAAATTACTTTGCAGTGTTGTGCCACTTAATTGGTAACCACAGTGTATATTTGATCGACAGATATTGATCAAGACGCTTAAAACTCGACAAGTAGACCAGTGAAACAAAACATTCACTACCAAGTCAAGGTGAGGTGGATGCTTATCCGAGGAACTGGTGAAGGTAGAGCTATATCACGAAATAACAAAGTTAGAACTCACAGATCATCAAATTCCAACACAAGTGGCTGAATAGTCAACTAGCTTAGTCTCGTAACCATGAAAGTCCCTAGTTTGATGCCTAGTGTGGTCACGGGTACGTAATGAAGAAGAGTAGCAAAATAGGATGAAACAGTTGTCTAGCGCTCCCTGGTTTTCAATAGCCTCTCTAACTCATGTTGGTTCTTGACAGAAATCAAACAGTTGAAAAAACATTCACTATTATAAGATAAAAGTACTGATTCCTGGTTGGTATGTTTATATTTTTAAACGTTTCTTCTTTCATTCCCTTTGTCTTTTAAATGTATACGTGGGTATTATACTATTATTATTGTTTCCTTTAATTCCTAGAGGAACATAGGGCTTCAGCCGTGCGTCTCCATTGAGTTCGGTTCTCTGCTAGAGTCTTCACCTGGCTCCATGTCTGCCCACACGTTTTCATCTCCTCTTCACATGACCTCCTCCAAGTCACCCACCCTCGCACTGACGACCAACTCGCCGCTTCCCTTTCGGGTTCCACTCGAGCGATGGCTTGTCTAGTGATGTCACTTGATGGTTTCCTCAGAGTATGACCAGCCAATCCATCTCCATTTCTTCCTGCCTATTTGTTTCACAATCGGTTCCTGGTTGGTTCGCTCCCAAAGATCCCTGTTGCTGATCTTTTCTGGCCATCTGATCTTGAGTATTGAGTGAAGACAACTGTTAATGAAGGTCTGTAGTTTGTTTGAGATGCTCTTTATGACGCGCAGGCCAAGTCTCTGATCCGTATAGTAGCACTGACTTCACATTGGAGTTGAAAATCCGGATCTTATTTTTGATACTGAGTGCTGTTGACCTCCACACAGACTTGAGAGTAGTGAAAGCTTGTCTTGCTTTTCCGATCCTTACTTTGATATCCTCGTCAGTTCCGCCTGTAGTTGAAACGATGCTTCCCAGGTAGTAGGTGAAGGAGGTTGTTTCTTTCAGGTTCCTCCTATTTATGCTGATCGGTGTCTGTTGTTGTTCTTCTTGTCCAGGAATCTTCATCACCTCTGTTTTATCTATGTTCACCTGAAGTCCTATCTTCACTGGATGCTTCTTCTGCCAACTTGTTGCTTTTCGCTTGCATATCTTCCAGTTTGTGGGAAATCAGACATATATTATCGGCGAAGTCTAGATCCTCCAAGTTTTTTGTGTGAGTCCATTTTATGCCTGTTTCCTCATTGCCTACTGTTTGTCACATTATCCAATCTACTGCAATTAGGAAAATCATTGGTGATAGTAGGCAGCCTTGTTTTACTCCTGTCCTGACTTCGAAGGATTCCGTAAGTTTCCCGTTGTGGATTACTTGGCATGCAGCATTGTCGTACATGGGTATCTTTGGTATATTCATTTTCATGTCTATTAGACTGATGATGATGATGATGATGATCAGCGATAAGGTTTATTTTGAGACTGCAAACCAACCTAATACTATATGGAAGAGGTCAACTGATTGCTTTCAAAACCCCCTTCTGAACACTGTTTTAGTGATATCTTAATGAAATAAGAGATGACTACAATATCGAATAAGGCTTGAATAAAACTTAGGGTTTCTAAAACATGGCATATACATGATACAATCAAGTGTTCACTATATTCTCAGATGTTGGAAGTTTAAATAAAGTATAATTATATTTCAATAGTTTACACACAATGATAAGTTTTGTTATTGGTAAAATTTCGAGCAAAATTAAATAAGTTTATTAATGTTCAAGTGTTGGTTTGTAGAGATTTGATTGGTTACAGGATTTTCATCATGAGCTGACATTAGTTAGAGAACCATTGGAAAACCTGGGAGTACTGGACAGCTGTTTCGTCCTAGTTTGGGACTCTTCATCAGTATGCACACACCGGGATTCGAACCCGGTGCCTTGTAACCAGAAAGTCCTGGGTTCGAATCCCGGTGTGTGCATACTGATGAAGAGTCCAAAACTAGGACGAAGCAGCTGTCCAGTACTCCCAGGTTTTCCAATGGTTCTCTAACCGATGTCAGCTCATGATGAAAAGTGTATTAATGCTTCATAAAACTTGGAGAATTTACTACTTTTATTATTTTGTGCAATTATTGCAATAGTAGAGAATACAAAGATCAACAGTATACAATTAATGATAGCATCATCTGAGCACTGCAGGAAATATTACCTAGTGATGAGGAGAGAGTAAAAGCAGATAAGAGGAATTGAATATACCTTCCATGAAGTGAAGGAATACTACAAAATACTTATTGTATTCAAATCAATTCGTAGGAAGTGATAACATTCTGTATAATTAATAAATATGGAAACATGTATATCTAAGATTGTCGTGGTGTGATTGATACAGACAATTGGTTCCAACGGAATATTATTCTCACAGTAAGAAATAATCATTGTATATGTTGGTGTTAACGTCTGAATACTATTCCCACAGTTCAATACTGCATTAGCAACAGAATACTATATGTGTATTTGAACATTCTATTTCATGTCGTTTAATGTAAACCAAAATCACACGCTCAGTGATTGGTTAAAGAATATAAACTGTATAGATATAAATAGCTGTTTGATCACTTGAAAATATACCTTGGCTTCCGTGTCTTGTCTTATGCTGTTACAAGATGTCATCCCCATATTGTATACAACGGAGATATAGCTTATGAGCTTAAGGACTCCATTTTTAACCAATGGGATATAAGATAAGCCCCTCTGGCTCAAGGCTTAGAAAATAAACTTGTATCGAGTCATTAATACGCATTATTATATTACTTATGAGTTCAAATTATCTCACTTTTATAAAACTATATCACTTCTTTAGTGAATTCATACAGTTAATTGAAATGGTAAGCTAAATAAATTTTATCTCAAAGTCTAGCAGTTAGGATTCCTGGCTTTCACCCAGGCGGCCCGGGTTCGACTCCCGGCGCAGAAGCGCTTTGTGCGTCAGTGGCACAGCGGTTAGGACGCCCGCCGACCATGCACATGGGCCGGGGTTCGATCCCAGACCGACGCACACCCGATATCAATGGTCGGCCTGCGAAATTTGGGCTACCGATATCACATGCTGAAAATTTCATACTTGTGTCAAAAACACTGTGTGGAGTCAAGCTATAATCAATATAAATATAAAAAAATAAATAAAATAATCTATTTATCCCATGTATGAACATGAATAAATTTGAAAAGAGATGCAGTTGATGATTATTGCCAAGTTTTCCAATCTAATTCAAGGAATAGTATTATTGTTACGAAAATTGATGGTAGAATTACAGTAGGCAGCTGTTCTGGTAAAATTAATGAAATTAGTTTAATAACAAACTTTATTTAATCTTATTAGTTTTCTGGTTAATTTTTCATTTGCAGTTAATTGATTATGCAGCATCGAAATGTTCGGTTTCTGTTGATATGTCAGCTCCTTGTACTCCTTGGACTCTTCAACGAAGTCTAAGGATTGGTGGGGAGTTATTTCGGTTGCTGGTGACCATTAAGCACATACAGCTGACGAATCCCAAATAAGACAGAATGAGTACCCTGGATTCCATTGAGAGTCACAACCACCTCAAATAACTTTATTTAGTCTTATTCATTCTAATATTCCAGTGGCATCCGAATTGAAATTGAATAACAAATTGGGTTTCCTGGATATTTCAATGACTAGGCAGGACGGACGACAGAACAATTAAGCGATCGATGTTTTGCAAGGATACATAGAGTGGAAAATACCTTCCTTAGTGAACGATACGTCTAGAATACCATCTTAATTAAGCAATATTTAAGTAAAATGATTGACTATTGATTATGCCTGACTTTTGAACTCTGCATACGATAAGAATTCATTTTGTTAAAAAATGTCTTTTACATTTAAATTTGAAAATGATCTTAAGAATTCATTAAAGATAAAATTGTCATAATTAACACAGATATAAGATCATTACTGTCTATTTGTATATTGTCTATAAGATAATTACGGGATCACGTGTATAAAAAGGCCAATCATTCATACAGTGACTCATACTGAAAAAGTAAATGAAGCATAAAATAAGATTTTGACGGTGAGTAGAAAATAGAGTATTTATAACTGCGTATTCTACATTGCGTTGTTTAGACTCACACTAAGTAAAGTTTATCGAAGGGAAATATTTCAAGAAATTATATCCAATTATTATAAATATTCTTTTAAAGAAAGGAAATCTGTCATACCAAATGTGCATTTAGTGGGGAAAGGAAACCAAATTATAAGTACAACAACTGTTTCAAATTTTCCAACCTTACAGATGAAGAGCCCCAAACTAGGACGAAACAGCTGTCCAGTACTTCCTGCAGGTTTTCCAATGGTTCTCTAGCTGATATCAGCTCATGATGAAATCCTCCAACCAATCAAACAAAATCCCTACAAAACCAATACTTTTTCTCATTCTTTTACTTCTGGGTGGGAAAATTCAGCTTCAAACCTTGAAGTTTCAGTAGCGTTGTTGTTTTAACGAGGTGGGATTGCTGGCCTCAAGTCCAAACTTCCCATTTTTATGGCTTACTAGCGACTAGTAAACTAGACAACGTTTAGAAGCGTGTTGGCGGGGAATCGAACCCGGACATTATGCGTCATGACTGGAGATCATTTTATCACTGAACTACAAGCGCACAAAAGACGCCAGCATCTGATATCTACAACCTGACACCCATGCAAGTAATTACCAGACCCGATGTCGCTAAACTACGGTGATCCAAAGAGAGATGATGTTTCCAAAGTGGTATGATCGCTGACAAATTCAGCCTGTACGAGTTCAGTCAGTCTGCATATGAATTTATCAGTTTCTCAATGTCTATCTTGTGAGATAACAGGAGAATACTTGAGAATCCTGTTATGCGATGGATCTACAGATAAATAAACCACTGCAATAAATTCACCTATACATTAGTGCATGACGATAAGTAATTGGTCATTCGAATGGTACTGAGCTTTACGGAGGACCGAAATAGAAAGGAAATATTATTGAAACGGCTTAAATTAATTCGGTTATTTATATACAGGTTTTATGTTCAATATGACAATATGTACGACTTCTAATGAACAACAAGAATCCTAGAATCTACTCATCTGATGACTGACATTGAGGTCCCAAATATAATAACAACCTTATGACTTTGAAATCAATAAGGTGACCAGAAGACCATTTGAATATAGTGAGGTTCATCTGTACATTAAAAAGAACAAATCGTGAAAGAACAAGACCTCTTAAATTATGTCTACCTGCACTTCATATTTCTTATTTCATTAGGACTCAAAGAATTGCTACCAGTGAAATACAGTGAGTCATTAGATAAAAGAAGTCGCATTGCTGTACTGTACACATGTGACTGACTGAGATGCAGGAAAGAACACTGCACAGAAAAGCAGCATTTCAAGTTGTTACACTCCATGTACAGGTAAAGAAAACAAAAATCCAAGACAAATCACAACGAGCACAAATGTACGGTAGGAAGAATAACAACATGGAAACGCATGAGAAATTAATGTATCTGAGAGTTTAAAAAGAGTGAATGCATCTGCACCATTGAGAACGATTTTGAGCCGTATCTTAAACAGTCTCAGACCGTTGCTTCTCAGCATTCTCACCAGACAGTCTACACCGCTCTACGTGGATGACTTGAACCAGCAGTCAAAGATTTCATGGATTGATGCCAGGCTTTGATTTGATTAGCCTTAACTCTTTTCCAACCTGATTCAATGTCATATATGTCCAAAGCAAGTTCACTTTTAACAGTTTGAAAAAATTTGGGCATTGGGTATATGTCAGTTAATATTACCCATCGAGGAAGGAGATGGCTCGTCATGAGCAACACTTGTCGATCGATTCATCCCCCCAACCTCATCGATTGACTTACCCTCCCAACTTAAATATATTACTCACCATATTATACCACTTAACACAGGAGATAGAAAGTGAACATCTATGGTCAAAAGACAGCTAGCCTGCACTTTCAATGAACATACCCCACAGTTATACAGAAGGACAAAGAGAACTGCTGTGCAGCATACACATCTTTTGGTCGATAGCCGGATATCACACACCTGCGCACGCACAAACACAAACAAACAGAGTGTAAAGTGCACAAACATTCTAAATAGTTTACTTCAAAAAACCTTCGATAACAAACAGTATCTGTACGATGCCATTAAGAGTACTAAACAATATATGGAATTTACAAAAACGTAAAACAACTGCATACTATTTATATAAATATATTTATTTATACTTAACTTTATAAGAAACTTGTTTTTTTTGTAATGAAATTATTTAATAAATTGGGCATAAGAACAAAATGACAAAAAAAAGAAGAAAAAAACGAAAACAAGTGAATAAATATTCAAATGGAAATACATGTATAAATCCTCCAACGCCAAGATAATAAATAGTTAAATAGGTAATTATTTATAATATAAAAATGCATCATAAAATTCTTTCTCTATATATATATAGTACGTACTACAAAACAGCTGTGTAAGCGTCAATATGAGATTGGGAAACAAGTAGTAAACAGAAAAGTTAACATGTGAACACAAGAGGAAAGAAAAAAGGGAAAACTGTCTTCATCTTTCTTTTCTCGCCATTAAATCTAGAACTAATGAATACATTATTTTTCGGTACAAATAATTCCATTCAACACATGACTGTCTGAAGAGAGGAAACATAAACGATAACTATGTATATATATTCAGTCATACAGAAAAACACAGAAAAAGCTTTTTAACAGCATAGATGGAACTAAACTCTAAATGAAATATAATTACACATGTCTGAAGATGTGACTGATTAGTTGAGACTACTAATGACAATAGAACTACTACTCACTTACACAGAGATAAACAAATTATAAGAAGAAATGAAATCTGACTTTATATGCGCATGCGTCAGGTCAGTGAGTGAGTGAATTAGGACTCTCAGAAGAGAAGAAGAAGGAACAATAAACGAAGACTAAAGGATTACAACAGTTAAAGGATATTTCTATTACCCCATTAACTGTATCTACTACTTACTCTATTACGACTACTGCCTACTATTTCTATAATTATTATCACATACTCTTTATTTATTCCTAGTATAATGCTACAATTTCAGTTATTGTTTTTTTGTTTGTTTATTTTGAAAATGCAATAAAAAGTTCATTTTATTCTTCAGTTGTTCGTTTGTTTGTTTTCAATAGATTAGATATGGGTGAAAGTATCCACAAATATGCAGCTGTGTAGCAGAAGAAAAATACGCTTAACAGGAAAACTATTTCAATTATGAGTAAAAGAAATGAAAATAGAATAGAGAAAAGAACAGGGAAAAAAAGATGGATGAGGAGTGCCGAAACAACTGTTATCCTATATGTACATGGGCATATACACACAGTCATGCACACTAATAAAACTATATATAGATTTATATGCAATTATCTAGAGATGATATAATAATAATACATCATGTTTAGAAAGTTCTCCTCTTTAACAAAAAGAAACCAATAACGTAACGCATAGTTCTTCAACCAGAAAAAAGATGTGAGGATAATACACACACACACGCACGCACAAAGTGTACACGCATCAGTTAAGCTGTTGAAGGAATACCATACAAATCGAAGAAAGGTGAAATAATAATAAAGAAATCTATGAGTAAATTTTATATCACAAAAAAAAGTTATCATTAAATTGTTACTTATTTATTCCATAGAAAATGCAGAACAACAACAACACACAATTAATTACAACAAAAAAATATGAATGATGCTTAGGCATAATGAATTCGAGAAATATTTTGAGCACCTTGATCAACAACAATCACATCTCTACAATTTGATACGGGGACTAAACCAGCTAATCGACGAAATGATGGATCTACTTCAATTAAATATGGTTTGAAAAGAAATCTACTTCTATTCAACGGACAGTATATTGCACAAGTATGTGTAGGTATATTTGTATCTAGTGTAGTGAGACGATTACCGCTGCTACTAGTACTATTACTACTGGTAGGATTGTTATTGTTACTATTCGGCATATCATTGTGCTGAGTGTTGATAACAGTGTTTGAAGAGGTTGTGTCATCGTCAACTTCTTTAATGAATTGTTGACAACTGGATGTCCAAAACAACTCTGACCAGACAACAACACCAGAACGTTTTCTGTCTGAATAACTTGCCAATATGCATTTTCCTAATTTGTCAGTTGAATTGTTGCCAGAATCCGATGATGATACTACACCAAATGTTACACCGCCAAATTGACCACGTGAAGACGGGAGTCGTGACATAGCAGAAGCACTTGATGGTCGAAGCTCAGAGAGACTATAACGATCAGGATTTACAACACTTTCACCATCTGGATTATCGTGTGAAACTTGTGTTGCATTGAAATAGGAAACATCTAATGAAGCTCTGGATGGTAATGCTGACATACGAGTACGAGGAATATCTTCATTTGGTTGACTTGGAGGCAAAAGATCAGCAAGGAAACGTCCTTCTGATGAAAATATCTAAAGTCAAATGAAAACAAAATTACAATAATTTAAAATGCGCTTTTGAAGTGATGTCTGAAAACTGGATATACAAGTTGATAAAGACTTTAAGAAATACACAAGCACTTTATTCTAGGACTAGCCATATATCTACGAAGGTACAGTGACTATGCGTTACTTTCCAACTCATGAATACTCCCCATTCAGACATTAATGAAAACAAAACACGCAGTTTAGCTAAGAAGCTTTTTTCGGTAAATTCATTTTCTCTAGCTATACAATCGTATTTATATATAATTTTCCATGAAAGAGGGTAGTAACAAAAGTGATGAGTTTTCACAGTCATAGTTGTTAATATCAATGCGTAAGAGGAGTGAACACGTTTATCAGAGTTACGTCATAAGATGAGTAATTTAATGAATGAGTTGTAATCAGAATGCATATAGAAACGAAGGAAAATATGGAACTACGTAGGAGTACTATAGAAATACAAGAGTTAGAAAGACAAACAAACAAAAGTCAGTGGAAGTCAACAAGGTTGTGACCATGATAGCAGAAATGGTCGAATAATTGTCTTTCGTATGCATAGCTCTGGTTTCTCTGACTGAATGGCTAGAGCTTCATCAATGGAAAGGAGACGAAAGTGTATCGCCTTATCACTTTGTATATTACTTAGAAGAAGGTATTTTTTGGGGTGGAATGACCAGTGTTGACAAGGTGTTCGATTATCGTACTTATTATAGAACCACTGCTACCTTTCTGCAACTATATGGGGCTAGTGATCTTAAGCTATGCGCGTTAGACAACTTAGGTCGTCTCAGTAGTGAAAGACTAATCGCTACATTCACAGATCAATTGAAAGGTGGTTTAAATCTTTCCAATTTGTGTAGTACTTGAAATGGAGTAAATTGAGAGTGATCTCCATACGCCTCTAATTAATACCAATTATAATGCGTCACTGAAATGTGTTCAGTTACATTACTAACGTTTTAGAGAAACACAGTAAGTACTACTAGCCAATTTACTATAAGCAAAGAGAACTACTGAAGCCATTAGTTTATAAATTGTTTATGACTAGAGGTTTTGAACTAGTATTACAGACTATATGTTAAATGTGACTTATTGTCTTTAAGGTGAACTCTCTTACAATGCACATACATAAATACTTTCCTAAACAATTATATATATATATATATATGTATAAGTGAAATCAAAAATATTACACAAAAAACATACTCGGATACAAGTTCCAGTAGACAAAATCAATTCACCAGAATCTGCTACACACAAGCCAGTTATTAATTTACAAGTTCTTGGTTGAGGTGCATGAGAACCAGTCTCCATCCGACTCAAAGTACCCTGTCTAGTTGGTGTACTTGTATTACTACCAGGAGAGGTAGGTGCAGTATTTGTTGCAATGAAAACCTTCACAGCACCTGTTTCTGGATCACATACAAAAATACAACCTGCACCGTTATCAGCAACAAAAAGACGATTGGTTAAAGGACATCTTGTAACACTAGTTGGTTCTTTGAATAGATTACTTGATACACACGAAAGTATCTAGAGGAATAGAATTATGAAGAAAAAAATATTAAGTCAATTTACAAAACATTTTTCAAAGTAATTAGGACAGTTTGGCGTAAACAACGCCATAACACAATAAAAGTAGTTCATAAGTTGTGTAGTGAAAGTGTAAGGTGTTTATAATATAATAGAAAGAATGGGTTGCCATTTTAGTTGAGCCGATTTTCCATATTCCTTTTTGTGATGGGAAACGATAAAATATTGAAGATTATTTTGAAGTTTCATGAGTAACAAAACTTAATTTTATCCAAAAGACAATAAGCTACATGCGATACAACGAAGCAACACTGAAGTAATCTTGAACTTTAGTCTACTCAGTAGTTTACTAAGATACAATCTTGGAAGCTGATGGGATCCCGCATAAAACTTCTCCAAGCAGATTCAAAAGACAGTCCTACACTTTTTACGGCGGGAGGTGATAGGATCCCGCATAAAATAATATATTATCATCTCTCACACATGTTGTGATTACAATATACAGTCACAGGCCAGCCTGTGACTTGATATTTGCGTGGCTCAGTGAATCGGAAGGTACCACAGGCAAATAGGCATATTAGGCAGGCGCAGACAGAATAAAGTGACTACAGTTCTCATTCAGTTCAGTGCAGTTATAACAGAAGCAATATTAACTGCCTGTCTAACTGGAGAATCAATGTAGAATTCGCATAAAATCACATTGATTCAAGTTGACTCACAAGGCAGACAGTAAAGATGAGAACACGAATGAAATGATAATACCAAGGAAAGTGTGAAGGACAAAGAGACAATGGTGTATATTACTTACAATTTCCAAGATGACAAACATTAAATGCATCTGCATAAATGTGAACGATTTTGAACCACATCACCAAAAGTCTTTAGCAATTGATGCTCAGCGCTTTCAGGACTCTAGTCAAGCAACTTACACCAAGCTGCATTGCTCAAAAAGACAGTCAGTTGCTTTATGTGTCAGTGTTACGTTTCAGCCTCAGCTGCAAGGAAGTAGCGAAATTATCTTTTCACCAGTATACTTCAATCAGCATTACAGACCAGGCTAAGCAACTATTTACTTCACAGCAATAAAGACATAAACATAAAGCTGTTCGTTTCTATTCGAGTTGATAATATTGAAGATTAGGACTGTTTCCTTGATTCTCTCTGGAACAACACGTTGTTGACTTTTTTTAAATAAACATGGCATTTTTACATGTCATGAAAATATAGGCGTAAATCGGATATCAAGAGGTCTGTCTGTCTGTTTTCGACATAGAACTTTGCACATATGTGCGGCAGTTCGAGTCGCCACACTCCATGTAGCACACAAAGCAAGAGAAGAAAGTAGGAGAAATGCATAATATAGACAGTAAACATTGGTGTGAGACAAAGGAATAGTAATAACGAAGAACAAAACAGTTTCATTGGAAATCATAAGTCACAAGGAGTGGATGCATCTGCGCCAGCCATTGAGAACGATTTTGAGCCATGTCACCAATTGTTTCCAACTATTGGTTTTTACCGTCCCGAGGACCCCAACCAGGAAGTCTACACCTTCCTACGTGGCTTAAACTAACTGTTGTAGATTTCATTGACTGGTGCCATGTTTTCGTTTGACCGCCGCTAGCTCTTTTCCAGCCTGACCCTATGTCAGCTAACATTGCCCATCGAGGAAGGCGATGACTAGACAGCATACGTAACACATGTACTAACCATCTCAGTCGATGTAATTTCACAGCCTCGTCTATTGATTTCCCCCTCCTTACCTAGCACTCGACCGAGGCCTAACCTCAATATTGCTCACCTTATTATACCACTTCACACGGGAGATAGAACGCAGGCACCTATGATCAAAGACAGCTAATCTTTTCATGTCTTCCACTCTCAATGGCCAGGTCTCACAGCCATAGAGGAGAAATATATATATTCAGCAGTTATGTAACTTTAAAACTGAAATATTTAAAGTGTGTGTAAACTCATCGTCAGAAAAAAACTCTTAAGCACAGGAATTATAACTTTCAATCACGACGAAGTGAGTAGGGCGAAATCAGGCTTTTACTACAGCTTCTTTTTTCATTGATTTTCATTCAGCTCAAATCCTTGTGTAAATGTGTAACTGAAAAAGTGAACAAGACTCGACAAGTAAAGCGATTTCCTACATGTTTTTTTGGTACACCTTGAGTGATCCGTCTGAGAGTCTTGTAGAAAAATAAATACACCTAAAATTCAAAACCAATACCGATTACACTACAATGTTAGAAGAATGTTTTCTGTAACAATAATGATATGCACCTCTAAACATCTTAAAAATGTCATAAAAGGATACTTATATATCTGAGTACAACCTAGTGGGGTGAGGAGCGTTTATATATGTGGCTCCGGATAAGGAATTCAATGTTTAGCAAACTTCTCAACTTTATATATGAACATTACTAATAATTACACCAAGTAAACTAAAAAATTTAGATATTTCCCACAGTAGAACCTACTTACGTTACCTATTATAGTAGGCATCAATCAACACGGAATGTCACATTAAAAGTTTAATTCCTCCACAAGTTGTAATGATGACGAACAACAAGTCATTAACCCCCAACAAATAATTCAAATTTAACAACTAATCCCCTCACCTGTTCTGTAGATGGATCCAATAAGAACAGCTGTTTAGCCCGCCAATTAACAATCCATAAACCTTGAGGTGACCATACCATACCAGTTGCAGCTTGACCAGATAAAGGCTCACCGGTCACAGTGGCATGCAGAGAGCCATCTTCAGGATTCAACACCAATAGACGACTATTTCCTGTATCCAAAACATAAATGAAATTAACAGGTGTTGGTGGATCATTGGGCATGACATCTGAAGATTCTTCAGATATATTTACAGGATAAGGTCCAAATGCCACAGCAAACGGTTGAATCAAACCACGACCATCGGAACCTTTTTGTGAACCAAAAAAAGAAAAATTAAGAAACACAAATGTAGTATTACGTCATCTCTTAACACTGTAATATATTAGTGCGTGGATTCAAAAAAAATGTTGTTATATAATATCTCCTCACTTTGCTCATGTGTGACAACTTGAACTGATGCATCCTCTTTGCAAAACACTGGATAGCTTTGACCATCAGTTAGTCAGTTATCGCTACATACAAGTAACTTAAAATGGAGTATGCTGTTTGTGTTAGAAACAGCCCACCACTAGAAGGACAGTCAACTAAATGAAACGCCACGTTCTATGAACAGGACATCCCATTATACTATACTAATATACAATAGATTACAACTTCTTTACTCGCTTAATCAAGTCAACCAGTGTGGTGGTGGTGGTGAAAAGTTAACAATAAAACATCAAAGCTTAGAAAACATTAAAGAATTATCATTTCCATCCATCCTGAGCTATTATCGTAAATATTTATATTGACTAAATGTATTCAAGAAATTGAAAACTACTTTTATATGGTCAACAGGGAATCAACACATGGCATCACAGTACACAAAACATTTATTTATTTATTTATTTACAAATAAGTCTTTATTATCACTTGTGTACAACAAAAGTGTCCAATATCTATAACACTGAAGCATCATCTATACACTCATGCATAATGTGATAACAAAGACAACATGGAAATTTAGCTATCATTTTTAAAATGTCCAGTTGTTAGATCACAAAGAGTATTGATTATATATTTATTTACAGAGTCAACACATCCATGGTATTATATACTAAATTAATTGTTTTCGTTATGTTTCATAGTTGGTAAAATATGATCTGTAAATTGTAATAGTAGCGGTATTTAGTTTATATTATATGAGTTAAAAAAAGCCTAGAGAACAGGTTCTGTTATGCATTGATGACCCATTTGATGAGTGTCAAGTTCGATAAAATCAGATGATTTGGTGGATCTAAGATGCACATTTCGTCCTATTTGGGACTCATCATCTGAATGTACCTGCAATCCTTTAGTGAGTGGTGGTGTTCCCATTGAGATTCGAACTCAACACCTGATGTTTCAAAAGCCAAAACGACGTCACCTACCACTAAGCTACTTGGACAAAGAGAGTTCACCTTTTGTGCAACGGGTAGTAATTATCATTTGGTTACAGGATTTCATCATGAGCTGACATTGGTTAGAGAACCACTGGAAAACCTGGGGGTACTGGACAGCTGTTTCGTCCTAGTTTGGGACTCTTCATCAGTACGCACCCACCAGGGTTCGAACCCAGGACCTTCTGGTCATAAGGCGAGCCCGCATGCCATTAAGCCACTGGGACCCGATCCAATGGCCCATGAATTCTAACTGGAGGGTTCCCACTGGGGTTACAGTGGAAAGTCGTGACCAGTAGGGTGCAGCAGGTTGGGTGTGAGGACAAATACTCGCCGAAGACATTGGCTAGCGGTTGCGCTATATCGTGAATTGGCACAAGTTAGAATTCATGGGCCATTGGATCGGGTCCCAGTGGCTTAATGGTATGCGAGCTCGCCTTATAACCAGAAGGTCCTGGGTTCGAACCCTGGTGGGTGCGTACTACTGAAGAGTTCCAAACTAGGACGAAACAGCTGTCCAGTACTCCCAGGTTTTCCAATGGTTCTCTAACCAATGTCAGCTAATGATGAAATCCTGTAACCAATCAACTAAATCCCTACAAACCAATACTTGAGTTATCATTTGTTTAAGTTAATTTTCATTTCCCCGTTGATTGATTAGATCGAAATGTTTTGGCTTCTGCTGACATGTCAGATATCATCAAAGTGTTTATACTAGTAACCGACATGTGAACAAAGGCTAAACATTTCGATGTGATCAGTTAACGCAAAAATTTAAATTGACTTGGCTCTATTGATAAGTCAAAGATAATAGAGGATAAGACTGTATTTCAGTAGCTAGTAAATGCAATAATCAGTACTGTATGCTTAAAAGAAATTTATTTCATTTTACTGTGTATTAGGTTCAACAACCACTAGTTCTAACTAAAATGGTATTCATTTATTTAGAAAGAAACAAGGTTTGTTTTTACCCTATAACAAAATAACTGCGTTAGTAGTTAGCTACAAAACAGTATGGTTTGTTTTTTGGCATTCCACCCTTGACATTTTCATCATCAATATTGCTGTCATTAACCAACTTTCAACTGGCACTACAAATTATACTTCTTATAAAAACCTTAGAATACTAATCGAAACACCAAGCATGAATATGTACCCAGAACACGGTTGGACAAGAGCAACCATCAAGTGCAATTATGAGAAGAAATGTAGACGTAAATCAAGTGATTCATTAAGAAACATAAATACTTATATCAAAATGTAACCGGGTACATCCTATATATATATCCAAAGTAGTAGTAGAGTGCTAGATAATCACGCACGTGTAGCCCGGAGTTCGATACCCGGTCAACGCAATCCTACGTCCCGCTTAGACCTAGTAAAGAGGGAAGATTGGGTGTGAGGCTAGTAACCCCACTCTCTGTTAAAAAACATCATTACCGCTACTCAAACTTCAAAGCTCGAGCTTGAATCCCAGTGTTACGCTCGGAACGATAAGGAATGGAAAAGTGGAATATAATTGAAATATGCAGAAAGAAAGGGCTGAATGTATATTTAACAAAAACAACAATAAACCATGAAAGTGTACTACCGTGATCTAAATGAACACAAAAATACTAAGTGTTACATTCAGTTTAAACATTTTTGTGTCTTTAAACCTATTCTTCTTTCTCCTCTTTTTCTGTCATTACTTAAATCAGTAGAAAAGAAGGACAATCCTCATCAGTGCAAAATAACAGCTATTTATTATCCAGGACAGTGCATTTTATTCTCTATTTTTAAACTTTACCGACAATTTATTTGCAGAACAATCTATCAAAAAACATAAACAAAAGTGCACGCCTAGTTAGTGAAGAAAAAAATGCACAGTCAATTACAGACAATCCAGGGATTATTATTATTTTTCACTAAAATGTTATGAATTCATGATAAGATTGAAGAAATGAATGAATGAAAATTTCTGATGTCTAATTGTAACTGTCAATAGGGTTGGTTAGCTAATAAATGATGAATAATTATAACAACAATAGGCAGAAAATGATGAATCTACACGTCTATCAACTAACAGAATTACAACCAATAGCTGTACTAACTGGGTTCACTATTGATGGACAGCAGTTGCAAAATAACGAGAAATGAAAATTCATGAATACGTGTCATTATTTTTTTTATGACAAATGAAAGTGAAGTATATTTGTTGTTTAGCTTTTGGCTGAATATTAGGTTGTTTTTTTTCAAGAAATTGTTCATTCTACTCAAAGTGTAGACACATCAGTAAAAATTATAACATAGTTCACAACAGTACACTGTTTTATTATTATTAAAACAGTAAGAGATGCGCCACACAAAATCGTATAGTTTGTGCAAGGGCTGAGATACCGTCCGGACACCGAGACCCAGAGGTCACCTCCTAGCCTTTGACTTTAAGTCCGGTCCGCAAAGCAATGAAGTAGTGTCAGGGGCTACGTTCCAATGGAGTCAGCTCTGAAGGATGTGCGTGAAGGTGGTGTAGATCTGCTACCTGGAGATAGACTTTTCGACCTCGAGTATGCAGACGATATCGTCTTACTGTGCGATAGCATGCAGGCTGCCCAAATCGCACTTAATCAGTTGGCGATCAGTGTCTGTAAGTATGGTATGTGCTTTGCGCCGTCTAAGTGCAAAGTACTGTTACAAGATTGGCAGGAGCCTGTACCTGCACTCACTCTTGCGGGTGAACCGCTTGAAGTTGTCGATAAGTTTGTGTACCTAGGTAGTTGTGTGAGTGCTGGCGGAGGGGTGACGGATGAGATTTCCAACCGTATAATGAAAGCTAGGGTGGCATACATCAACTTGAGCCACCTCTGGCGCCGTCGCGACGTTAGCCTGGCTGTCAAAGGTCGGGTATACAATGCTTCGGTGCGGGCTGCGCTGCTCTACGCCTGTGAAACCTGGCCTCTCCGAGCTGAGGATGTGAGGCGACTCTGCGTGTTCGATCACCGCTGTCTCCGCAGGATTGCTTGCGTTCGATGGCATCATCGCGTGAGTAATTCTGAGGTTCGGCGGCGTGTGTTTGAACACAGTGGAGATCACCATTCATTGAATGTCGTCATCTGGAAACACCGGCTCCGGTGGCTTGGGCATGTGCTGCGAATGTCACCCCAGAGGCTTCCGTACAGGTCTCTGTTCGCTAGCTCTGGGACGGGCTGGAAAAGGCGGAGAGGTGGTCAGCCCATGACGTGGCGTCGTGGGATGAAGGATATTTGTGCTAGATTAGCATCGGTTGGTGTGTCACGACTCCCTGGTTGGGGTCTGAGAGATAGCTCAAATCGATGGCTCGAAACGTTATCGGATATGGCCAAGAATCGTAATCAATGGCGAATGTGTTGCGATTTCCTTCTTTCTTCCATTCCCGATGATAGTTAACGAACACTGTTTGAACCTGTTAAGAATGAGTGTTTTCCTTCCAGATGAAGTTCATTATTCGTTCTCTACTTATATATATTTTTTCTTTTCCTGCCTTCCTTTTTTTCATCTATGTTGTTTTATTATTATTGTGTGGCGCATCCTTCTTGGTGCCATATTGTACCAAGTTTTAATGCGTTTAAATAAATAAATAAATAAACGTTCCAATGGTTACTCGTGACCAAAATAAGTATATATACGCTAGTCGATCCCTTCGGATTCTGGAGCCCATATACACCACAGGTTTGGAATCAGGATTTCACAGATCCCCTAGGCAGGTCAGTATGTTCACCAATCCAGTTGTAAGCGCCAGACGTTTGCATTCACTCTTCTACTTTTGCGAGGAACAACCCTGCCGGATGAAGATAAAGTATGAAAGTATCCGTAGCACATCTATCACCTTTCAATCATAGCTTCTAAAACATATTATATAGCCATTTAGTTGACTTTTTCCATTAAAGTGTGACTCCTTTTTTGTTTTCTTCTTTGTATTTGTCAGCTGTGAACTATGCGAGTTTCTATGCTGGAAGACAATATAATCAAGTGACCGAAAAATTGCCACAAAACTCAAGTTAACAATCAATCAATTTATGAAGCCTTACAAATCCATCAAATGACTTACTACCCACCTACCCCCACCGATTACTTAGAATAAAAAGAAATTCAGCAGCCACAATCAGGTTCACGTGCAAAGCAAGACCAGTGACACTTTCTAGTTGTACAAACTTTAAGTGAGTGGGGCTGAGATTTAAACTTACTACTGACCAATGACTAAAAGTAGAATCCCACGTCTAGTAAACCATAACTCGCCATCAAATATAGTACAGTGCAGTACAGTGACAAATGAGCGTGAACAGATAATAGTTATATAAACGCTGATTTACTTATCTGTTCATTTACTTGGAATGACTATGTATTATATGTTAGAAAAAAGAGAGAAGTGGCTCTAAGCTTTATGAAAGAACAAATCTAGATAAGAAGTAACTTTTTTTTCTAAATTCTGAAATTCTAAAAACTGAAATAGTTACTAGAGAGAAAAAAATCGATTTACAAAATATAATATTATGAAAGAAGACATTTGTTTTCAAAAATTGTGTGCTTGAACAACAACAATTAGACATAATTCATCATTGCTTAATCATCATCAGTCAAAACAAATAAAATTCCTTTCACAGTAGAAATGAGACCTCCACTATGCATCGTTAAATGTGCTTGCAGTAAAAAGTGAATTATACTACTCTGAAAAGAAGTCAGTCAGTCAGTAAGAATTGAACTGGAAAATCTAAGCAAAGAGTAAAAAGGAATAGTAATAACAAGATTATTTGATATCAATTCACATCTTATAGATAGCAGTAAGAAATTCTTTCATTCATTTGTGGTTCCGAGTGGAATATACGGTGTCAAGCTTTGAAGTTCCCGTGGACGTGGTGTTGTTTTTACGGGGGGGGGGGGGGGGTACTAGCCCTATGCCCAACTTTCCCTCCATATCAGTTTTATTACCAGCTAAGCGAGGTTTGAGAGTGCATCGACCGGAAGTCGACACACTCCTAGTGACTGAATGATCAACGAATTCGCCTTGTAGTCAGTCAAAGGGTTCTGGGTTAGATCCCTAGCTGAGTTATGACAGCAATTAAGAAATAACTACACCAAGTAAATTTGATTTGGGATTCTTGAAAAGAATCAAAGTAGAGTAAAATAAAAAGAAGAAATGTATATGAAAAATTGCCTACCTTCTTTTAAAGTCCAAATACGTTTCTGTGCTGCTTTTACATGAAGACTGAAAGGTGAACCACGAATAGGCCTATTGAGAATTTGTACAGATAATTTGTGAGCTCCTGAAGACGAAGCAACCATACTTAGCTCATAACAACCATTTCCTATATCCACTAAGTCTGTTGGGACTAAATGTCCTCGTGAATCTGTGAAAGTAACTTCGATAGGATCGGTTCCACTGTTCAACTGAGGCCGACCATTATAATCGACTGCTTGAATTGTACACTTGAGAAAATTTTAAAAACAAGGTAAAAATTGAGAAAATTTTAGAGTTATTCATAGACAAATTCATTGTAGGATCATTCACAACAACAGCAAACGTGAAAAAATAGACTTAGTTTCGTGTTTATTTACTATGTGACAACATCAAAAGCCTTTACTAATCGTGTTACTTGCATGTATATAATATATATATATAATATATATATGATGACGTATAAGAGATTGCTAAACATGAATGCCAAAATAATCCTTGTGCACTTTTCACTAGACAAATACAAAATAATGCTGCCCCAGACTAGTCAGATGAAGTGAAAACATACAATTAAGTATAGACTTAAAAACAAGTGATTTATAATTTTATCCAAGAAATATGAATTTATAAGAGTGTATTTTTCAAGTCTATAACATCTGTTAAAACACACTGTTCTGAAAAATAATAATAATTATGGATTCTGAAATTTTTAAAAATCGTGTAAAGCATTCCCAAATGTAAATTACGAATTAGATAGTGAACAGAAGATAGAATATCAATTATCGGATAAGTATCACGTCATTACTTAACAACAGATACCAGAGAAAAAGTATTGTGGTCCCTCGTATTATTATTATTATTATTATCGACCTCAATTATCTGAAGACAGAACATATTCAGTATCTAAATGGTATTCCCGAAGGGTATATTTTATTCTGACATATAGTTCAGGAATTGTAATCAGATGGCTGGAAACAATCGCCAGGTAGCCCTGGACCTAGGTTTCGTGTTTGTGTTGGCACTCACCAGTCACACCAAGGCATATCTACAATCTTGAAGCAACTCATTTCCTACATTTATTTCCCTTAATGAATTTGAATAAAGCAAGAACAACAGTTTTTGCAGAATAAATTGGTACCAGCATTTATTTCGTTGCGTTCTCATCAGCTGCTTACAGGCTAAAGTCACTATTAAAGAAACCTACAGAAACAATTTTAACATACTTGCACAGAGTTCGTTTTAAACAAAAATTAATCAATCAATATCAGTTCTTCTATACGGATCAGAAACTTGGCGGGTCACAAAGAATATTTCCAACAGCCTGTTGCAGACCTTTAACAACAGCTGTCTTCGTTCTATACTCAAGATCAGATGGCCGGAAAGAATCACCAACAAGAAACTATGGGAACAGACAAAACAAGAACCAATCGCCCAACAAATATGCAGGAGAAAGTGGAGATGGATTGGACACTCGCTGAGGAGGCCGCTGGGTGATATTGCGCGTCAGGCCAACGCTCGAGTGGAACCCGAAAGGGAAGCGGCGAGTGGGACTTCCAAGGGTGACATGGAGGAGATCTTGTGAAGAAGAGTTGAAACAGTATAGACTAACACGGATACAAGTGAAAAGTACAGCAGAAGACAGAAACAAGTGGAGGCGTGCAGTTGAAGCCCTACGTTCCACTAGGAACCCAAGGGAACAATTATAATAATATATGCATACAGTAATATATATGTATATATATATATATATATATTCCTAACAATAATGACCATACACAATGGAAACTTTCGGCATTACGTATTCAGATGAAAGAGTGATGAAAATATCCAGTTACCAGGGCAAAGAAAGACTGATAACTGTTTCTTTCTGCAAAAACTGTTGTTCTTGCTTTATTCAACTCATTTCCCTTCTGAGATTCGAACCCGGATCGCTAAGTGGTGCAATCAGGAGGGACGACGTTACAACTGAGCTATTCGGGCACGCGATTAACCAAGTGCTTTCTGCCGATTACTTCAAACCACCTAATAACAATTCATAATGCATCGTGATGATGAGCCACCTAGCATGGTGGCCACATTGCACACTTGACTGGTAGAATTCAGTGTGCACCAAACGAAGGACTAGACACGCATGACATTAACTACTACCTAGTGTCCAGTGAAGGCATAGCTGAGAAATTCATACATTGAGTTCAACGGATGACCCCATACAGGTAAGAGTGAGTAAAACTCAGTCCTCCTCTCGAACTGCCTTTACAAATTTTTGTCTGCTATTCGCATTCATTGCCTTCAAACAACCTCTAAAATGGCGAAAAGGCTGAATGCGACCAAACGGAGAGATACATTGGTAGAAGTTGGAAAACCAAAGATGTATACCAATTGTATGTGTTACAAATGTCTGTGATTTGTAGAGATAGGAAAAACAGGGAACTGTTTAGCGTATATAACTACATACAGTGAAATAATAGCTGAGTATTCAAACTTTAGTAATCCAGTATTGTACAGACCAGACTACAAAGTGAAGATGATGCTAACTGACATTCAACCTGATGTTAAACACTGCTTGATTTTCTACAATTAATCAAATTAATTTTATTTTCAAGTGAAAACTGTACCCAGAAAATTCATCAATCTATTATTTTGCTATAAGAAAAAAAAGAATTTCGAACTAAAGCAAGCACAGTAATGAAATTGTCTTCAGAACCGCTATATCTATTCCTTTTGTTGAAACGACCTTTTTAACAAAAGAATGCGAAGACTTCCAATTTCAACAATACAATACACATTACTACTATTTTTACAAGTAAAGGTCAAATCGGGTCAAAATGAACAAAGCAATGATAAACTGTCTAGAAATGAGATAGAAGCGAAAACAACAATGCTTTTACGTCTGAAATTCTCTGTAATATCAACATTTTATAATCAATACAACACGAATATTTATCCAGTCAGAAATGTTAACCAACAAGAAAAAGAAACCCTATTCGAAGTATGACAAACGCTGAAAACACTGGTAACGGTTAAAACGATACATTATATTGTACCAGTCCTAAGGCCTTATTGTTCACTGAATACTTTCATAAATCCATAATGGAATAAGAAAACAGTCACTGTCCCTAACTAATAACAGCCTACTGCCTGTTTTCACTAAACTGTTTCATAAAGCTGAAAACAAATATATACAATTGCAGGAAATCAAGCTGCGCACAATATGCATTCAGGCGAGACCAACACAAGACTCACAGTGTCACCGTTTAACAGTCCAAGTTGCATTCAAACATAATTCAAGCCTTGTAGTTAACAATGAAAATTGTCATATGAGCAATAAGTCTACACATTCGAGACCTGAAAGATGAAAATACTGACCACGTTTCTAAAGGCATTTTTCATTTATCGTATTTTACAACAAATTAGTCTTTCGTAAAATATACAGTGAAAAAAGAAACTATTTACTCTTTCTACCAAACAACAAATTGACAATAAGAATAACATAAACATGTTTTCCTTTTGTAATAGGGATCATGTGAAGAATAAACAAGTGACCCACTTGACTATAACACTACAATTGTGAAACTTGAACTAGATACAAAAATGTGATAAATAAATTCTAAGACGGTAATAAAATATTGTCAGACAGTTTGACTTCACTAACACACACACACACACATTGGAACAGAATGATATAAATTACTGGGATTATAATAATCAACACATTCCAATGACTGGAAATAATAATTCCCAAGACCTTCACAGTGTTACTGATGATAAAACATTCGCACTAGAGATTTATACCTCTTTGAGGGAGACAGACAGGTCAGCGCAGAACCTAGGACTGAAATACATCAGTTGAACTACTCGTGCTTAGAAACATCACCGAGAAAAATAGATAAATACAGTGGTGGTGAGACAGTAGAATGAGTTCGCAACTTTATTCACATCTTAAGTTCAAATAAGAACTCTGAAGGAGTCATAATTAAATGAGGATATCTTAATATCTGTGAAATTTCTATGGAAAAAATTCAAAATGCCAGTAGCACTGATTAGTATCTGAGGGCAGTCAGTAAAGTCACTAATCTGTATTTCATTACAACATATATCTATAAGGTTAAATCTGAAAACTGAAGCTTGCGCCTCTATAACTCTAACCCATACTCACACATTTTATCACCGAATTGAATGAAATAAGGTTGAACACTAAAATGAACAGATTTCGGAGAAAATCGCCTTCTTCAAAGTAAAAGCTTCACCTACTGAATATCACAAAGTAAGGCATACATATCCTGAATACCTTGCTAGTTGTCACTAAACATTTGAAGACAAAATGCATTGTGTTATTATACTACAACAAGTGTCACATAAAATCTATTGACTTTGTTCTGTCAATACTAAAGATCAAACCATTAAACCATTGACACTAACTAACAATGAATTCGTGACATTCTCATTCTATGACAAAATATATATGCATTGGAAGGATTAATTTGAAGATATTACTCACTTTAGAAGTTAAATGAGCAAACATTTCATTTGGTAGACGAGCAGTACACAATGCCGGATATGTTGTACTGACTACTAAACGACCAAAACCAGCTAAACACCGAGCAATATCTGGAAGACTAACTTGTTGTTGTGAATGAGATGACTGAAGATTTGATGAAGAACATACATTTGATCTACGATGATAAGGTGGAGTAGATCGTAAAGCTGACTCATTAAGATTTGCAACTGATGGTACAGAATAATTCCTTGAGGATAACGATGTGGACGATGGACATGTGTTACGTTTTGAAGTAGGACAACATATATCTCTGTGGTGATGATGATGATGATTGGCTGCACCAATACAGTCTTGATAGCGGAGGAAAGCATTTTCACGAGGCTCAGTTAAACCACTTATTGAATCCAACTTATCATTTAAATAACTTATTGTTTTTGTAATACTGCGTACATCCAACTGAAAACAAAGTAAAAAAAATATATGAATAATATTGCATAACGAACTGCAGCAGATACATGTGGTTTAAGTTACAAAATATTAACTGACTAGTTGGAGAAAATATAAGGTCTAGCAACATGAAAATACAGAAACAACGGTACATAACTAATGTGAAGTATGAAAGAAGCATGTGGTGAAGGAATAGATGTATTATTAAATAAAACCCTTGAGGAGAACTAAAGTGGAAGAAAGTAAATGCATCGACCTGCATGACAAAGTTATACCACCTCTCTATACTACAGAGTTTGTTTTATTCCAACTAACCAAATCATACAAGTATAGTTAAAGGTTAATGAATACATGAACTCTTAAGATGTTTTTATTTGATTTCATTGAAGTTTCTTTCAGTATACACATCCACGACCCTCATAGCAAATATTTTAGTAACACAAATATATGCTGTGCGTAAAAACAAAGAACCACCATGTAACATAACAAATATGATTCGTTCATCTTTCCTAAAAACTAAGGTATCTGACAGTTTCATACAGCATAAAGAAAATGATCACCGAAGGCAAATATCTCACTGGCGCACGATTGCCATTGGAAATTCGACTACCGTGTAATTGTGAATGGTGCATATAAAAGCTAAAGTTCGTTTTTGGCATCCTAAATAAAAAAAATGTAGAAAATTCCTACATTCTTCATAAGATATATACTAGACCGCCAATTTTGAATTGGCGGGCAAATAAATAAAACAGTATGTCTGAACTTGAAATACATCTGTGTTCGGAAAATGGACAACGATAAGTAATTAGCGGAAATCAAAGTATGGCTTGCCTCTCGTTACGACTAGCTATTTCCAACACGGTCAGGTAAAATATGATAGTGATACTTATATACAGTTATTTAATAAGGCTCGTATGAGAACTCCCAAACTTGTAGTCAACATTACCAACACCTGTAGTGTTTGGTTTTTAAACTTCTTGTAAAGTCTATTAGTAAACAGTCAATTGAACAACAATGCACTAATACACATCAAGCTTTGTTAATGCAACTGACATTAAATTCGTTTGTGTATATTAGTGAGTAGAAATGACGTACCATTTGACCGAATATAATTATTGTGAAAAGATTTATGAGAATGTCGATTGTTCTTTGCCTGAAGATAAGCAGGTGCTTAGAACAAAAAGCTTATAATAAATCAAATGTATGTTTTACTCAACGCGATCCACATTTTGCGCAAAAATAGTAGAGACATCACTTACAGCATTTCAATCACCATTAGATATACACGTCCTCATAATTCATCATTCAGTACTAAGCTTAACGATAAAAATGGCATGCTAGAATATTGTTTGCACGGCGGATACGACTTTTAGTTGAACCACTTCTCAAATGAAATGAAATTAAAAGTTAAAGGATGAGATTCATGTATAGAATGACTAGTGGATGTTGACGGTAGTTAGCAACGGAATTGAGGATGATTATTTCGTCCTATCGGGCGTCCGTGGCACAGTGGTAGAATGCCGGCCGACGCACTCCCTTACCTCGCTAAGCCAGTAGTAAGACTGGTAAAGAGGGAAAGTTGGGCATGAGGGTGGCAACCCCATCCCGTAAAAATAAATATCACTGCTAGCTTGAAGCTCTATGTTCCACTTGGAACGTAAAGGAATAAAAGAAATTTCCTTCTATTTTGGACTCTGCAGTTAAATACACCTTTCTCAATGAGTGATGTCATTCCCAGTAAGACTTGATCAGTAGGAACTGGAAAGTAACTAAATAATCAGATATTTTTATTTGCTCCAAGGACAACGGGAAAAACCAGAATGCAAGAACCACTGACAAGTTTTGTGCGAAACACTAACGGCTTGATAATGGAAGCAGTTAGTAGTGAGTATGCAGGTTGCAAACGAAAACTAAACTAATAAAGATGTCGGATAAGATTAAATTCTTCATGCTAATCAATAATAAATATAGTCCGTAAGTCACCAAAATTTATTCCTGAAATGTTTTACACATAATTAGTTAGGAAATAAGAAAATAACGTGGAATTGGGGTCAACTAATGTCTGTTCTAATAAAGGGAATGTAACATGTTTGTAAACTGTCATAAATGAGTCGGAAATCATTATTATAAAAAATTTCATGAATAAAAGCTGTTCATTTCGATTTTATTTCTGAAGATGAAGTCATGCTTTTATTGTGATCGAATACACATCTCAGAAACTTAGTGTTTTACGCCATTGCCGACGAACGTTAAGTACAGCATATCTAGAGCATAGAACAAACATACGACTTAAACATGAACCCTCAATCAAGCACTCGTTCATTGGGTGCTATAGGTGTTAAATGTCAGCTTATTATTACATACTGTATCCAGTCAGATTATCTCAGACCTTGTGTTATGCAACAATCAATACATACAAAGTTTTTCATCGACCAAAATATGACGGTCAGAAGGAAGTATGCAATCTTAAAAGCGTCCCCAGCTACACCCAGAAAAGTGTACAGTATCTTACCATAAATGACAGAAACCGGAAAAATAGTCAAAACTCAATTTTCTAGCCCATATTCTATACTAAGATCTACATGAGACCAAAAGTTTTAAAGAAAAATTTTTAGGAAACAATACTTCAGTTATCATGTTACTGATATTTCCCATTTTGATAAAACTATCATTTGCTGACATCGCATGTCAAATGATTTCCGTAAACAATAACACAGAAAAAGACATGGTTACCATTATAATGTGAAAAGATTTCCATGTGATGGTAATAGCAAAGAAAAACATCATCAATATAATATCAATTGGTGGAAGATTTTCTTAACTTGTTGGTTATTATTCCCCTAGGTAAGTCACCTCTGAAGTGAAGTTGCAAATTTAGCGTTTTGGTGTTTACATATACAGAACAGTTCTTGTCAACTTTCTTGGTCATGTGTTTCAAGATAAACTTTTCTGGATAGCTTTTCTTCAGTTAAAGTGACATATACAATCTTAAGTTCATCTTCAATTACATCTTTTGAAAACATAGCTCTGATCCTGTAACTGAGGGTCCTTATCAAATTTCTTTTAAACTAGAGATGAACAAAGTTATGAAAATGTGTATACTGTCCTGTCCAAGCACTTTCCTTAAGCAATTTCTTTTTACACTACTACCATCTAGTCTTCTTGTGAGCGGGAGATCTAAAAGGCAATTTTTCTTTGAGATTCTTCTTCACATGTGGATTAGACACCTCATTAAATTAACTTATTATTTCAAGCCTATCTAGGTCATTTTCATAAAGAATGAAGGTATCATTCATACATCAGCAATCAAATGAGAATTTTCTAATAAGATTATTCAAAAAACAATTTTATAGTTTACTTAGAAAGAAATCCGCTAACACAATACTCAATGAAGAGCTCACTGCCACGTCATCCACTTGTATGTAGGAGTTTGCCATTAAATTTGGAATTTACATTCATCGTACACTTTAGCATTAATTCTTTAGGGATATCTATAAGGATCCCATTATTTATTAACTTGTTTTCCATTTGTTCACATCGGGTACCAAATAAATTCCCAAAAGTCTCTACCGAATACTCCAAACACTAGAGGCCACTACAATTCTCTTACAACAACCAGAGCTCTGAGTGCAAAAGAAACAGGTCCGGTCACTGTTGCTACCCTGTTTTGGAAGTCATTAATACATAAATACTGTATTATGTTACACCTCTTAGGTATGACCTGTCGTGTATGCATAAATTCCTCCCAAACCTCAATATTATACTTGCGTAAACAAACCTTTTGTTTTTCTTAAAATTTATCTTTAGTAATTCACTTACACTTGGGTCTGGTTCAGATCTAAAAGGCTCGGCAGGCACGCACGTTGTCCGCATTCGATTCCCGGTTGACGCACTCTTAAAATCTCGCCTAGTTTACTAGCCAATAGTAAGTCTGGAGGGTAGGTTGGGCATGAGACTAGCAATTCCACCCGTAAAAACAACACTGCTGCTGAAATTTCAAAGCTTACAGTTTGAAGTCCTATGTTCCACTTGGAACGTAACCTTCTACTCTATTTCGTCTCCCTATTTTGGATATTATCATTCATCCATATTAAATTTATAATCAATATAAGTAAAATCCAACATGAACATTGGTCATGAGAATTCAATACTATATATTCGTTGTTATTCATAATTACTTGCTTTTGAAATCTGATGTTCAACTTAGTGTTACATTTATGCATATCACCTACAAATGTTTTGAAACATAATCTATTTACCATATATTTGCATATACCTATTGGAATTTCGATGTCAATAATTCGATTTTATTTAAAAAAGGCTAATGTCAATAACAATAGTTCTTTAATTATTATGGACACGTAAATGTAGGATCTGATGTAAAAGTTGTCAAAAAGAATATTCTTTGCTTTCTAATCAGCCTTTTGAAGTAAGATATTAAAATGTTAGCTGGAAATATACTTATTTTTACACATCCACTCCCCCCGACAAGTAAATACATTCAAATATCCTACAAGTGACTATTCGTGTTTTTCCACCTGCCAACATGCCAAGTTAGGGTCTAAGATGATGGCGACATATTCCTATTCTCTTTTATTTGACCCTCTTAACCAGTACTTTGTGAGTGATAATTACTTGGCTGCAAGACTTAACCTGCAAGATGAATCCACTCCTCTTTTTACCGCCCCGGAATCAAGAGTGACTAACACCTTACTGAATGGACTTGTAAGTACTTAGTAAATCAAATTGTTTGACAGATGAATTTGAAACGTAGCAAACCTATAGACAATTCAATGGTAAGATATGCTTGTATGCACCTAAAAAAACAAAATAATTATATCAAGTGGATAATGAATAATACCAGTACGTGTATAACACATCCTAAGAATGACGTAACGAGTCCGAGAATTTGTGAAATTCATGACATTACAGTAATATTGAATACACGTAAAATCAAACGGTGAGAAAGACTTACCACACCCTTTAGTCGATCACATTCATTACGAATTAAATCTCTTTCAGTTTCAATTAATGAAAGTTGATCGGTCAACGCACGTCGTTTTTCTTCACCAAGTCGCTTCACACTGTCCAATAATTCTCCTTGACGATGTTCAACAAGTGCCAATATCTCAGAAAATCGTGAGTTTATTGACTAAATATGAAATAATAAAATACACGACTAGTAATCAGATACTGAAAAAATATAAAGAAAGCTGCATTTAACTGTCATTGATCACCAGTCACTTAGACCTGACATTGAATGAACACTTAAAATTTCATATTTAACAGCTAACTGGCATAACAAGATTATTTCAGATAAATTATAGGCGTGAAAGTAACATGGGAGTTAGACCTAAACAACGCAAAGTACAACGATACTGGGAAAATAAGACGAAAAATTAAAGAAAAAGTGGTTTCGTGTTCAGAAATGAACGAAGAGGACGAGAAAAAAAGAAAGAAAAGAGTAGATAAAAAATTCATCCTAGTGTGTATGAGATCAACATTGATCGCCTGTCTCCTAAAAGTGCTTAAAAACATGGAATACTCTTAATGTTCCATATATACAAATGATAACAAGTTGACTTCCATGAGGCAATCACTTAGAAATATCAATCATTTCATTCCCGATTAGACATTAAGGAACTCTACCATTAAAAAAACCCTTGGAGAGGACTGAAGTGCTGGAAATATTGTACAGCTAGTTCAACCCAACTGCAGAGAAATCAAAACGCAACATTTATGGGAGTATCATTACTGAAGCATCATATTTAAGGGACGTTATACTATTGCTGACAAAACCAACCAAAGTCATGAAACCTACAATTTCGTAATTATAGCCCTCTTAATTGGACTTATTGGTACGCTAAAATTTGTAGAAAAAACAAATGTATTACTCTAAAAAGGTATCGTTGAACATAGTATTGAGACAGTAACCAAATGTAGCCAAGTAGTGTGATCAGTACATGTTACCCGTAAAGACAGGGTGCCATTAATAACGACTTCGCTATTTGTCTTCACTAGTAATAAGTCTTACACACTGAAAAACTCTTTAGGATGGAATAATGAGTGCCCTGTGTACACCGAATTGTACTGCTGTTTCCTAGGTGGAACTACGGCTCATTAGTATAGTTTTTCAGCTTCCAGACATCTGGTCACGGGTCTGAGACCTGCTTAACCTCCCGAGGTTTATGGAGTCAGATAGTATCACTAGCACTTAAGTAATAAGTATGACTCACTGCCAACTGCATGGAATTGCAAGTGGTTGTTGCGTAATACAGAATTATTGCTTAAACATACAAAAATAATCCACAAATAGTTAAAAATTCAAATAATGTAAAGTAGAAAGGAACCAGGTGACATCTTACCTCAACACACGAACTAGTGTTATTGGCAAGGCGCTCTAGTTCGCTTGATACAGCCTGCTGAGCACAGTTTAACTCTTGAATGCATAAATGCATTTTGTAAAGCATAATTTCTGAGCAGCGTTTCAGAGCAACATTGAAGGTTATCACATTATGGTTGAGTCCAGCATTTGATGAACTCTCGCCTGGTGTAGTAGTCTCATTATCTCCATTACTAGCTCCTACACATGATGGATCTAAGGGGTCAACAGTTTCATTTAGTGAAGTTGATATTTCTGTATTACCATTTACATAGTTTTGAACAGCATGATTACGACCTCGGCATTCACTGCAGAATACAATATCACAAGTTTCACAAAACAGCAACTCTTGAGATGGATGTATGCAACACTTGGGTACAACGTCACGACGTTGAGTTGCAAGTAGATCCAATAACTGATTGACAATAAAGGCTGGAGGGAAAGAAGCTGCGCCACCAGATGGGATAGCAATATTTTCCCGGCAAATCGGACAACGGAATGTCTCAGACTGAGCCTATAAAGATGAAAAGAAAATAAGAATTAAACGTAATATAAGACTAAAATTTGTGAACAATGCCATAAAAATTACTTGCCCAATATTAACGTTAACCTAATTAATGAAATACTCCGCAAGATGCTTACAATAAGGACTGTAAATGAATCTTCAAACAAGATTCATTGCTAAGAGTCTACCTGTAATCCCGTTAGTGCTTAATCCACAAATTAAAACGTTTCAGTCTTAATAGACTCAAACACTACACCTTATTGGACGAGTGTTGATCTGACAATTTAAAAAGGGAAAGAAACTGGCAAGAACGAGTCCACGTCCCTCCACTTTTGGACATCTGCTATGCTGGAAAATACCATACCGAAATGAAGGAAATGGTTGGTGAGTTCAAAGCTTACGCTGCACTTAAACGTGTCCACACAAAGCCACAAAACTTTCAAAATAAAAAGGATTATAAAAAATTGTGAATACTCACCTCATTAGACAGAATTCGGTCTAAACAAGATCGACAAATAGTATGAGAACAAGGCAGTAACTTGGCAGCCCGTTCATTTGAATTGTAGCCACTGAAACATGTACCACAAGTTAGGAAATTGTCAGCAAAGTCATCGACATTTATCATAACCGTTTCCACCAAACGGGATGACATCTAAACATAATCATGGAAAATAAGTTAAGGTTTATTATTAGTATGCTGATACCATGTGGTTAATATGAGCTTCAACGGTAACTAAAACGATCGAGAATGGAAACCATATTAACTCGTATTTTCTATATAAATTTTCTATACATATCATTGACTCGCAAATGTGTTATGCGCGATAGTTTCATACACCGGTTCGCACATCATTGCTGAGATTAATTCACAGCTTGAGGCAAGTGCATAACATTAATCGACTCGAAAAAGAGAGACACCAACAGTGTTTAAAAAATACAATAAAACATGTCCAGCTACTAGATGAACGTCATTAGGAGAACAATACACAATCTTATGGTATACTGTGGCTCAGTACATAATGGGATTCCCACAAAGGCCTTATAAAAAGCAAAAAGCAGAGTTAACCCTGATAAGGTTAGGATGCCGAGTATCTACTTTTAACTTTTGCGATGTTTGTCTTCGTGAAAACCACAAGAATTAGTCAGCCAATATGCCAATTATTTTCAAGAAGCTGAATAACGGCCCATTTATCATTATATGTTATATTTCAACAATCAAAGGTCACCTATGCATCAAAATAAAATGCACTAAACATTTAGTGAATCAGGGTATGATGTCCTAGGACATGATGTAGCTGCATCAGTCTGCTGAACTTTCACGGAAATTTCATAAAGAATACATTAAATAATAACCACAAAAAAAATGAATGACTAAATGAGCGTGCGTACCATTGATGAGGTCATCTCCTAAGGGACAAACTACATCCATAAGCGAAATAACCAATCAACCAATCAGGCTGACGAGAATCAAACAACGCACCATCTAAGGTAACATTCAAAATAGTTAGTTTAAGTATGTAGCCGTTCAATTGACAGAGTAGCAGATTGAGTAGCATTGTTTACTCAGAAGATGAATACTAAGGAAGGATAAAGATGAGAACCTTAAGTTTTTAAGTTCTTTCCTATCTTTTATAGTATTAACTCTCTTAAGCTTCCAAAAATATGAGGCAGGATATTAACTAAGAGGGATCATGAGAAAAAGGTGAAACATCATTTAGTTTTGAGTGTCCCTCTGTGTTGCTTTACCATTTGGTGAAAATTTGATTTATGATTGTATTTGATATGTTGTTTTGGATATCTCAGTAATCATTAATATCCTGAATTCACTGATTCACGTTTAAGATTGGTGATAGAAGTTATAAAGCCTATGTCTACCCTAAAATGTTTATAATAATCATCTGCGCTTGTCACTTTTCTTCTTGAACGAGTCGACTGAGGTCACAGACCACTACTTCTGGCAGTTGCTCCCAAGACTTAATGAATATGTGAGGGACCACTACTTCACATCGATATTACAAGATGAAAACCACTCTGTTAGGTCGATCCTCGAATTATAGATTGGTCATACCAAAGATTATATATGGCAGTTCTTTGAACTGTTTCTAAGACTTAAGAATCTGAAACACTCTCAAGCTATGGACTAAAAGTCAGTCTGAACGAAGAGTAATGTTTTCAATAAATTCTCTTCAATTCTAACTATCATAAAATGTAATATTTACCGTCACAATGACAGCGGCCTGCCGAAAGTACATAAATTGGGACTACCGCTGTGTTCCATACTAAGCACGTCTCAATCAACTTATCACAACAAAGCGAAGTCTCTGATACAGCTATCTCAGTCCCTGTGTGATCAGCTAGTGAAGAGTGGCGTCAAGGATACATTTCTGCGTACTGGTGAGATAAAAAGCTTGAACGTAAGGGAAAAATATATGGCATCCTTTGATGTTTCATCTCTGTTCATTAACTCACCTCTGGTGGCAACTGTCCAACCTATCTGCGGAAAGGAAGAAAGCTGTGTACCAAAATTCTTTTTACTAATCTGAAACAACTACTTCTTAGGTGTTCAATGAATATTCAGTTCCTGTTCAGTAATAAAATTGTCAAATAGGTTAAGAATTCCGCAACTGTAATGCCTCATTTGCCAAACATTAAAACTGATTCTAAAAATCCTGTTTCTACAGAAGTGGATACTTTCGTAATCACCAAGGTTGAACCACCCGGATTTGGTTGCCATGACGCCAGACTACTCTCTACATAACTGGAGCGATACTGTGACTGGTGAAGTGGTAATACTGAGACTAACAGGTGTAGCAACGCCTATTCTCAGTGACCTTACCAAGTAATCAAGAAGGTGAGAGAACTTAGACTCAGCGCCCCCCACCAAGGCGAACTCCTCTTCACAGATTGGGACAAGACCACTAGTTTGGTTGGTCAAATTTTCAAACTCTATAGATACAGATAGCCTGCTTATGTTTAGGTTCACATCGGATAAGGCCTCAAGTGGTGTGTGGCATAGTCACTGGGGCATGACTGAACTCAAAGTTAGTAGGGTTCTCTAGAAATCCTCGTCCGACTTCGACTTTCAGACATTTCATCAGATTTGAATGGATGGCTTGTGTGCACTTCTGCGTAACCACAGTGACATATTCGGTGAGTGCTTGGCGTTCAGCAAGTGTCAACCCACATAACGCAGGGGATTTTTGTGCTATATATCTCTCAAATTCTAGGATAAGTACAATAATTGAATTAGTGTGGTCCCAGGTAAGACATTAAAGAGTTTCCGAATTAGGATGAATACGATTGTGATGAAGAGCTTTCGAATACCACTTTGGACGTTAGCTGTCGTTTATAGAGTCTCATGGAATGGACTTCACAAAGACTGACAGAATATCACTGAAACTCGCTCAGTTCCCTCGCCCACAAAGAGGTTTTTACTGATTTCAGATTCATGAAAAAACATCTAGCCATGTGGAGCGAGAAATAAAGGTTGTTCAATGTTTGAACAACTCAAAAGAAATTATGCCACTCAGCTCCTAAATAGTAATCACGGACCAGTGAAGAGTAGTATAACTGAAAATAATCTCCAGGGGAGGTTGGTCACCCTCATTTCACGTCACAATTTGTCAGCGATATCTGCAGGTGAAGAGAGCGGAGAGCTGTGTATCAGATGCATTGTCCGGAATACACATGAATATAGTGCAACAAATCACTACAGATTTCAAAGCACTGGACAAAAACCAAAAGAACGACGAAGAGTTACAGCACGTCGTCGCTGTAAATAACTCTGGTCCCAAACCTGGACAATTACCATCCCCTTTAGATGTCGACTTGGTATACTACGACACAACAAAAGATTCACCAGACCAACAACCCATATAATTGTGAGAAAACCCATAGTGAATGATTCCTCTCGCCATCGCGCTCCTGAGAAGAAGTGTCAGTTAAAATAATGTCCTCAAGATACATTTCGCTAAACCTTCAACATGAAGTGCAGGGATTGGCGAGAGGGTGCGTATCATGCCAGAGGGCAAAGGCGAACAGACACACAATATCACTCTTAGGAGCATTCTCACAGCCGGATACCCGTTTCATCCACACCAATGTGGACTTGGTAGATCCCTTATCATGGATTCACGCGTAATATACTTTCTCCATTATATTTCCGCTTATTACAGTACCTTTGAGCCCTTCTTTCCCTCTATTTTCAACTTTCGTATGCTACGTGGAACGTAGCAGCTTGAACAACTTCACTTCTGATTTAAGTTCTATTTTGAAAAACATCAGCTGAATGCAGGGGTAGGAAGATGGGATCCCTGTAGCTGCAAAACTTGGCAATATTACGGCGAAATAGGTAGCATGGGCCTTTTTTCACCACTGACTAGCCTTGTTGGGGGCGCATGTAACAATAGAAATTTATCAAGAGGCTCAATTGGAGTCAGAGTCATTTAACAAATTTTCGAAGTTCCTCGGATCACACAGAATTGGCTGCACAGCATATTACTCTCAAACCAATACGGTGATAGAACGCTTTCTTCAACAACTTAGGGCTGCAATAATATCTCACTCTAACCCTACTCACTGGACGGAAATCCAGCCAACGTTTATGCATAGTATCCGAGAATCAGTCAAAACGATGTTCGACGTTCAACTGTAGGAGTGGTTTTCAGAGCCTAGCTCTGATAAGAACAAACTTGACCAGGATACGCATACTGATAGACTTCGATTATAAATTGCTAACCTAAGGCTGACGAATAATTAGTGGACTATATGCAAATGGCAAATATCAAAACAAGAAAAATGCGTGTAAAGAATTTTCCTTTTGTCTTAAGAAAGCAAAAAGCTACAATTTTCATACTCCTTGGAAAAGTGCTGCACTGAGTTACGTTTCCGTCAGGTGTTGATTTAAAAATGAAACCCCACTTCTTCACAAATAAAATGACGCAAGGCCCAATGGAGAGGCACTGCAGACATATAGATATTTCATCACATAGATGGGCCAGTCAATTATTCCCATAAGCAAATCATACCCCGGTGAGTACAGATAACGTTCCTCCGTAATCGATTCAAAGGGAGGAACAAACCAAAGAATAATGTTTGACACCAAAGATGACGTCAGTGGAACTAAGTCCATGGAATTCGAGGCGAGGTTTATCCTTGAAGTAGTATAATGTATTATGTGTAGCTTGTTGTTTGATATACACACATACTATAGTTGCTGTGACTGACTCAGCAAGTTCTTTTGAGAAATACAGGTTAGCTTACTGAGCATTAATATTAACTTTATTTGTATAAACTGGTGTTTACAAGAAATGCATGCCATTGTCACAGGCACGATCAGTTATGTTATAGAGTACAATCCTAAAGTATCATAAATTAATACTTTTTCAAAAGTTTAAATTGTTCGATTATTCTACAAGTAATCAGAACAGATCCTTACAAATGTTAAATTGTAAACTCTTCACTAAGGTCACCATCAAAGTCGAGCGACAGCCCAAAATTCGTTCCGTTTCCTGCTGATAGCCATGGTCAACCAGTGAACAGCATAAATTTGGGTAAGTGCTATGCTGCCAAGTGATTAAAGGCTATTTCAGGAAGAGGAGAACGTCCTGGGAAACTGCAAAATGGCATAAAATATGATTATAGCTAATACATCATTAGAAGTATATTTACAAGATAAATACAATAAGGAGGTGGGGACTCCTTGGAGTGATAGTATACATTTGCAATGTTTAACGCTAACCATAGTGGTCTAGGCATGGAAGTTATGATGTTTTCCATAAAAAAATATAGCTTTGTTCTAACATCGGTGTCGTTGCGTTTTTAATCAAAGCAGCCAGACTTTAAGCAAGCAACATATATGAACAAAGAGCAAGTACTTGCTTTAATAAAGGCCTAGATAGTTAAGATAAAAGGGAGCATAACAGTGCGTAAATGAGAAGATTATCGTGAATTAGATAAGTGATATTTCAGCGAGAAGTGAATCTAAAGATCCGGAAGATTAGAACCCGTAGGTCAAGCTGACCTGTAAGATGTCTCACGAACATTTGTAGGGCCCAAAGGTTAGCATCTTAACAAAAGCTTAACAGACTTGTAGATGGTAGGAGCAAAAGCACTTTATAAATTTATAATTTAGATCTGTACGATCCTTATTTTTTATTTTTGTTAAGGATCCAGACTAACAAAAATCTTGGACATTATTTCAAGTTGAAAACAAACGGAAGCGAGGTTGAAGTCGTTGAATTATCCTGACTGACTGATTTAATTCAGGATCACTGCTGGTTCCTTTGTGCAGTAGCGCTGTTTTTGTCAAAGGTCCAGACTAATGTCTAATTCTCCAGATGCCAAAAAATGCATGTTGCTGTCCTACTGATCGGAGCGATTCACATTTGTGACCACTACCATATCTGCTGATCAGCATGTGCCAGCCTCCCTCCTTTTTTGATATTAGGGCCGGTGTTTTTTTGGCAGTAACTGCAGTTGCAGCATCGCATTACTTTGAGCCCGTCCCAATCATACAGCATTCTGCACATTAATAGCTTTCACGACAAGTGCTTCCCATTAGGTCACCAGATACATTGATACCTTAAGACATGCTTAGCAGGATCACCTTTATACATGCATACGTGCATGTATAAAAATATTTGCTACAATCGACTGGGAAATTGAGTTTACTTTAAGAAGTATAAGGTATAGAAGTAGCTAGTAATACTGCAACTAAGTTATAGTCTACTCAGCAGAGTTAAGTGTGTAGTGGAACAATTGGTGATAAAGTTATGTAGAATGATCCTGAAGAAAATAGCTAGTTATGCTAAATTTTCATGACCGATTTTCATGGGGTATGCGTCAGACATCGAAAAGTAACCCATCAGCTTATGTTATATTAAAAATACTGCGAAATGTTATATAATTATACATTTTAGAAAAGTATGTGAGAAAAGGTATTTGTTGACTGAGTAAAGCCATTTCAATACAAAAATAGCAGTGTATTATAAATTATGTATATGTAAATTAGTGAAAGGTGTGGCTGCTAATATAACTGTTTCTAGAATTACCTACACTAACAAAGCTTATTGAAGATTAAGGAGAATGTAAAATCAGTAAATTAGTTAGACGTTCGCTGAGTAAGTTGTAGAGTGACTATATTGAAGACTGGACTGGCTTTCATTCACAATTATACCAACAGTTGTTGTTCTTTAGACGAGCTAGAATGGACATGTTAATGTCTTTGTAGGCTCTTTTTTAACACATCGGCGTTTTCATAAGATCCATTTTCAGAAGGTAGTTGGTTCCAAAGAGAGCAATATTTAATGGTGAAAAGATTTGCCTTAATGTTTTTTCTGCGGGTGGCCACCTTGAGAAGGTATTCGTGGTTTTGCAGCTCATATGATTTGATATTTGCCCACGTTATGGATGAGTTACTGTAACATTGTATCCTAATGACTTTGAAGAATAGAAATAAATTGCACTTCACTCTCCTTAACCATAGGGGTTCTAATTTCAGACGTATACACCTGTCAACATATTCCACTTGTTGGTCAAACCCTATTATGCGTTTCGTGAGGAATCTCTTTCGACCTTTTTTCTGTCTGCACACCTTAAGTTACTAAATAGAGGAGCACAATATTCAAGTTTGGGGCGGATACATGTCTTATGTATAGCTTATCTTGCTTCTCGGGTGTAAAAGTTAGGCAGTACAAAACCAGAATGTCGCTTACAGTCAGATACTGCCTTATTTGCATGATCGGAAAAGTTTAAATCCGAGTGTGTTATCCCGAGATCTGTGACAGTGTTCAGTTTTTAGAGGAGTTTACCGTATATTTATAGACACATTCTCGGTTCAGCGCCAAGGTGGCTATACCGCACTTGTTTAGGTTGGAAGCCAGTCGCCACTTTTCGCTTCAATCGCCAGATTGTTTAAGTCATCGTGGATCTTGCTTCCGACGCTCATATCATCGTACCCATAATCGTATACTATTTTAAGATCATCTGCAAAGAGGTACGGCTTGCCACATCTGATCACAGAGCCTATATCATTTATGAATAAGAGGAGTAGAATAGGGCCAAGAACACTTCCTTGTATTACACCACTAGTTATCGGCTTTGATGAAGACAGCTGGTGGATGATTTCGAATGACTGCTCTCTTTCTGTGAGAAAAGTATTTATCCACATGAGAAGTTTTCCAGTTATTCCGTAGGATTGGAGTTTTGTTAGGAGTCTGATATGTGGGACTTTATCGAAGGCCTTGCTAACGTCGAGAAATAATGTTGTTACTGAACGCCCATTATCAATGCATTGTGTAATGTAGTCAAAATAATCTAAGTGGCAAGCAATGCACGACCTTCTACTTAAGAAACCGTATTGGGATGGGGATAGTAGGTCATTTGACAGCAATACCGAATGATTTGAGTCTTTATTATCTTTTCCATTACACGTGAAACTACAGACGTGATGTTGATGGGGCGGTAGTTGTTGATATCAGCTATAGGCCCGCATTTATGGATAGGTACAATATAAGACTTCTTCCAGCAGGTAGGGTATGTCCCATCGCTTAGTGAAATTGAGTATAACTTGAGCAGGAGTAAATTCATGTCATTACCACCGTTTTTCAGCAGAATGGAAGATATACCGTCTGGACCAATAGTGTTACTAAGGTTAAGATTTGAGATAGCTTTATCGATCCTTTTTGCGGTGAAAAGTATTTCAATTAGACATTCGTCTGTTTTACATGGGAAATCCACGACCAGATCGTTCTCCAAGGTGTGTAATCTGGCAAAGTGCTTGCAAAACAGTTCATAGATCACTTCGGTGTCGTCTAAGAATACATTTTTCGGATAGGTTGTTTTGGAGTTTATTAACCTACTTTTGAAAAGTTTAGCATTTTCTCCTTGGTTATGCGGTGGCTGAATGGCCCGCATTTCTTTGTTTCTTAGGCTTATAATTTTTAACTCTTGAATTCTAGTGAGGAGGGACGTAATAGCAATTAATGATGATAAGTCATGATATCTGTAGTATTTTACTGGGTGCTGTCGTAGACTTCTCCTTAAGAATGTCGGAATATAATCGCTTTGAGGGAATCTGAAGCTAAGAATCTCCTCAGGTGCAATGACGTCATGAAGTGAGTTAATATCGCGATAAAAATTGTTAAGAATTGCGTCTAAGGACTCGTTCAAAAAGTACGAGTCCCAGTCAGTATGTGTGTGCAATCTTATAGATGTCTGGTCGGCTTCATCTCTGCGTTTTGTTTCAGGAAAGATTTTAAAAGAACATGCTACTATTTTATGGCCACTACCTGGAAACTCATGTCCCACATGTACCGTAGAGGGTGTTATTTCATACATTTATTCCCCTTAATGAATCTGAACAAAGCAAGAACGACAGTTTTTGCAGAATAAAGTGGTACCATCTTTTATTTCATTGCCTTCTCGTCAGCTGCTCACAGGCCAGAGACATCATTAAATATATCTACAAAAACAATTTTAACATACGTGCACAGAGTTCATTTTAAACGAAAATCAACCGATCAATATACGCATGCAGTAATAATATATACATATTTATATATATGTAATATTAAAACTATTCCGAACAATAATAATCATACACAATGAAAACTTTTCAGCATTACGCATTCAGATGATTGAGAGATGAAAATATCCAGTTACCAGGGCAAAGAAAGACGTATAACCGCTTCTTTCCGGAGGCATAAAATCAGGTTTCAGGCACTTGATGGAAATGGCTTCAGCAAACTTGATCGATTGATTTTTGTTTAAAATGAGCGCTGTGCAAGTATGTTAATGTCTCTGGCCTGCGAGCAGCTGATGAGAAGGCAATGAAATAAAAGATGGTACCACTTTATTCTGCAAAAACTAGTTCTTGCTTTGTTCAGACGGTGTTATGTTGTCCGTGCCCCTTCAGAAAGGACATGAATTCCTTCAAGGTTGCAGATACGCCTTTCTGACGAGTGCCAGCTAGCATGAAACCTAGGTTCAAGGCTTCCTGCCGATTGCCACCAACTATCCAGTATCATCAAATCAATGTGCACCGTGATGGCGAGCTACCTAGAATGGTGGCCACATTGCAAACCTGACTGATGGAACTCAGTCTGCACCAAAGAAAGGGCTAGACACGTCATACTAGTTACTAGTGTTCAATGAAAAAGGCTGTATTTATCAATTCTTATGCTGTCATTGGAGATTTCACTTGTTCACAAGGTTTCAGTGATCATAATCAATGACGGTCTGCATATAGAAGCTAATGTACTTAGTGTTAAGTATTTGTTAAGGACTAATCCAGTGTTTACTAGGATAATAGATAAACACTGGCTACGTGGTTTCAGTGAGTGGACAACATCTTGATAAAATAATCCGTGAGTCTCCTCTGTATACATGTTTTTAGACTCATTTACCAATATCTTTGGATCATAGGAAGACTTCAGGCATGTTTGTGAGGTGGTAGTCAGGGATGGTCTGTCGTTTGGATTGGGTAGTGACAGATACCTGTGAGATAATAAGATATTAGTATTTTAGAGATATTAGTATATGCGTTTGGTGCCGACACTGTGTCAGCTCTCTCCCGGAAAATATGCCTTGCCCTAGCTGTAGACTGTTCGCTATGCCAGCAAGGAATTGATCCGATATCATGCGTGCTATATGCATGATGCCCGGTGTTTCTGCTTCCTGATGCTGATGAAAATCCTGCCTGAAGCGGCTAGTAGGGGCAACGTTGTTGTGAAAGGTATAATCGATATGAGTATTCGGTAATTTGTTGCCAGAATAGGAATGAAGTGTTGGTATCTGTTTCGGGTAGTCTTCAGACCTTATCAAGTTTTGTGCAGACATAGGTACATGGTTCCTACTAGATACGTAAGATGTATAAATGGGTTCTGTTGGCTTATTTGGCTTTCTAAATGTAGTCTGTAGCCGATGTTTGGGGGATTTTCGATAACTTTCAGTTGACAGAATATTAGGAGGGGCTGGCTAACAATGGGTTTACGTCGTGGATGAGCAGAATAATACCGACTACCTCGCTGTGTTGTTTGTCTATAATTAGTGGTTGAATATAACTGACCTTCTGCTTGAGACCAATTAGGCCTACCTCTAGGAGCTTGGTCTATCATATTTGACTTTCTCTTGGAAAGATGGCTTAGAGGTGCTTTCGACTCTATCATATCAAAGGGCTTTCTTGCTCTGGGTTCAGTATTTAACTGTTTAGTTCTTTTTCCCCTTTCTTATTATCAACTGTTTGATGATGGCTAACAGGGTAGCCAGCACATGCTATGTAGGGTTTCTGTTGCTTGGACACCTCTGGCTCTTTAGTTTTCTTAATGGGAATGGGACGTTTGTCATAACGCCTAGAGAACTTGCTAACTTGGGTAGCTACATTCGACTGGTATTTCACAGTGGATAGATTGTCAGACTGAGGATTAAGTGAATTATAAGGAGATGGGTGGAACACCAGTGGGGTACGTTTTGATGTTTTCTGGCCATTCACGTCTGTGTCAGTGTGCAAACGATATATTTCAAAATTATGTTATCTTGATTCATCTATGTCCACCATTTCAGTGTCAGCATCATTTGGCTAATATTTGCCAGTGCCTGCGAAAATGTCTGATGCATGGGGTCATCAGGTATATCACTAGACAGAATAACGCATGGAACATAATCGACAGTTGTCCTATGAGAGTTGTCAGTATTCAGTGTTCCTGAGCGGCATCGTCTTCGGCATGGTGTTAAATCTGGTGCAACCCAAGTGTTATTGTAGGGTGATGAAGAGCCTATTATCTTACCACATTTCAAAAAATTCCTAGATTCTTCAATAGACCTGACTTGAAAAGCACAGAACATGAGTGGTTTGCAGATTTCTTAAGAAGACGCAAAACCTGACAGTCGCTTAACGATATATTACAAGCCTTTAGACATGAAGTTTTAAGTTTGACAATAGGCCCTCTTTCTGGAATGTTATAAGCCAAGACGTTATGCGAATACATAATCCTCTTAACAGCTTCCTCAGCCAAATTGTCAATTGTGCTCTCGGATTTGATAAGTGATTCATGACAGATGCTTTGGGATGGGTCACACAGTTGCGTGAGGGGCATAATGCTGTCATACTCGCTCTGTAGGTCTGCTATTGATTTCTGAATTGTCAGTAAATCATTTTTGCTACGAGCCGCATTATCTTGCAGTTCCTCCATGATATCAGATACCATAACTCTGGGTGTGTCTGATGTAAAAAGTGCAGAATCGTCTACGGAGCTGAGGCCTTCAGATGGTTGACGAGTATTAGATCTCAGTCTCTTAGCGGTACTTACACGTTTGACAGACTCAACCATTACGGAGACAAGAATTTTCACAAATTCTGGAAAAAAAGTCTCGAGGATATGAAAAACAGATAGCTGTCTTATCGAAGTATCAAAAAACGATGATAAACAGCTGCTGTAACAGTACTGCCTGGGGATAAAATCCTCAGTTCACCGTGGTTATAGAAGGTATCAAGGGGGAAATCATGCGAGTAACAGAGGGAAATTCAGCTGATTAGGGGGAAAATATGCGAGTGATAGGGGGAAATTAATCTAATTAGGGGGAAATTTTGACTCAAGCAAGGGGGAGATATGTGACATAAGAGGAGACACTGTGGGGAGTCTGGGAAAGGGGGAAAATCTCAGCATCCTCCCATTTATTGCCCCTCTTCTCTCAACGGAGTGTCCCACTTTTATCCGCCTTTTTAATACGTTGTTCACGGATTTTGTCGGATTGGGCTGGAAAATTGTCGATATATATTCATACTTATTATTATAAAAAAAGAAATTATAATAAATGACATCATCTCTAAATCTATCCCTAATCGCAGTCCTAACCTTAATGATGACCCTATGTTTGAACTTAACAGTAACCCTAACCTTAATCCTAACCCTAATTACAACCCTTATTCTAACTGTAAGTCTAACCCTATTCCTAATTCTGACCCTGACCTAACCCTAGCACTAATACTTACGTTAACCCTAATCCTAACCCTGACGAGCCATTAACACATTGCCCATGTAATACTTAAAAACGTAATCTGGGTGAAATTCGCTTACTAGTTGGTGAATATCACTGATATTTCAGCTTTGATAATGACAGGTGCCGTAATTCAACGACTAGCATTCGTTCAAGATCATTGGAGCGTTCTCACACCTGGGACGCTATTGTTGCTGTCGCCATTCATACAAACAATTATTTGTTTTCTTAAGCTGACAAAAATTATGTTAATCTAATTTTATTACAATTATTTCAAAGCCCACCTCAGTAACGTGCAATACGTATTAGCCGCAACGTTAATGCAAAGGAAAATCTACCAATCACAGTATGCACAAGTGACCTTCAAGTGCTCAGCCTCTCCATAAGACATTTGTGCCACTACACTCTCTCATGTCGAAATGGTTCAGAGCTCTTCATACAAGCCTTTTTTAATTGGTGTTAGTGGGGGAGCCGCTTCAGGGAAGGTACTTCTCCTACATGATATAACGCTTTTAGACAGAAGCATGTCAAAAAATAAAAGACGTCTTATTCAAGAAAGCAAAAGAAAAGAAAGTTGTGGTTCTCACCCTTTCATCCTTTTATCGTGAACTTTCTGATGAAGAGCGTAAAATGGCGTTAAATAGTGAATTCGATTTCGATCATCCCAGTAAGTTCTGTTATAGACACATATTTTTCACTCCACTGTTTTCATTAACTTCACTGTTAATTAGCTTAATTTGGTCGATAACTGTTTGTTGAGTTCTGTCATATTGGTTCGAACGGCAGTGTCACGGATCCTTTAAGCGCTGTCGTGCGATATTCCGATAGTCACTTTAGTTGATAACATTTTTCGTGTACTTAATGAGTAGACAATTCTACGTTTTAATGTCTACTTATGTTGACACAATCACTTGAGAAGTTCCATTTGTGGTTTGATTACATTTTGTTGAATGTTTGTATTCTTGTACGCAGCATCTTCCAATATCCAATATCGTTTTTACGAGCTAGTATAAACCAATTTGATTTCTTTGTGCTCGCCTCTTGATTGTGAGGTAGAGGTTCCTGATCTTTGGTAAACGTCTGTGTAGCTCGTCCCACCACTCGACTGTCGTAGCTTTGGTTGACTCCAACAGGAGTAGTGCTGGGGTTAATTATATGGGGTTTGTAGTATGAAGTGTGTTAAGACTGTTACTACTGTGAATGGAGTTGATCCTTTCACCAGTTAGTCTTTCGGTATCGTCGTCAATGGAAAAGAGATAATAATAATAATAGATATAATTAGTAAAGGTATTCAGACTAACAGACAGAGAAAGAATAAGAAAACGTAACAACAGTCAGTCAACCGGTATATATATATATATATATATACCAGTAATAATGATAATAATAATAATAATAATAATAATAATAGGTGTAGTTAAAGCTGTCAGGAGAGTAAGACTGAAGGGAATGTGAAGAAGTAAAACGACCAGTTTAATTGTCTACCTTTGAATGGTATATGCGATTTTAAGGGGATAGGCCATTTGGATGCAGTCCTTGTGTCGCTGCATGGTTGTCCAGCCTTCGCTTAAAGGCGTCCACAGATGGTGCCATAGCTACATCTGCCGGTAAGGAATTCCAGGGACGGCAAACCCGCAGGGAAAAGAAGTGGGAGCGCACCCGGGTCCTTGCCCTCTGATGAGCTATCCTTCTGGGATTTCCACGAGGGAGCCTATACCTACTCAATGGCAGAACACCTTTGTTTGGGTGATTCTGATCATTTGTTATTTTGTAGGCAGTAATTAAATCCCCCCTCAGGCGACGGTAACTGAGTGTGAATAGGCCTAATTTCTTCAGCCTTTCGTCATATGGTTTATTTCGGAGACCAACCACTCCTTTTGTTGCCCGTCGTTGGACTCTTTCCAAGAGGTTGGCGTATCTGTTAAGCAGTGGGGGTGCAATGATATTATGCACTTCAAGATGCGGTCTGACGTATGTTTTATACAACCTTAGAAAGAGCTCAGGAGTGAGTGCACCTAATTGTCTATGTGTGAAGTGTATGACCGCATATGCCCTCGCTACATCCCCCGTGTAATTCACGCTTGTATCCATTTTCTCCGTTAGAACTAGACCTAAGTCACGTTCCGACGTTGAGCAGGACAAGCTTTCATTGCACAGGGTGTAACTTGCATTCTGCAGTCTACAGGTGCGTAACTTCACTACTTTGCACTTTTTCAGGTTGAAAGCCATTCCACTGGTTACCGCCCAGTCTTCCAGAAGCCTTAGATCTGCCTGCAGTCTATCTGAGTCCTCCGGACACTTTATCGCCCTCCATATCTTTACGTCATCAGCGTATAGAAGAGTCGGGCAGTTTAGACGGCATGGTAAATCATTGATAAAAATCAAGAACATCAGTGGTCCCAGGATAGAACCCTGCGACACTCCTGATGACGAGCTGTGCCAAGATGATCGGACTCGATTGACCTTGGTGCAAAATTGCCTTTCAGTTAGGTAGTCCTTCAACCATGACAGAAGTGGTTTACCTAGACCTACCTGGCTTATTTTGTGTAGGAGAAGGTCATGGTAGACAGTGTCAAATGCCTTCTCAAAGTCGAGAAAGATCACATGGACAGGAACATTCATATCCCAGCATGATGTCCAATCGTCCCAAGCTGATAATAAGTTAGTGACGCAGGATCTTCCTTTCCTGAAACCGTGTTGGGCTTCATGGAGTATTTTAGACCTATCCAGATATTCCCTGATGTGATCATCAATAATACTTTCCAGTACTTTCGATACCACTGGGAGTAGAGCTACTGGTCTATAACTGGTGGGATTTTGCCTATCCCCACCCTTGAAGATCGGAGAAAGGATGCTTCTTTTCCATTCCTTTGGCAGTTTCCCCGATTCCATGGAGTGTTGGAACAAGTCGCATAAAGGCCTACAGAGAGCTTCGGCGCACTGTTTCAGAACAGATGGCCTGATGTCATCACAACCTGGGAACTTCCCAGGTATGAGTCGCTGCAGCTTTCTCAGTACTATTGCAGGGTTTATTTGAGGGGTAGCTATTTGGTCTTCCTCCTGTGAAATAGTCATGCCACCATTTTGGTTCGTAACGGTAATACCCACATTGCTGTTTGGCGAAGGCTAAACTGAATGTTTCAGCCATCTCCAGACTAGTGAGATATTGACCGTTTTGGCCTACTAAGGCGCAAGCCCCTTGGTTGGTTGGTTTCCTTTCCGACATGAATCGGTACAAATTCTTCGGCTTTGCCAGGAGTTTTTTAGCAAGGTTAGCCTGGAATGACCTTCTGTCCCTCCTGACTCTTGCATTGCACCGGTTCCTAAGTTCCAGGTATGCATCATGGTCGATCTGGTTTTTAGATACGCGCCACGTAAACCAAGCCTTCCTCTTTGCTTGCAGAATACGCTGCGTGCCTCTCTTTAACCATGATGATTTTCTTTTGGGCTGTGCTGTGACTAAAGGGACGGTATCCGAGTTCGCTGTATGAATAATCTTTTTTACCGCTTCCCAGTGTTCATCCACAGACAGCTCATCCCATACTAAGGGCCAGTCTGCATCGGACAAGAGCCTCCGCATTTCAGCGTAGTCAGCCTTGCTGTAACACAGACATGGTTGCGTAGCGTCCCACTGCAAGTGCTCACGGAGAACGAGGTCGAAACCTATGACTGCATGGTCACTACTTCCTAGAGGAGTCATGACCTGGACCTTTTCGACGAGTAGTTGGTCACTAGTTAGAATGTAGTCTAGTTTTGATGACTTTCCACTAGGGCCCCACCTAGTGTCGTCTCCAACATTCTCAGTCAGTCCCGTGTCCCGAATAGCCTGAGTAGATTTCGGCCAAATTTTCCCTTAGCATACCCCGAGCCAAGGTTCAGTGATGGGGCATTGAAATCTCCAGCAATGGTGATTTGGTCATAGCCCAAGTCTCGTATCCCTGTGATAGTGCTGAGCAGTAGCTGATTGTGCTCTGCCCCACAGGTGGGAGATCGGTAGATGCCACCAAGTAAATGCTTGGTGTGGCCTACGGTGAAATGACACCATATGGAGTCTGGGAGTTCAATAAGTGGTGGGTCCGTTGCGCGAACATATTTAAGTTGCCTATCAAAGTATATGGCAACTCCCCCTCCTTCCTTATTATCCCTATCTCTCCTGACCAAAACCATATCACCTATACTGATTTCATTATCGGCGATAGTAGGGGTTAGCCATGTTTCGGTGAGAATGATTATTTTCAGTTGTAGGTGTGCTTGGAGATTTCGGAGTTCACCTATTTTTACTCTCAGCCCCCTCACATTGCTATACAGGCAGCTGACAGTGAGTCTTACAACCTCAGCGTGTTGTGGGGTAGTTGACGTGAAGATGTCTGCTGGTAGGGAACTTATTGTTGGGACTAGTTGGCCAGTTCCGATGGAACCGGCCCATTGTGGTTTTTTCCCTTGGATTTAGGCAGGACACTTGGGTGGCACAGACTGTTATTCTCAGAACTGCATCACTCGAGTGTCACTGAAGCTTGGGGACGTATTAAAGCCTCCGTTTGCTGCCTCCTTATGGTTCGAGGTCTGCTTTCGCAGCATCGGATGTGTCCTCCCAATTTCCCCTTGATCTCATACCACCGTTGAAGTGTTATGGCCAACTGCTCTGGGGAGTTGAATGTGACACTAAGCAGCTTTGGGGAGCTAATCAGTGTGAGATGAGCGGGGTGAGGTAGTCGGTAAACGGAGATGGCTCCAGAAGCGCCAAGGGCCATCTGAGACGACAGCCATCTCCACTGCTGTACGTCATGCATGTGTTTTTCACAGGCAGTGCCCGTTTCCAGCTCCGGAACACCGTGCACTACCATAGAGGTGGAAGGCAAAAGTTCCGGTGACTCCCTTGCCATTTGTCTGACAGCCCATGGTCTGTCTTGTCTCACCCTTATGTTAGAGCTTCTGTCGATGGCTAGTACCTGAGCCATCAATAGTACCTTTTCGGCCTCTTCGGCAGAGTCCAGTGTAACCCGTAATGGGGGTGGCTTACCTTGAGGTGTGTGGACACCCCTGTACAGCCTGCACAATTTCACTGAATTAATATTCAGACCTAGTTTATTGCACAGGTTGGACCACTGTTCCTGATCAAACAGGGCCCGCTGTTCAAGCAAGCTGTCCTTGCTCACAGGTACGTTAAAGAGGATGAGCGAATTAGACCGATTAACCTCAGACTTAGGTTTGGCCTTTGGCTTCTCGTATTCCTTTGCAGCATCAGCAACTTTAGGCTTCATCGGGTTCTGGCCAGCCTTTATTGTGTTGCCAAGCTTGCTTGTGGATGCAAGTGGTGCTTCTCTAACTCTATCTTTCCTTAATGTTTTAGGTCCAACCTTGTGAAAATTGGCATTTTCGGTCAGTAGGACTGGAGTGTCCTTCTTACTGTCTATGCCAAGTTTTGGCAATGTGATGTTAGCAGGTGGGGAGCTACATAAGACCGTGTTGGGACACAAGGGCGGCGTGAAGTTTCTGCTGACCGCAGACACGCTCTGTGTGACTACACCAGGGCGACAGAGTGGACAGATGTACCAAAACCACGGGCACGGGTTATTTCTCATAAACTCGTAGTATGATTTCGGTACCTCTTTGTCGCAACGGTAGTGCACCCACCGTTTGCAAAAATTGCATTCGAAAGCTGAGTCAGCTTTAGAAACAATGATATTGCACGCCTGGCATTCGTCTCCCTTACTTGGTGACGCCTTCGAGGTCTTATGATGTCTTGAGCGTTTCCTTTTAGGTTTGTTGTACTTCACACATTGGCTTTCAGTTGGTGCAGGTGTAGTATCCTGTCCTACTAGTATTGCCTGCGCCGTTTCAGGACTAGACTGTGGCAGTGCAGGCATAGTATCAGGACAGACGAGTCCTACACGGGTCTTTAGGATGGGTATGCGACTTTGGGTTGGTGTCCCTGCGTTTTTGCCTTCTCTGACTGAAGCCCTTGTGACTACAGAGTAAGGTGTTTTGGTGCCATTTCTAAGGTTACTTTCTACAGCCATATTAACTATCGCTAAAACTTATGCTGTATACGAATAAGAGTGCAACAGTATCTACCCACAAGAACAAGAATAAGACTGAAAAAGGACAAGACAAGGAAAAGAAAAGGTTTTCGACTTTACCTAGTACTTATACTGATTGTTGTCTGTTGGTGGTGTTGCCCAGGAATCTTCATCACCTCTGTTTTCTCTATGTTCACCTGAAGTCCTATCCTTGATGCTTCTTCTGCCAACTTGTTGCTTTTCGCTTGCATATCTTCTAGTTTGTGGGAAATCAGACATATATCATCGGCGAAGTCCAAATCCTCCAAGTTTTTTGTGTGAGTCTATTTTATGCCTGTTTCTTCATTGCCCTCTGTTTGTCGCATTATCCAATCTACTGCAATCAGGAAAATCATTGGCGATAGTAGGCAGCCTTATCTTACTCCTGTCCTCACTTCGAAGGATTCCGTAAGTTTCCCGTTGTGGATTACCATCAAAGGTGTACTAGTAGACTTAACCTTAAGTGACTTCAGCGACTCAGGGATTGACTTGTTACCAGGGAGCAACCTCGTTGACTTAGAATGTTCAGATGATATAGTAATCCTCCTAGGTGAAGACACTGAAGAAATAGAGCACAGTCTTCTGAACACCTTGAGGAGCAGCAATTTTCGAATGTTTGGCATGCGATTCGCTCCTGCTGTCAAATGTAAGATGATGCTACGGGACTGGACTACATCGACTTATAGCTGGTTTAAAGATGGGGTGTGAAGTGGTAGAGCATGTTGTTGACCGTTTCACTTATTTTGGGAGTTGCATCAGGCAGCTCCAGCGGGTTGATGGCTGACGAAATCTCAGCACGAATACAGAAGACTCGTTTGGCATATGCCAACTTACACCACCTCTGGAGTAGTTGTGATGTTCGGCTGTCGATCAAAGGATGTATGTACTGCTCAGCAGTCCGCTGCGTCCTCTCTTATGGCTGGCTGTGAGACATGGCCATTGGAAATGGAAGGCATGAACAGCCCGACTATCTGTCTTTGATCATAGGTGCCTGCGTTCTATTTGCCGTGTTAAGTGATATAATAAGGTGAGTAGTAGTGAGGTTAGGCTTCGGTCGAGTGGTAGGTAGGTAAGGAGGTGAAATCTGTCGACGAGTTTGCAAAGTTACACCTATTGAGATGGTTAGGACATGTGTTGCTACGCATGCCTAACCATCACCTTCCTCGGCAATGGGCAATGTTAGCTGAAATAGAATGGATCAGGTTGGAAAATGATTAGTGGTGGTTGATATGATTATGAGCAATAAATTGTGCTCGAAACGTTATTAGTAAATATTACTGTATAACACTGTGAGACTTTATCAAAATAAATTTTACCCACAATTGAATTATACTCTACCACAGTGCACAAGTTCTATTATTATATCAGAGCTTGTAGTGGTCAAGTGAAAACATAGTATCAGGTAATGAAATTCACAACAGTCAGTTTACGCCATTCAAGCAGGAAGGTGTAGACTTCCTGACCGGTTGGGGTCCTTGTAATGGTAAGAACCAATGGCTGAAGACTATTGGTGATATGGCTCGAATTCGTTCGCAACAGCTGGTTCGGATGCATTCACTCTTTGTGATATATAACATCCAATAAAATTCTATAGCTGTTCCGTATTACTGTTCTTTTTGCCTCATTTTTCTGTTTATTATCTCTCTTTACGCTCTTCTGTTGCTTTGTGTGCTACAGGGAGTGTGGCAACTCGAACTGCTGCACATCTATGCAAAGTCCTGTGTTGAAACCAGTCAGTTAGTCACTTCGATGACTCTTATGTTATTTTTAACTTCTTTCTAATTGAGTTAAAACTAGTCGTATGCATAGGTGTCCAGCTGCATTCATCGATGAAGATTCGTAGTTCCATTTTAGATTAGTTTATTCTATAAGACAGTAATACAGTATTACTAACTAGTAGACCTTTTGAGCATTATTTATTGCTCATAATCGTAGGTTAACACGGTTGTGATCGGTACCTTTATCTTTACTAAAGTTCACCTAATTAAGGAAGTTTTAAAACTTTCTAACCGAATTGCTTCTTACGTAAACCTAGAGGTTTTTGTTCGCTTACTCACATTAGATATAACAGCATAACAAGTGTAAGATAAGACACGAGTCATTCGATAAAGCTCTAAAACTCCGTCTATTTACATAGCTAGGACGGGCTGTGAGTGTCATATTACATGATCTCCTTCAGCTCTCAATCTTATCTGAAGTATAATGAGGTTGGAAAATAGTATGATGCCAGAGCTGAAGGTAGTACTAACTCAATAAGTCAGTGACTGTTGGCCTGAGCCTAGTATAGAGAGATACAGACTGCTTGGCTCTGATGTCGTCTAAATGCTAAAAGTCAATGGGTGGAGATTATTAAGGACCTAGCTCTGAAGCGTATACAATGAAGCATATGCTAGTACTCCTAACTATCTTTTAGATTGTGGAAATACTCACTAGTTTTCATTTGATGATTCTCTCATGAAAATCCTCCCCAATTGTATTTCCATTACATTTATTTTCTCCTCTTTTTCGAAGTGTGGCGTCTAATATTTTTTTGCATGTTTATCTCATTGTTACGCCAATCTCTAGTGACATTAACGTTTTGTGCACTATGCACTTACTGTTTGCTCATTGACACATAGTGTATTAATTGATTTCCATATTTGCATGCGAATTATCCTTATCTCTATCTCCTCGCTCTTGTGTATGTTTAATTTTCACTTTATTTGTTAATCTTCTCGGTTGATTAATTTGTACCTTAGCATTTGTTGACTATTTTTCACCAATTTACTGTTTGTAAAATCTCTTGCAACTCGTTGGCTGTTTCTGATATTTGAAGAGATGATTTTTCCAATGGAATCACTGCAATTGATTCTTATTATTAGCTTCACTTCTTACCTTTACTTCTATCTTTATAGTCCAAATATCTTAGTTGATCGACTGTTATGTTGAAAACACTTTTTTTTTAAATGGTCAATGTTCACCAATGAAAAACTGACACCTAACACCCTATAACTTGTAATTAAACAAGCGTGTGCAATAATTTAGTAAGAACAAGTGATTTGTCCCATCTCTATAAAGGTTGGGTAGAGTTCGGAAAATTGACTTATTTTTTTAAAGCTATGTGCTATCACAGTGATATGGTAACTAGTTAAACATTCGGTCTTTGCCTTCATTCATTTATTTTCATAGCAACTTTCTTGACACTTACGCTTGAGAGTTGGAAATTGACATTGAATTCAAGGGGTTCCATACTATGCATGTTAAATTTCATGCTATTTGTTCGTTTTAAGTCCTTTTATTCTTTTTCACTGAACAAATTAAAGTAAGCCTGATGTGTTCATGAAGAATTGATTAACTAAGGGAAAGTAATTAATCAGTTTTTATCTTAACAACTAGTATATTTTACCTTTCTTATATGTTATTCTATTTTCACTTAATTTGGCTTAGATTCATTTGATTTCAAATATTTGGCCGAGGTTTTAAGAAAAATCAAACAAAGGGAACCGGTAGTCCTTCATACCTACGATTGTTCTGCTTATTCTAGGTATGAAGTTAAAATTATCATTTCTGTTCTTAGTACTCCAGATGTTCAAGAAATCCCAGAAGATGTTGATGTTGTAATTGTTGAAGGAATATTAACATTCTATCAAAAGGAAGTTCGAGACTTATTTCATCTGAAAATTTTTGTGGAGTCTGATGCCGACACTAGACTTTGCAGGAAAGGTATGAGTGCATTTTCTTGCAGTGTGTTCATAAAATTATTATAGTTTTGAGAGATGTTTCCACGAAAGGTCGTCGATTGGAATCCGTGCTCGATAGTTACTTTAAGTACGTTAAACCGGCATTTGAGGAGTTTTGTTTACCTGTAAGTTACTTTTAAACTATGAATTTATTGAAGCTTTCATCATTATCTAGACCAGTCAGCTAGTTCATATTTATTTACATTGTATTTTATCACATTAACGCAGATAATTTCATTCCAGGCCTTTAGAATCTTATAGTGGTAAAACTTCATTTCTTAATTTTTTTCGTTGGCGTCTATTTTTGGTTTCGACGTTATTTTTTGTTTCTTGGGTAGTTTACAAGGAAAACAAGATGCTTTAGTTTTACGAAGGTGTTCTGGCTAATATCAAGCCAGATTCTCCCATAAAACTTCTGCACTAAACACTTGTGGCCTGCTGTTTTAAGTAATTTTTACTTCTGTGCGCTTAGAGTGGTATACTGAAATGAAGTAACTACTAAACCATTATTTTAAGTTACTCTTTGACGATCTGGTCGTGCTGTGTAGATTTTCTTCTCGGGGATGAGTCTCCTATGCGGTTTGAAAGTTCATTTGTCTACATTACATAAAGACTTCGTGTAATCATCCAAGTGAAGAAATGTCATGGAAAAAATAGTATAATTTTTATGCTGTTTGACGTAAGTTCTCTTAAGGTAAGTCGTTAAAGAGGAGTTCAGATCTAATAACAGTGAGGTAATAAGTAGTGCTACATTCTGTCCACTGTACTGATACAACATGTGAGTATCTTTCGAGTATGTTGCACAACCACATCAAGTCCGACTTTGAGCTCTACCTCCTGCTAACACAATCAATATTTATTTCCCCATGGAAGCTATTCAGAAAATTAGTTTCACAGGTGATCCGGTAGGAGGGCTTCGTCTTCTGTTTCTGAAAGCGTTATTGAAGGTATAAGTCTCCAAAGGGATCTCTATGAAGAAAGCACCATTGGAAAATTGATTCAATAAAAACTGTCGTACTACATAATATCATCTACTGATCTTTATATCCACTACTTTCTGTTTCTTATATTGACATGGAGTATGTGAGCTTTGTCAGGTTAGGCTCCCGTAGAGGTTTTTTTGTTTATACTTCAGAGGAACATTTATCGTTACTATACTACAGGGGGAGTGATCATAGGGTTCGATATGCTAGAAATCTTGTTCTTTTATCTTAAAGTTTTACAAATGTTATTGTTGGCATCAACATTGCTACTATTATTGTCGAGCTTATTTACACTAAGGAGAACAAAAAGAGGCAAAACGCGGTCATTACAACCAATGTAGCATCTGTGTAGTAACTTTTCATCTTCCTGTTAGGTATACGTAGGTACATCATATTTGAAATGCCTTAGAACAAGGATATGTCAGTTGGAAACAGTCACTCATGTTTGCTGTCATATAATAATATATTATTTTATTGTCCCTTGGGTTCCGAGTGGAACATAGGCTTCAACAACACATCTCCACTTTGTTCTATTTTCTGGCGTCCTCTTCAGCTGGGTTCACGATTGTCCATAGTCTCTCATCTCTTCTTCGCACTATCTCCTCCATGTCACCCTAGGACGACCCACTCGTCGCTTCCCAGTTGGATTCCACTCGAGGGCCTGACGCGCGATATATATATATATATCCTGTGATTTCAACATCAAACGGTGAAACATAGCCTGTTCATATGTCTGGTGTACAAGTAAATTATCCAATTCAATTATTTAGATTTTCGCCCGTTTGTAATGTGTATCTAATATGTGGTAGTGTTCTTGTCAGAAAAAGTAACGGTTACTATTTCATTTCCACTACTTTTGCAGTCAGTGTAACGATAAACTAGGCCTTCCAACACAGTAAATTCGATATTATAGTTTGCCTTTAAAAACTTATGAAACTTGACTTCCTTTAACCAATTAATGTGGTTTAACTAGCTATTCAGGTTGAAAACAATAATATCTTTACAATGACGCACCTGTTAATGAAGCGGTTGATGGAATTAGGAGATAAGATTGATGCGCAAAAGTGTACCCAGCTCTTAAAGCAACAATTATTCGAACAAAATACAAAAAACTCACCACAGTTTTGCTACTACCTTAAGTTTTTTTATTGTTAAATAATTAGTCATGTGCGTATAATGTAAGAAAACTTGAGTCGCGTTTATTAATCTAGTAAAAAACTGATATCTAGGTAACTTTAAACAATGTATATCTTTTATGAGTAACTTGTTTTTAACAAGTGTATTTTTTTAAAAATACTTTTGTTCAGACTAAGAAGTACGCTGATGTGATTCTACCTCGGGCTCCGGATAATCAAGTCGGCGTGGATTTAATTACTGAACACTTATTACAGGTAGTTAATGAAATACCTTTCATAAGTAACCCTCAACAATCTGTACCACGTGTTAGAAATCAATCAGAATCATGTCTAGGCTCAGTTAGACCACACTAATTATCCAATATTATCAATTCATTCACATGTATCGAGATATTTGTACATACTGTGTGTAGTTTATTTACAAATTCATCATATCTACCGCTTGTAGTTACATGATCTGATATATTTATAAAACACAAGTGTTATTTTCCACCTCAGTTGATGTATTCACTTGTACAATTATTTTATGAGTTCTCTTTTGTTCTCCTATTTTTATTTTTTTTGATTAGATGCTTTGTATTAACTGATTATTATCTGTTATTGTTTTATGAAATTCCAGTTCATTTGCGTTGATAATAAAAATTAGTTTCTCGCATTGATGTTTTTTCTCTTCATTTGTTACAAAAGCATTATGTTCGTATAAGTGTGTGAAGTTCCATGAAATGCTTCGTTTTTACGTTCGAAATAAGTGGGATATATATAAGGGTTAGGGGAGAAATAAAAGTGACTTTCACTTTATCACTTATTTACAGATTAAAATAACTTTTGGTAATTACAGATAGTGAGCCCAAATAGCTCAGTGTTAACGTCTCAGACTCTGCAGCACTAGGTGACACGAGTTTGAATCTCAGAAGGGACATCAGGTCCTTCAAAGTTGCAGATACGCCTTGCTGACAAGTGCTAACTAGTACGAAACCTACGTCTAAGTCTTCCTGTCGATTGTCTCCAACCATCTAATAGCAACTTACCCTTTTTAATGAGTCTGTGGCACAACGGTAGAATGCTTGCCGACCACCCATGTGGTCCGGGGTTCGATCCCCGGCCACAGACGCACTCCTTTACCTCGCTAAGCCAGTAATGAGATTGGTAAAGGGGGAAGGTTGGGCATTAGGCTAGCAACCCTATCCCGTAAAAATAAACACCACTGCTACCGAAACTTCAAGCCTCTTGCTTAAAGCCATATGTTCCTCTGAAAACGTAAAGGAACAAGAACAACCGTGAATACAGATAGTCAGCAGGAACAAATCGATACAATCAGTGTAATCGTTTTAGCCTGTCAATACAATGTATCTGCAACAGCCAGAATATCTATATCCACTTGTGGGTTAAAATCCTCACCATCGGATGTTTCGATACCACAGGCGTTGTTACTGAGCTATTGTTGGAGTGCCTACTGAAGACATACATTAGTAAAATTGATAAAATGGTTGATTATTGGCATGCAACTAATTACATCCTTGTTCCTATATACCAATCAAACTCTGTGAATCAGTTAGCGGATATACCATCTTGACTACTAGTACTGGCAATCGTAAAATATAAACCCATGGTTTGCAGTCTCTTACTTCCAATCACTTGACATCAAAGTGCACCGCAACGATAATTCTATTGTGGTGATAGCATTGTATCTTAGTAAATAACATATCTAGCGAAAACCCACCGTTTAGACATTTAGAGGACAGTAAATTGAGCGAAAATGTACTTGGTTTTCATTTAGGTCGTCGTCAGTGGCTCTACTATAGCATGTATAATAATTTTAATGCAATTTAGAATTTGGCGATCTAGTGATGATAAGTTTGCTGACTATGATTAGTCAGTGTCAACAGGGGAGATAATTAACGAAGAAAATTAATGCTACAATAAGAGAGTAGAAATATTTGTGTAAATTAAACAAGTGGCTATATCTTCTTTAAAAAAAGAAGAATAAGTGAGTGATCAGACGGACTACGTAAAAAAAAACAATTAAATGTGATGTATGCGGAATAATGTGATAGTTCAAACAATAATAACTTGTAAATGACATAGGGGGAGGAATTATCAGTTGTTACATTGATGTAATGACAGCCAGAATAAGGAAAGTGGCTGTAAGAATTTTTCTGAGCCTATAGTCGGCTCCCTCAGCTGGATTCCGATGGCTTCTTCTGTATGTTGAAGACGAAGTCTTAAGGCAAGATTAATATCGCTTGATTGCTATAGATAACTTCAAATATTTTATCAACATCCACTTTAAGATAAGTATCTACAATGTGTCCTAAAACAGAGCTACGAACAGAATTTGTTTGTACCTTACTCAACCATTCAAGATGACTGAGAATCCTATGGTGCGAATTCCTAATTGTGTGCTCTACGTAACTAGGTTCATAAGTGAGTCGAACTGGTCAATTTAGGTGGTTTATTCTTATTTCTCGAACGTGAAATTGTTTCAGTTATGAAAAGAAAACCTGATTTTTTTTTTCATTGTATGTTCTTTTTACGGTAATCTTTAGGCATATTATTATTTTATCGATTATATCACCAGGAAACTGCAGTTTAAGGAACGAGGGCTTCTCTGGAGCTGCTGGCATAACAGCCTACCCTGGTGATATATTCATATTTTTATCTATGGACTTTCCTGGATCTCCATTTTTATTAAGTAATTATCCAATTATCTTGAGTTCTTTATTAAAATAAATTAAGACAGTCATTAAAGCAGATTACTCTAGCTCTGTGAACCAAACACCTTACTAAATTGCGTTTAAACTTCAAAAGCACGAAACTCAAGAATGAGTATACTGACCAGTCGATGTAGACTTTCTACTTATACTCCTTATTCAGTTATTCTAATGTAGGAAGAATTTAACCAGATCCCCCAAGTATTGTGTGTGGGTTCATTTTACACCTATCTCCTCGTTGTCCGCTGTCTGTTGCATTATACAGTCTACCGTAATCAGGAAAATCATTGGAGATAGTAAGCAACCACTTGTCTTACTCATGTCTTCAGTTCGAAGGATTCTGTGAGTTTCCCGTCGTGGATTACTTGGCATGCAGCATTGTCGTACAACTGTTGGATGAGATGTATAATTGTTGGCTGCACCCCGTAGTAGCGAAGTAGTTGCCAAATCACCTGTCGATCGACGCTGTCGAAGGCCTTTTCAAAGTCGATGAAGTTGAGGTAGAGAGCTGACTGCCATTCCAAGCTCTGTTCGATGATGATACTTGGTGCTGCGACAAAGTCGTAAGTTATTTTCTGCACCTTTGCCAAATAGGAGTATCCCTTCTTCCAGATAGCCAGTTCACTATTTAAGCTATAGTCAATAAATCTTCAAAACATCAGTTATTTGTCTTAAGGTACTTCCCGTTGATTGATTATGTTGGACTGAAGTTCTCGTCCTCTGTTGACCTATCAACAGAAACAAATAATAAACGATATCCATTGTAAAAGAGGTGGTTCATGTGGCCTAGTGGATAATGCTTTAGCGTTTGAAATGATGAGGACAGGGTTCGAGTCTGAATGGGAACGCCATCATCACTCACTGGGAATGCAGGTGTATTCAGTGACAAGTCCCAGATAGGACAAAATGCGCAACCTGGATTCCACTGCTAGTCACCACCGACTAAAGTAAATCATGTTTTTTAACTGCATGAAATGAATAAGGCAATGAAGTTTTTTTTAGGAAAATGAATTTTTTCCACAATGAAGTTAACAATTAAAAAATCAACTAGTCAACGTTAGTTATTCCAGAATTTACTCCAGTCGTATCCACTTGTTTTATCAGCCATCTTAATTTTTAGTTATTTCTTACACTAAAATCTCGTCTTAGTAGAAAGCTAATGATACTGCGTCTGTTTATAGTTATATCATCACGGTCTTAATTAATTATACTTATTGTATGTGAATATCGATCAGCAGAAATTTAAATCTCTAGTCTGTTTTACATAGCATTTCTTTACTATACTCAGATTTGTAGAATAAATGAAGCATTAATAGTTATATCTCCGCTACTATTATTTCAACTGTTAATTGTATTATTGTATGCGCGGAATTATTGTAAAATATCCAATTATCTAAACTAATTATTATTTTCATCTGTAATGCAGAAGTATTCTAAAAGAAATTCACAGTCAATTTCCGATAGTAATACAAATCAAGAAGAGGAAAAAGAGAAATTACTTCATTCAGAACCGTTGAATAAACAACCCAGGTTAACTTTATTAAAACAGAATTTATTCAACAATAAAGATACTGATCACCAGCAGCTGAAACAACAAGGAGAACAACTCACTGTCACTGATAGTTCAAAAACTGACGACCTTGAAAATATTAACCGCAATGATGAAACATTTTTACATGACCATGGAAATTATATAAAGTCGAAACTCAACGAAAATGATATACTCGATACACTGAAATCTTTGTTAACTTGTTCTGTATGCTTAGAAATAAGAGATCAGACGAATCAATGCCCAAATGGACATTTAATATGTTCACAATGTTCTATACAACTATTACAACAGTCAAGCCAAACAAATTTAGCTAAATGTCCTAGTTGTCGTGTTAATTTACAGCATAAATTACGTAGATGTTTACTAGCTGAACAAATGACTGCTGAATTACCACATGAATGTCATTACTGTTATAATATTATACCACGTAGATTAATTAAACAACATGAATATGAATTATGCCCAAATCGTTATGTAACATGTCGTTATAATCTTGTTGGATGTGTATGGAAAGGTAAATATGAAGATTTAAATTCACATATTTTAAAATGTGATTATAAACAAAAAACTGTTGAAGATGTTGAATCTAATCTGGTGAGAAACTTAATTCATTATGAATTATATTTAATGAATGAAATACAATTTAGTAAAACATTATCAACTAAATTAAGTAATTATCCAATGGGATTAAGAATTGTACAAAAGCAAATTGCTGCATTCCGTAATGATTCATCAGACGTGAACGCTAATTCTGTTAATTATCAAGCAAATAACACAACAGTTCTGTGTAATTTTAAACGTTTGACCGTTGAAGTTCACATTAACTGTGAATTAAATAAGCTGGACTACTCGATTAAAACAAAGTCGAATAAAACAACGGATTTTCTTATATGCTTGAATTCATTCAAATGTGGAGATATACTATTTAATATAAACGACCAGCTACACTCAGTACATTTCGATGCATTAAATAAACAATCATCTAGTTATACTGCTGATATATTAATGAGTAATGCATCTCCTAGACTTACTAACAATGCTAATAATGATAGCAGTAAAAATCAGTATCAATACACATTTGACGATTTATCCATAGATGTTTATCGAGATCAAACTATGTTGGATATTCTAAGTCAAAATAACTGTATTTTATTAAATTTCCTATTATTTGTTGAATACAAAGATCCATTTGAAATCCATATGTATGAAAATCAAAGTGTACGCCTTAATGAACCATTAAATGTACAAATGAGATTTGAGCATGCTAATGGAGATCATCATGCACATGCATACAATAGTCCTCATTCTGACAGTGGTATAACTAATGAAAATGACAATAATAACAATACAACAACAACAACTACTACTACTACTCCAATGACAGATGTGACTGTTACAACTCCACAAGATCAATTAAGATTAGGTACATGGACAAGGCTTTTAGGATTACCAACGAGTAGTCTTTTACGACCAATTTTAGGTAGCCTATTCTCAAATAATACATCAACTACAACAACAACTACAACATCTTTATCAAGTACAAACCGAAATCGTGATACAATGAATGGGAATATTGATAATTTAAGAAATCCGATTATAGTTACACTTACCAGAGTATCAAATGGTGGTGGTACTGATGACTATGGGGATGATACCATACAACAGAATAGTATAATAACAGATAATCTAATGGTAAGACATTTAGGTCTGATAAGAAATGAAGTTGATGAAGAGGATAATGACAACGAAGATGATAGTGATGATGAAGAGGAAGAGGAAGAAGAAGAAGAAGCAGAGGAGGATGAGGATGATACTTCTGCTGCTGCTGAAGATGATGATGATGATGATGAGAATGAAAATGAGGGAGATGAAGACAATGAAAACGAAGACGAGGATACTAGTAACAATGCAGCTGGTGAAAATGATGACTCCGACAATGAAATAGATATTTCTAATCAAACATTAGAAAAAAATAATAATGCACTTACCGGATTCGATGATGACGGTAATAATAATAATAATAATAATAGTGTCGACAATCATGAAGAAAGTGACTGCTTGACTGATAACATTTCCAGTCTTCACTATGAATCAATCAATACAGGACAAGTTGTTAAACAAACTAAGTCAGAAATGGAATTACAAAACCCAAATAATATTTCACATGTATACAATAATAACAATAACAATAATAATAATAAGTCCAATGAACGTATCAATATTTCTGTTGGACGTAAACGTTCAAGAGATAAAAGTATAAACTCTAAAGATTTTTATTGTTCTAATTGTAAAAAACAGTGTTCATCTGACCAAATATGTATTTCGAAAACTGAATTAATCAGTAGATCTAATTATTTAAAAAACTGCTGTGAAAAACAATTAAGCGAACATTTGAAAAGACCCAATTCAAGGGGGAATAATCCTGTGAAAAGAAGAAATATGGAACTAGATACAAATAAAACTAGATGGAGAGATCAAGGCATAAGGAACAGAATTAATTATCTCTTACCTGTTTGGTTAAAAAATTGTGTCACACTGTTTTCTAATTTTTCACGATATTTCCTACGTAATCATATGATTAGAAAAGAGAAAAAACTGAAGAAAAACAGAGATAATTTTATATTGGATAATTCACAGAATAATGCAACATCAGAGGCTAACAGCCTTCAAATTAATGAAATGGAATTAAGTGAAACTAGCAGTTTTGATATACCAATAAATAGATCTATTTCTGATAACTATTGTAAAGAATGTTCTCAGGTAATGAGTGATACAGATGACAACAGTAAATGTTTCTATAATTCCACTGAAACTAATCAAATAGAAGGAAATTCTAAACTAACAGACTATCAATACTCTGATCATAGTCAGCTATTGCCTACGACTAGCACATCATTCAATTCAGCCGGACAAACATATCCAACATGTATAACAAGTAGTGGAGTGTTTCCATGTAAGAATGTAACCTCTGATATAACTTCATCATTTGGTGAAAGTGCAACATATACCTATGAAGTATGCGATTTCAATGTTTCAAATCCTAATGTTAAAAGCAAACGAAAATACACTAGAAAACCTAAAGTAACTGTAGTGAAGAGTCAAAAGCATAAAAGTCGTTCTATAAGGAGAGCATAATCCTATTCATCTTTACAGTATCCTTTTTACCTTATACTGAAGAAAAGAATTACAAAATATTTTTCCATGTATCACCCTACGGAATATATATATTGAGAGAGAGAGAGAGAAAAACTAGCTTATCGTATTTCTGATTAGTAAATATTACTGCTCAAACTTAGTTAGTTAACTTTTCTGTGTTCATACAACACCACCAACCAGTAAAGTTAATGTGAAAATAATGAATTTCCTGAAGATCTTTGTGACTTATGTTTTCACATATAAACGTATGTGTAAATTCTAATTTTGTGCTGTAAAACATTATTAGAATGCTTATAATACTTTAAGGGTATAAAATAAATTAGTAAAAAAAGAGAAATACCTCTTATTGATTATATAATCAGAGAAGGTTTTATTCATTTCATTCAATGTCTTATGAGTGAATAATCTTCAGTGTGATAAAAATCACTTATGGATATGGTTAGAGCAAATGAGATTTTTTGCTGGACATTCTTACTTGAACCAAGTCAATACTTTATGAATAGATGATTCTGACTATATTTGGCTCGTTTACCTCACTAGAGTCTATTTACCCATAATTACAAGATACTGGAAAATATACATATACAACAACAACAGACAACAATCAGAATAAATGGAAGGAACCTGAAAGAAACAACCTCATTTACCTACCTACCTCGGAAGCATCGTTTCAACTACAGGCGACGGAACTGACGAGGATATCAAAGCAAGAATCGGAAAAGCAAGACAAGCTTTCACTACTCTCAAGTCTGTGTGGAGGTCTACAGCACTCAGTATCAAAAATAAGATCCGGATTTTCAACTCCAATGTCAAGTCAGTGCTATTATACGGATCAGAGACTTGCACTGCGCGTCATAAAGAGCATCTCAAACAAACTACAGACCTTCATTAACAGTCGTCTTCGCTCAATACTCAAGATCAGATGGCCAGCCAGAAAAGATCAGCAACAGAGATCTCTGGCAATGAGCTAACCAACCAGGAACCGATTGTAAAACAAATAGGCAGGAAGAAATGGAGATGGATTGGCCATATTCTGAGGAAACCATCAGGTGACATCACTAGACAAGCCATCGCTCGAGTGGAACCCGAAAGGGAAGCGGCGAGTTGGTCGTCAGTGCGAGGGTGGGTGACTTGGAGGAGGTCATGTGAAGAGGAGATGAGAACGTGTGGGCAGACTTGGAGCCAGGTGAAGACTCTAGCAGAGAACCGAACGCAATGGAGACGCACGGTTGAAGCCCTATGTTCCTCTAGGAATTAAAGGATACAATAATAATAATAATACATAAAGTTTCTAAATGGAAACTATGAGTTTATCCATCATTTTTCAATGCTTTTCACTGTGTGCCTTTCTACTGTTGTGAGATAGAGCGGCTAACGAAGATAGTGAAAATATCTCAGGTTTTTTTAACCAATCTTTTTATATTTATTTTATCGGGGAATAAGAGGATTAATAGCATAGAAGTTAGCTTTTATTTGCTAGATAAGGGAAATAAGTCCCTCAATTTTTGATCTGACCCGTTTAAGATGGTGAAGACCATCTAGTCGGAATCCTGCAAGAATGGATATTCTATGCTTGCAGACTCTTGATAATACCGCCCGAAACTGTTCACATTTGTACCGCCATATCCAGTCTTCATCAGCTTTGAAAACTGAAGCATTTTCTTCAACTCTGATTAGGTTATTCTATCCTCTCACATCTTTCTACGGTTGTATGAGCATCACCATTTTGATGTTTGTTTCAATTATTAGTGTTTCAAAATGTCACAAATTGACTAGATACATCAGTATGCAAAGTTGTCAGTTATTTTATTCCTCTAACGGTTTACAGATACATCATAATCCAATTTATCTCACGGGGTAATCTTTGCATAAATACTAATTTATTATTTCACCAATTACGATCTGTCTAATATTGATCCAATGAATGTATGTAACCAGCTGTCTGCGAATGACTCTGTATAAGAATAGGTCATTAGAAAATATTCTTATTAATCGAAAAATACTTAAATTTTTTTGTAATTCTATAATTACTGAAAAACAATTTTCACTTAAAAGGTTTTACTTCTTTCAAATAATTCGCTTCTCAAGGTCAAAATAGCTATCATCATCATGTCTAGGAAGCACCATTTCTCAATCAATAAACAGGTGCTAATATGCTTGACTCATCTTCATATTGCTATGTAGTATAAGCATTTTGAAATGTGCCATTTTCTCTCAAATTCTTTTTCATCATAATAATTTCATCATTAAAATTAAGCATAATTAAATCGTATACCAGTGAAAGAAACATTGATGCTTATTGACTAGCTTTGGCATACTCGTTTTGATTCGCTAAACTGGTTGGACAAGGCGTGTCAGTGATATCGAGTGCCATGCTTTCGAGTGGAATCCACATGGGGAACGATGAGTTAGACATCCGATGTTGAAATGGAGGAGATCGTGTGAAGAGGAAACGAGAGCTAATATGGGCAGTCATGGAGACAGCTAAAAGGACTGCAGAGAGCAGAGTAGAAAGAAAGTGTACGGTTGAAGCTCTACGTCACACTCCGAAACCAAGGGAATAATAATATTAACAAATGAGTATTATTATTGAAAATTACTCATGTCTTATCGGTCGGTCGGTCGGTTTTCGACATAGAACTTGAACATATGTGCGCGTCAAGTCGCCACACTTCCTTCATGTAGCACAATAAAAAGTGAACAAAGAATAGTAATAACGAGGAACAAAACAGTTTCATTGGAAATCATGAGTCACAAGGAGTGGATGCATCTGCGCTAGCCATTGAGAACGATTTTGAGCCATGTCACCAATTGTTTCCAACCATTGGTTTTACCGTCCCGAGGACCCCAACTCATGTCTTATATTTGTAACTGAGTTCAATGTACATCCCACTGAATAAAAAAGTGAAGAGTGCAAGGAAATACAATTCTACGACACACTGACAACTGAAGCAGAACAGTCCACAGGTAAAATAAACCTCAGAACGCTATATCAGATAGCTAGGTCTCTATTATGGAAGAGATCAACGCAGGTGAAACCTATAAAAGATGGTCAAGGGAACTTAATTGCCAAAGAGGACAAACTAAGAAAAAACTCGGCTGATCATTTCAAAGGACTCTTGAATTGACCATCACCTGCAATTTGCGCAGAAATACACCATCACCAACAGCACACACACAACTGCTGAACACCAACCCTCCAGCAAAAGCAGAAATACTAAATGCGATCAAGCTACTGAAGTCCAGTCGGGAAGGCAGCAAGACGAGACAGAATGCCCCTACCCCGAAGCACTGGAAATGGACCCAGCGACTGCCGCAGATGTGCTCACGCCATTATTGCAAAAGGTTTGGAAAGAAGGAAAGGTACCTACCGATTGGAGGAAAGGCTGGTTACCTTGTCAAGCTGTCAAAGAAGGGCGACTTAGGCCTGTGCAAGAATTGGCGTGGAATAATGCTCTTGTCCACGCCAAGTAAAATACTAAGTCGCATCATCCTGGAGAGAATTAATGATGCACTGGATACGGAACTCCACCCCACCACCCAGAACAAGCTGGCTGGATTCAGGATAGGCAAATCATATGCTGATCAAATCGCAACTCCACGCATCATCATCACAGAACAAAGCATAGAATGGCAGTCAAACCTCTACCTCAACAGCTTCATCGACTTCGAAAAGGCCTTCGACAGACAGCGTTGACCAAGAAGTAATTTGGAAACTACTTCAACACTACAGTGTGCAGTGTCCAACAGCTGGCTATATGACAATGCCTGCAACGTGTCAGGTGATCCACAACGGAAAACTCAGTGAGGCGCTCGAAGTGAATACAGGAGTAAGACAAGGCTGCCTGATTATTATCATCGATGATATTCTTAATTGTGGTGGACTGGATTATGAGTCAGACTGTGGGGAGCGAGGAGACAGGAATACGCAGGACCAAAAAGAAGACTCTAGAGGATCTGGATTTCGCACCTGGATGGTTTATGTTTGATGTCACACAGACGCAAAGACTTGCAGGCGAAAACCAACAAATTGGTTGAAGAAGCAGCCAGAGAAGACAGGACTTCAGGTGAACATAGAGAAGATGGGGGCGATGAAGATAACCAACGAACCGCAACAACAACAACCAGCACCAATCACCATCAACAGGAGAGATTTAACAGAGGTTAATTCCTTCACTTATCCAGGAAGCATTGTTTCAATCACAGGCAGTCGGAACGGATGAAGATGTCAGAGCCAGCAAGAATCGGAAAGGCAAGATACGCCTTAATCAACCTGAAACCAGTTTGGAAATCTTCTGCTTCACTCAGCATAAAAAACAAGATTTGGATGCTCAACACAAATGGGAAGTCAGTCAGTTCTTCTGTATTGGTCAGAAACCTTCAGTGAGTGTCACGAAAAGCATTTCCAACTGGCTGTAAACCTTTATCAGCAGCTGCTTTCACTTCATACTGAAGATCAAATGGCCAGGAAGAATTAGTAACAATAAACTCTGGGGACAAACCAACCAAGAACCTATTGCTCAACAAACATGTAGAAGAAAATGGAGATGGATTGGATACACGCTGAGTAGACCGTTGGGTGATGTCTCGTTCTTGAAGTTTGAGTGGAAGAAAAATGGGGAATGATGAGTTGGGCGTTGGTCCGATTTTGACGTGGAGGAGATCATGTGAGGAGGAGATGAGAGACTATGGGCAATCGTGGGGCTAGGTAGAGAGGATTGCAGAGAACAGGGAAAAATGCAGATATGCTGTTGAAGCCTTATGTTGTACTTGGAACCCAAGGAGTTAATAATATATTTGTGAGCTTATTAGAAGGCTCGAAGTTTACAGTATGCTGATTACAAGCTCTGCTCTAGAATACATTTTCAGTAGTATTTATTTATCTTAAAGTCAGAGCCTGCAGTGCTCAGTAAGGAGTCAACAGCTTTAAGGTGGAGATGGCTTGTCCCTAGGACTGGTCTCTTTTAACTGTCATTGGTTTATTTTCTTTTTACCTCTCTCTCTCTCTTACCCTTTAAATTGACAGTTAACACTGAATCATAGTATTCCCCAGGATAAAACGTTCATCAGCGTGATGGAATAATCTTAAACTAATAATTTATTCGGAAAAATATTTACTTTATAGTACGGTCTTCAATAATAGAGCAGTAGAAGTATATAACTCCCTTAATAAATATATAGTCTAACAGTTTAGTTGTGATAAGTTAGTTAGTAATAAACTATCGAAAAAAAGACGTCATACTTAGGTTAAGAGATAATCAAAGAGTGGGAAAAATATTACACTTAGATAAATGATGAGAAGTTATTTAATTGGTGGGTGGTGACTAGCAGTGGAATCCAGGATGCGCATTTCGTCCTATTTGGGACTCGTCATCCGGATGTACCTGCATTTCTCAGTGAGTGATGATGTTCCCACCGAAGCTCGAACCCAGTGCCCATAGTTTCGAACGCCAAAGCGTTATCCACTAGACCACTTGGGCCACGAGAGTCACCTCTTGTGCAACGGGTTATATTCATTATTCAATTGAATTTTTTAGATTTTCCTGTCAATTGATTGGACCGAAGTGCTAGGTCTCAGGTTGACATGTCGGCTTCTTGTGCAGATGCTTCAAAGATGTCTGGGCATTTAATTGGTATTTAATTGGTGGATGGTGACTAGCAGTGAGATCCAGGATGAGAAGTTATGTTTTAAAGAGAAACACTGAGTAACTAAATCAAAAAAGAAAATTGACTTCATTCCATTTCAAGAACAATTTCATAGTGAACGAAATACCATCTATGCTAAAAAACTTTCAGATTTATTGTTTTAACTTTTTGATAAGAGTATAATTCAATGCACCAACTGTTGACAGATTTTCCTGTAAGTTGGTTGTTGAAAGATGGGAGGGTAGAATTTGTGCATAAGATTGGCGATGACAGTTAATAATAATAATAATAATAATCTACTTTATTCCAAAAACAGTACTTATAATACAAAATGGAATTCTCAGCATTTGTCACAATATTGCATCTGATTTACTCAAAATATAAATAAAATTAAAACAAAATTAACCAGAGGAATTTGTCCACATTTACGATATAAAGTCAAAAATATTCGAAGTACGAATTGAGAATATTAAATATAATAATAATAATAACAGTGAGTTTATTTCAAACAGTATTGTCGATTCAGTTTGGAAATTTTAGCATGTTATAGATTATTGAATCTAATGTTCTGTTGATACAGTATGGTGAGGGGAAATACAATATTAACAGTTATAACACAGCTTAAATGATGTTCACACTTATGAAAAAAAATAAACAAAACCAAAAAATTGAGAGGATTATAAATATAAGAAGTACAATAACAATAAAGGTTGATGTTGTAAGGGTGGAGGAAATGTTTTATTTAATAGTGCAAAGAAGGTTAGTTAGTTCATGCCTAACACTATTTTCATCACATAAAGTACGTGCCAAATATGGTATAGTGGAATTTTTATACTTAGACGTACGTTCATAAAGTCTTCTGAAAGAGTAAAGAATAAACATCAGCTGACGACTGGTGAAACACACACACAAATGCAACTTAATAACAAGGTTAACTGAAAAAGTTATTATTGTAAAAACGTCAAGATAGGACAGTTTTGAAGTCTGAACTGAAAATATAATGATTCGAGTTTCGAATAGGTTACACTCGTGTAATTCATTTTTTCAACTGTTTTATGGAAATTTTGTAATTTAACAAACGGAAGTGCAATAACAGCTAGCTAGCACAGTCTTCTCCTTCTTTCTCATTGCAACAAAACTTAATGTTAAGCAAAGCAGAGCGTATATATAACAAATCAATATGGGAATTTTTAAATTCATCAAGTTAACGATAATAATAATACCCTTCAGACTTGTTAAGGTTATTCATAAATGAGCTGACATTGGTTAGAGAACCATTGGAAAACCTGGGAGTACTGGACAGCTGTTTCGTCCTAGTTTGGGACTCTTCATCAGTACGCATACACCGGGGTACGAACCCAGGACCTTCTGGTTACAAGGAGGGCTCGTATACCATTAAGCCACTGGGACCCGATCCAATGGCCCATGAATTCCAACCTCTGCCAATTCACGATATAGCGCAACGAGCTCGCCTTGTAACCAGAAGGTCCTGGGTTCGAACCCCGGTGGGTGCGTACTGTGAAGAGTCCCAAACTAGGACGAAACAGCTGTCCAGTACTCCCAGGTTTTCCAATGGTTCTCTAACCAATGTCAGCTCATGATGAAATCCTGTAGCCAATCAACCAAATCCCTACCAACCTATACTTGATTATTCATAAATATGATTGACTTACATGATAATAAGTTCAGAAAACGCTCAGTTTAAAGAGCTATAAAGGTCAACAGGAATTTAGTAGTAACAAGTGTTTCAGATACTAGTAGGTCTAAATTAAAATCATGATTGACTGAAGACTATGTCAAGTCTGATAGCTAACAGACTACCATCTTTCCATGCATTTTGTTTTTTCTGACTGGAAGTCTATAATCATTTGCTCACATTTCAGACTACGTAACACTCCCATACTAGAATATGTTTATCTGATATAACACGGTGACATCGTATCAATAAATGGATGCATTCAAGAATATAAACTAGTTGTCACATGATATAACATTTATTCGTTCATATCAATTGATTTGGACAACTGTGGACACCAATTTGATTGGCAAAATATAGAAATTTTAGATAAAGAAAACAATGATGGCACACTAGTACTTGTATCAGTTTGCACTTGACCGACATATTTACATACATCAACCCTATCGATCAATAAATAACAAGTCTTATGACAGAAAGGTCATACACCTGGTAAAATAGACAATCAAAGGAAGTCTATGAAGACAAGACAATCACAGCCATGGTGACCAGGAGAGAGTGTCATTATTCATGGAGAATTCCAATTAACTTATTTCATATGGAAGTAAACCCTGAAGATGGTGTTTAGAAGGATAATGAAAGCTTCTCAGTTAAACCACACAATCCCAAAAAATACAGCGGTACCAATGCGATTTATTATTCATGGATATGAGCAATAAATTGTACTCAAAATACCATCCAATTAAAGAAACTGCTTTATTTTACAGCTATGTACAGAAACACATTCTACTCTTACATTAGTAACCAGTAACGTTTCACCTATTGATGTGGCATATTCCAACCTTCTCAACAAACAAAACAGAGACTTTAGCAGTTCGATGAAGTCTCGCGTTGGTATCTTATATGCCTAACGCTTTTATCCGCAAAACCTTATTGTCATACTCTACAAAAATTTTATTGTGACCATTCACTGGTCAGTTTTTTGTTTAAAAAAGGACTATAACTTCTAATTATTCACCCTAGTGATATGTTAACACGAATGGAGAATCTTAGTTAAAATACTTCAGTTTCTGATTATTGTCAGACGTTCAAGTAGTTGGCCAATTTTCAGGTCTTTCAAACAAACTGACTGTCTGAGATAAGGAATTGGGAGAATAGTTACTCTGAAATGAACCAATCACCGTGTTCCGCAGATGAACTTAGCCTCAGATTAACTGGATGGTTATCTGCTATTTCAAATATCTAGACGCCGCCAGTGATAAATACTAATTAAATTTTTTCAAGCACTTTTTACTAGCTAGCAGTGTGTGTGTGTGTGGTGAATTTGCACCAATTGCTTTACTTGATGTCAACAGTAGTGTCGAAGAGGTAATAATTTGTGGTAAACTTAGTTGAATTTCCAAAGGAAATCTAGATACAATCACATCACGAACTAAAAGTCTTGCAAATACTTGCTTCTGTACATCGATTTTATGTTTCAATAGTTCTCATTAAATGTAACCTTGCACAATTGCTCTTACATAATTATAAAAATATAAGTACTTAGGTTTATTTTCTTCAATATAATCATAGATGTAGGACTTCACTAGCCACGTCTCCATTGAACTGTAACTTCAAGAACAACAGTTTCTTTGTAACCACGGTTGGTTTCTCTTTGTTGTACACACCACTCAAGTGTCTCCATACAAATCTACAAAAGTAACCCATTTCACCCAGCGCTTTTTTGGATGTATCCTAATTCACCTTCCAAGGGATCGTCGGTAGAGATCCATCTTGCTCTATTCCTGAGGCATCTGACCAAATTGATTTTATATCGGATAGGTTCGAAACTGAAGAAATTTGTTTAGTGTCCTGGAGAGGCAGTTTTTCTATAGACATCTCTCTTGAGTGAACCATCCTCTTTTCTGCTCGACTGAACACCACGAAAGTGTAATTTGGCCAGGGAGGATCTTTACCGATGATTCCTTAGAAAATGGATTAGGATCGATCCAAAATGCTCAAGTCCAAATGGGTTATTTCCTTCAATTAATAATATTGGAACTGAAATCTGACGTTGATATTTTTACGATACATTTTCGGAAAGTTTGTGGTTTGTATTAGACAAGTGTAAGCAGGTTCTCTTCTTGCAGTTCTTTCAGAGAGTTATACAAGCCTGAGTTTTCTGTTGTGTGAAAAATTTTGATTTATTTGTTTTACATGCCATTATGTAACTTTTCTTCAAGTTTTGTAATTTTTTAAACACCTTCTTTTGCTACTTTTCAAATTATAAGTAACGCGAAAATAACCCTAGATATTTTTACTGCGAATGGAGCGACGACGGTTTTTTTTAATGCTTCCAACAATTTATGTTGTTAGTCATTGTTGAATAACTCATTGACTGCAAAAAAGAAGCCTACACGTTATTATGGATATATGGTAAGGCTGCCTGCCTAAAACTTGGGCTACCGAAAACCCCCATCAATATATTGCATACAATTTCTCCTACTCACTTCGTTTAAATATAACAAAATATGGCCTCTAATAGTATTATTTGACTCTGGGGAGTATTTAAAAAGTTTACAACCTACTGATTCGCAAGTTTCTACTAAACACGTGAGAAAGTATTATCCTTGATGGCAGCTTATCCCAATACATGAGATGACTGTTCCTGAGTTGTGTCCTTGGTTCACAAAATGTGCTCTTGAACGTTTTATGATTGGCATTCAACCAAAAATTTCGTAAATTTCTCGAAGGAGACAGAGAAGAGATATCGTAAAGGAATGGTTTTAGCTTCAGCTCAGAAAGAACTATGTCACATGATCTACTGTCAATTGATCTTTTACTTGAAGATCCTGGACGGAGAAAAAATATCATGCGTCGGTAGCATAGCGGTTAGGACGCTCACCGACCATGCACATGGTCCGGGGTTCGATCCCCGGCCGGCGCACTCCTTTACCTTGGTAAGCCAGAAATAATGCTGTAAGTGGATAACAAACTCTGCTAAGAATTCTGTACATTATATAAGCACTGTTTCAGAATAGAGCTGTTACTATATGTTATTAAAAGTTAAAAGTTACAACTAATTTGTCCACTCCTAATTTCAGAATCATTTGATTCAGTATATTTTGTGTTTTAAGTGTTCAATATGAACATACAGTTTAGTAAACATACAATTTAACATGTGGTGATATTGTTTACAATGGCAGTGAATATTACATTTTCGTTATTCTAAAAGAATTAATTGGTTTTCCTCGTGATTTGAATTTTGTACGAATAAAATCCCCCTATTTCATTTTATAATTGTTTCCTGGTTTTGCACTGTCTGATGAAAGGTGGTTCAGAGATGTTTGGGTCTTTCAGAATAGTTAACTTATTTAGGAAACTAATAAGCATGCTTCAGCCAGATATGTTCCACTGAAATTAGTCAAAGGTTTTATTCAGTATACGATTTAGTCTTCTGGATAATCAGATTTGCTATAAATGACTGTAAATTTCGGTAATCTTGGTGGATATGAAACTAACAGATGCAACCGTTGCTTATCAAATACGTGGGGGCACCATCCTATAAACATATTAAGCTCAAGTAATACATAAAAACTGCATTATATTGAACTTTCACTACTATAAATTCTTATAAAAAAACATTCATACTGACGTCTGTTAATTCATTGTGTTTTTTTCATCTTTTCCTAACTAGAAGCCTAACAATAAGTAGACAGTAGGATAAAATAATTGCATAGTTTGACCACTATTATATCATTCTTGAGATAATCTGTTAGATATGAAGATAAAACCATCTAAGAAATTGATTTTTAGAGTCACTGTTTGGTTTTATATATAGCTACCAGAACAGCCTTGTAATAAGCACACAATTCAATCCACATATGACACTTATGTGTGCCAATAACTGACAACTGGTCCATAACAACAGTTTCCTTAAGCCGTTATCATTCCATATTCCACTGTACTGACCAACATGAAATAGAAAATCAGTCTGTACCTCTAACGGGGTCGTGGGCACCTTGTATAGTTATTTTCGAAACTTTGAAACTTTTGATGATATTAGATGGTTGGAGGAAATCGACAGGAAACCCTACTTCACCTAGGTTTCGTGACAGTTGGTACTAGCCATTCAGCAAGGTGTTTCTGCAGTCTCTAAAGAACTCATATCCCTCCTGAAATTCAAACCCGTGTCACCCACTGATTCAGTCAGAGACGTTACCACTGAGCTATTCGAGCTCGCGATTGACCTCCTGTAGGACTGTATTGGACACTAGTCTGCATCGAAGAAAGGATTACGCACATTACACTAGTTACTGACTAGTGTCCAATCAAAAATATCCAATACAGTCCTACAAGAGGTCAATCGTGAGCCCGAATAGCTCAGTGGTAACGTCGCTGACTGCAACAATGGGTGATGGGGCTTCGGATCTCAGAAGGGATATAAGTTCTTTAGAGACTGCAGATACGCCTTGCTGACTGATGAGTGCCGACTGGCACGAAGCCTAGGTGAAGTAGGGTTTCCTGTCGATTGCCTCCAACTATCTAATATCTACAGTCCAAGGTGCACCGTGATGGTGAGCTACCTAGAATGGTGGCCACATTGCGAACCTGACTGATAGAATTCAGTCTGAACCAAAGATAGGACTAGACACATCACACTAGTTACTAGTGTCCAATCAAAGTACTTTGAAACTTTTTTGTGATAAAGGCTGTCCACGTGTATCACAAATTAGCCTTAGTTTAACCGATTCCATCAAAATAGCTCTAATATTTAACTGTTGTATTGGTATCTCTTTATATTCCGTATTCAAAGAGATGACATGTCAAAAAGAATAGACATAAGAATGAAAATTTACCGAAAGGAATTCCTAATGCAACGAGATATACTCATCAAATGGGCCTGAATTAGATATGTACTTTGTCTATGTCGAATTCAATTGAGTTCATAGGTTCACATTTACTTGTAAATGCAGTTTCATCGCGAAAGTTGGGAAAACAGTATCTAGTTGATTTTTCTAAGCTCTCACTAAGGTTCCCACCCTGAAGAGCATTAAAAAAATAAAAGACCAAATAGGTACTGTTCAACCATTAGGGATAACAAACAGATAGGAGCCTTATATTCGGTTATGACTTGCTGAAACATTAGATTTCAGATATCTCCAACCTGATCTATGTACAAAGAAAAACAATTTTGAATAATGTTTCTTTATCCAGATTTGTGAGCATTATTTTGGTTAAGTTATTGCCTTATTCTTACTCATATTGGAAATCAAAAAACGTGATTCAGCGAAGAGACTATTTTCAACAAATTTATTATTGACCTGTACAATCCTATGTATATATAGTTTTTTTTAAAAAATTATATCCAGTGAGGGAATTGAATCATAGATTTGAATGCATAAAATAATAATAGTATTGAAATACAATTAAAATGTTTTTGATTATAATCATAGTTAAATGTCAGGTGGCAAAACAATTAATGTCATATATAGAATAATTCATAGGATGTATAGAACATGAAAGGGGTATGCTATTATAGGATTATTAGGCAAAAAGAATGAAAATAAAAACTTTTCTATAGTTTGGTTTATAAGGATTAGTTATGTTTTACGAGTTGATCACGGACTGATATCAGTTAGAGAACTATTGAAAACCAGGGAGTACTGGACGGCTGCTGTTTCATCCTAGTTTGGGAATCATCGGCAGTACGCACCCACTGGGATTCGAAACCCAGGACCTTCCGGTTACAAGGCAAGCTCGTATACCATTCAGCCACTGGGACCCGATTCAATGGCTCATGAATTCTAACTTCTACCAATTCGTGATTTTAGCGCGACCCCAACTATTGTCGTTGGTGGGACATCCATCCACACACGTGACTTCTAATTGGACCTCACTGGTCACGACTTCTCACTAGAACTGCAGGAAGCTCCAACCTGTAGCAAGTCACTAGCGAGCATCAGAATAATTTTCTATAGTTTGATTTGTAAGGATTGGTTATGTTTTACGAGTTGATCACGGACTGATGATTCCCGGTTATGTTTTACGAGTTGATCACGGCCGATGATTCCCAAACTAGGATGAAACAGCAGCTGTCCAGTACTCCCTGGTTTTCAATGGTTCTCTAACTGATATCAGTCCGTGATCAACTCGTAAAACATAACCAATCCTTACAAATCAAACTATAGAAAATTATTCTGATGCTCGCTAGTGACTTGCTACAGGTTGGAGCTTCCTGCAGTTCTAGTGAGAAGTCGTGACCAGTGAGGTCCAATTAGAAGTCACGTGTGTGGATGGATGTCCCACCAACGACAATAGTTGGGGTCGCGCTAAAATCACGAATTGGTAGAAGTTAGAATTCATGAGCCATTGAATCGGGTCCCAGTGGCTGAATGGTATACGAGCTTGCCTTGTAACCGGAAGGTCCTGGGTTTCGAATCCCAGTGGGTGCGTACTGCCGATGATTCCCAAACTAGGATGAAACAGCAGCCGTCCAGTACTCCCTGGTTTTCAATGGTTCTCTAACTGATATCAGTCCGTGATCAACTCGTAGAAAATAAAAACGTTACGTAACACTGCGTGAAATTTGATAACATAGAATTTGACATTGCAAAACAAAATTGATTTAGAATGATAAGTGAAACAATACGGGGACTATTCGAAGTGAGAATAGTCGTAGTAACAATCGACGTAATAAAGGAAGAGTATACAAATTGAATAAACAAAACGAAAAATAGGTAGAGCCAAAATATGATTAGGGATTACCATACTTTAGCATAGAGGGATTGAGACCATGAAAGTTGGAGGGGTTGAACGAAATTTTTTGTACACAGAGATCTGGCTTTTCTGTTTCGATGGCCAGATGAGTCGGATACGTAGTGATTTGGGCAAATTACTTTTCGCCTTGTAGATGACTTTAAAGGCGGAGGCTGTAGAGATAGGGTGATTATTATCGACCAGATGTTCAATGATCGCTCTTATTGCTCCACTTCCACCTCTTCGTAACCATGCACGATAGTGTTCTTGCATTCTCTTGGACAAAACTTTAGTCGAACGACCGATATACCTGGCTCCACATGAGCAGTTGAATTGATAAACGGACATAAATCAAATCTTTATTTTTTTATGAACCATGTAATATTTTCTCATTAACTGCACGCTTATTAAACTTCTCAATTGTTTAGCAACTTTCCTTGAATTTCTTAGTGTTATCGTTCTTAAATTACAATTCTAGGATTATTCTTCTGGTTAGATGGACACATTCATGAACTTTTATTATAATTTTTGTGTTCTTATATCTTTATACTGCCTCAATATTATTATTCCTTTGTGTTCCGAGTGGGATATAGAGCATCAACAGTATATCTCTATTTTTCCTGCTCTCTGAATTCCTCTTTAGCTAGCCCGACGATTGCCCATAGTGTCTGATCTCCTCCATGTCACCCAAGGATCAAGCCCAACTAGTAGTTTTCCATTCGGGTTCCACTTGAGCGATGGCCTGGTGCGAGATGTCACACAACACAACGGTCTCCTCAGCATGTCATCAATCAATCTCGATTTTCTTCGGCATATTTTTTGGGCTGCGTTCTTGCCCACCTCGATATAATATCAATAAACTGAAAAACTTCCAACACATTTAAAAAAAGTTCTATATTTGTGAATTCTAAATTTTAATCTCCTTGACGTCTACCAAGAAACTGTGAAATGGAATAATATAATTTTTTATCTTATTAGCAGGAGGCTTTAACTATCATAATGTGATTCACTGTGTACTGTGCTGTCATGTTCAGCAAAAGTCATTTATCTGCTTATCTTATTCGTTCACTTGTCTTATTTACCTTCTGAATAACACATTTATTATTTCAAACGTCTAATCAATACACAATACTTTACATTTAGCACATGAATATGTTGTATAGGATAATTTATATTCGGAAAGAATACATCAGTTGAATAAAAAGCAATTATTATGTTTAACTCATCCATAATTTATGGACGAGCTAGTGAACCAGGATATTATGATAAAATTAATCTTAGACAAAAATTTCAAGATTCAAGTGATGAAAAGACTTTAAAATATCATACAGATTTAAGATTTCAAAAGTATAAATTAGCTAGAGAAGAACAAGTGAATAAAAGACGATCTATGCTTGCTGATCTACTTGAATGTGAAATGTATTTCATTGAAAAAGAATGTAGTGATAAATTGCTTAATGAAAGACTTTCTACATATCAAAAACGTGCAATACAAGCTGAAGAATTAAAAGAATTAGTTAAGATTAAAGAAAGCAAGTTGGCTGAAGAAAAATTAAATCAACGTTTCTTACAATCATCAGATGAATCACGTCAACATTTCATGAAATATCATCAGTTAGAAATAGTTAAAGATAGAAATGAAATGGAGAAATTAAAACAGCTTGATGCACTAAAAGAACAGTCATTAGAAAATCTATTGAATTCACAACCATCTCATTTAGAAGAGCAATTAATAAAAAGTGAAGAGGCAAGTAATAAACGCGATTCTCGTGCACGTCTTATAGCCCAAGAAAACAAAGCCGAGTCTAACAAAAAGATTCTTCGAAAACAGAATGAAAAACTTGAAGAGATAAAAAATGACTTAGAAATTTTAGCCAATGCTGAAGCAACTAAACAAGTAGAACAATCGCCTGAAGAGAAGGCTATGCAAAAACAAGTTGAACGAAACACTAAAATGAAAGAAGTTCAAACATACCACCAGAATAGAAAACAAGAAGATGCAAACGAAAAAGAGGCAGACGCCTATTGCCTTTCTCTGCTACCTGAGAAAACTAGAGATGCAGAGAGAAAAAGACGGGAGGAACTACGACAAGAACAAATAAACTATCTGAATTATGTGAATCAAATTAAAAAAGATGAAATCTGTGAAGATAAATACCATGATAAAATATGCATGGATATAATGAATCAGAAACGACAAATACTTCTTAAAGAAAAAGAAAAACAAAATGCACTAAAACAGAAACAAATCAAAGAGATAATTGAAATGCAAAAAGCTGCTATAGCAGAACGCATAAACAAGGAGAAAGCGGAATACTTGTCAAAAATTCAGGCAGGTAAAGAATTAGCAGAGAAACAAAAACAATACGAGGAGGAAATTCGTCAAGAAGAAGCTAAACAACGTAATAAAGCCATTAAATATTCAAATGAACTACTTGATCAAATAAAAACGACACAAATACAACGTAATGAAGAAGTAAATCAAATCTTGGAAGAGGAGAAAAAATTATTACGAGAAGCTCAAGAGAATTATCAAGAACGGTTAAACAATCTTATAAAAAGCAGTTCATTCTATCAGAAATTACATCCATTAAGAAAAGCTATGGGTGATTCACTATTGAATTAGATTTATTTATTTATTTATTGTAATCAAGTAATTTCTTTAGGCTAAGCAAAATGAATCCACAAGATTATAAAAGGTCTCCGTGTTATTTTAAATACATAAATATCCTTCATTAGGTGTCTGTCATATATTTATGATTACATTCCTGAGTTCAGTTAGTTTAAACTTCTGTATTATACACCTATAATATCTACTAAGGTTTCTAGAATGAAATAAAACTTAGAATTCAATCATTTCACCATATCATATCATTCTTGTAATATACAGTATATGTAGTGAAAATATATTCACTATTTGCACTATTGTGCAAACTTTTCCCTTGATAAGCTGTTCAGTGAGTAGGTAACTTCATTCATGAAAAATAGGTTTGACTGTGATTTTGTAATTACATGATATATATATATATATATATATAGAGAGAGAGAGAGAGAGAGAGAACTGTTGCTATTAGACGGTTGGAGGCAATCGGAAAGAAGCCCTACTTCACTTAATTTTTATGCTATTCGGCACTCATCAGTCAGCAAGGCGTATCTACAGTCTCTAAAGCACTTATGTCCCTTCTGAGAGCTGAACCCGTGTCACCCAGTGTTGCAGTCAGAGACGTTACCAGTGAGCTATTCGGGCTTTCGGTTGACCTCCTGTAGGACTGTATTGGATATTTCTGATTGGACACTAGTCAGTAACTAGTGTAATGTCTAGTTCTATCTTTGGAGCAGACTGAATTCTATCAGTTGGGTTTGCAATGTGGCCACCATGCTAGGTGGCTGTCTCACAGCTCAATACAGTGTTACAGGAGGTCAATCGTGAGCCCGAATAGCTCACTGGTAACTTCTCTGACTGAAAAACTGGCTGACGCGAGTTCGGATCTCAGAAGGGACATAAGTTCTTCAGAGACTGCAGATACGCCTTGCTGACTCATGAGCGCCAGCTATCATGAAACCTGGGTGAAGTAGGGCTTCCTGCCGATTGCCTTGTACCATCTGATACCAATAATTCACAGTGCACCGTGATGGCGAGCCACCTAGAATGGTGGCCACATTGCGAACCTGACTGATAGAATTCAGTCTGAACCAAAGATAAGACTAGATAGATTACACTACTCACTGACTTGCAATCAAATATATATATATATATATATATATATATATAAGCTTTTAGATTGTATGTAACAAAGATCCTTGTTCTAACAGTCCATTATTTACTGTCAGAAATATTTTTAACTGAACAATGCTTGATCAGCACAATGTAGAGATGCAGCATCTATCAGTACAGTATGACATCTTTCTTTTATATGTTTTAAATGTTTTGATTTCCATCGCAGTAAATGATGTACTTTACGTTTATTACACCTGTATTGAGGAGGTCTGTAGGGCGATTGTATGCTGTAACTGTATTCTCAAACGCTCATACACTCATTGCTACTTCCCAAAGAAATTATTGTCATAATACGATGTGTTTTATAGTTTTCAATTCAGTTTGAAACTATCATCTATTTAATTAGTCTATATGAGATAAGTCGATGTAATATGATCTTAAATCTTTAAAGAATAACTTTTTCCCGATGTTCAGATCAGAGCTTTGATTAATATTCCAAAGATGGATTTTCACGAAAAATTTTTAAAAAAAACAAAAGGTTGAAAGAATGTCAACACGAGAAGCTTAACACGATAGCTGAACAGACTGAAATGTGATTTAGCTTTAGTATCCCTAAAATTTATTCAATAGGAAGAAAAATTCTACACAACTTTTTTTCAGGTTGTAAAGACACAAATGTACCGTTAGCATATAATAGTCCATAAAGAAAAAATAAAACTACATCAGAAACCGTATTTTGGTGAAGTACACAGTGGAATAGCAGGCAGCTGGTGTTTTCGTTGGTATTTAAATGCAGACAGAATGTACATACAACACGAAATAATAACTGAATGATGTTTGTATATAATAATAAAAAGGTGTTTGTTTAAGGGGTGAGTTATGATCAGTGTAATAAGACGAGTTTTTAATACTACGGATACGCTAGATATAAGTTCAGCTAATGACACAAGAGTCACCTCTTATGTAACTAATATCGGATTTTTTTATTCCTTTACGTTCCCAGTGGAACATAGAGCTTCAAGCTAGAGGCTTGAAGTTTCGATAGCAGTGGTGTTTATATTTACGGGATGAGGTTGCTAGCCTCATGACCAACCTTCCCTATTTACAAGTCTTATTACTGGCTTAGCGAGGTAGATGAGTCCACCGGCCGGAGATCGAACCCCGAACCACATGCGTGGTCGGCTAGCATTCTACTACTGTGCCACCGACGCACATCAGATATTCTTTACTGACATTATTTCGAATTTTTCGTCGAATAATTTTACCAAACCAAATGCTGTATTTATTGGAATGTCACCTATTATTATGGTCTCTTCGACTATGTTTTCACAAATGATTGCTGGTTGGTAATTGCTCTGTTAGTTCTGTATCTGTCTCCAAACATATGTGGGGTGTTCTTAGTCAAAATGAAGTGGAAACACCAGCAAGCAATGAAACTTGAAGGATGTAACACTATGAAAACTAAATTTATTAATTTTAATTTTGTTCGATAGTGTGGTTCCATGTCATAGCTTAAGATCAAACAGTATTGGAGGATGTGAGGACTCAACTAAGTTCGCAAAGAGACAAAGAGTGAGTAGGATTTGTTGAAGGAGTTGCAGACAAAAAATTCAAACTACAATCACACTGATAAAACACCAGTTAATCGAAAGCTATAAATCGGTAAATCCATATATTCATACACAGCTTTAGCTATGAAAGAAGAATGGTTTCTGAAACAAAATGTGTTGGAGAATTTTTGTTTTAAAGACCCAGTGGCTGACAATGTCTAAAGTTTAAACACTTTGTTAATCTTTAGATAAATAACCTTCATTATTTATTTATTTCAATGACTCTTTGAACTGTGGTAAATTAAACTGATACACTTTTGGATGTGACTGGATCCTTCCTGATGTATTCACTACACATATTCTGTTATTTCATATAAAAATGATAGCTTATCTAGGATTACTCACTTAAGTGATTTGTAAGGCTAATTTATCGATACAGAGAAACAGCCAGCATTTAGGAAATAACTCTAACATCAACTGAAATACAATAGCAGAGACTAATAAAAGAATTTTTCGCTGCCCAGTAATTGCCACTTAAACCGTCAGCACTCAAAACGGAAAAATAGATGAAATATAAGGCTAGCTGTCTTATCTAAGATCAAACACAAAGGCTGTTCCATTAATTTCAATGGTGAAAAACAAAAGTGTCTAAAAGAGTATAGAAGAAACATTCAAATACTTTTAGCTAACTACAGTAATCGTAGTGAAAATGATTACATCAAGGTGAGAAGCTTATTCAGATGCAGTACTGGGTGCAAGCCGTTCCCGTACACTCCTATTTCAGCACCAGAAGGTTTAATCTCAAGAAAACTCATTAAAGAGGGAAGAATTACGATACAAGATCAGAGGTGAACGAAGCCTAATCAACACGTTTTCTTCTGTTTCCAAGGTAGACATTAACTGCACAAATCTAACATCTTTCTGCAGCCAATTGTCACACTTGTGATAACTTCAGCACACACATCATCTAAAGAACACTAAAGAAAGAAATATTCAACAAGATCCTGGTATGCGAATCACGCTTTACGCAGTAATTCAAGGACAGTAAAGTAGGCAACTAGGAAATAATTCACTTTTTATTTCGTTACTCTTTATACATAAACCGAACTGAAATCAGGAGTATCCAACTACTTAATAATAATGCACAAAGCACCAAAATACAGAAACTGTAGTATATACAGAGCACAAAATCAAGTCTGGTATTATATTCTCATTCCAACAGTTGGGGTTTTCTCTTGCTTTGTGTGCTACATGGTGTGGCGACTTGAACTACCACACATATGTGCAATGTTCTATGTCGAAAACAGACAGACAGGAGTGGTGTCAATATAATAGCCCATTATCATTAATTATGGAAGAAGCAAGGTTAGTGCCTGGAACTGCAGTACTGCGAAAACTTAAGTAAAAAATTGGAATGGATTGCATAGTTACTTGGAACTCAGCTAATGGAAACCGATTTCCCATCCCCGAGACCATGAGCTACATTTGTGATTGGTTATGAAACTACCGAGTTACCGGGGTTAAAATATGTAAGATGGAGACAGAATGTGGGAGCCAGTGGCTGAAGACTAACCATATTTTCGCTCGCTTTAGGCAGACTACTTATTCATGATTGCTGAAAGAAGTGAAAAACTTAGTCGAAAACATTTCTGACGTCGTCGAACTCATAAAAAGTATATGAATTCTGCAGTGAGACCTCATCCCTATGAAACATAGCTAGCAGAAAAAGAAAACTGAGAATTGAAGTAACCTGAAATTCGAATGACACAGACTAAGTACCCTATCGAAATAGCAAACTCACTAACCATTCTCAATTATTTTCCAGGTCTAAAACACTGAAGCTCTTCTATTTTGCATTGGATATATGAAGAGCACCTGATTGTCTTACGGAAAAATGAAAATCCACAGTGTCATCGAGACCTTCTACCATAGAATCAGTTTCCTATCATAAAATCATTCTCACACATTACAAAAAGAACCAATCTACCATGTTTGAAACACACTACTAAAATCGACGCTATATTCCTGAATTCTTTTAGAACAAGGATAGCTCAAAAGCCAACACAAACTACGCAATAGGAGAAGCATAGACTCTCATATGCTCCTCTGGAGTTGATTACATTGGATGTTGTGTGTTCTGCGGAAACGCGTAGCTGAACTCTAACAGGTTTAGTTGATGAAAGGTTAGCATAAGATGAAGAAGTCTCCCATTTGTAAACATCTAGAGTCAGGTCATTCAGCCTCATGCGATTTATCCTTTCAATTGCATATAAATAAAGACAGCTGTTCGGCGACCAGCTAACTAAATCTTTCTGAACGAAATACGAATCAGTTTGTATGTCGATGCTTTGCTAGCGAAAACATGTCCTGACTATTCATCGCAGTGCGTCGGTGGCATAGTGGTTAGGACTCTAGCCGACCATGCACATGGTTCAGGGTTCGATCCCCTGCCGGCGCACACCCGATATCTATGGTCGGCCTGCAAAATTTGGGCTACCGATATCCATGCTGAAAATTCCATACTTGTACTGATAATACGGTGTGGAATCAAGCTGTAATCAAAATAATAAATAAATAAAAAAATAAATAAATAAAATTCTGATGACGCATAGAAACTTCCTTATCTGTACATCACCAAACTATGCCCATTTAGAAACCACACCTTAAGAGCGGATACAGTATATCAAACAGTAAATGCTTTAGGATGAAAAATATAACTAGGGAAAACTAACACAAAGAAATGATATGAGCGATTTATGAATATTTATTTTCGGTGAAAAACAATCATCAAAAGTCCATACATAGATGGTTGTAAAACAAAATCTTAGCATTTCTGAGTAAACGTCCTTAAAACCAACCGGAAACAGCGCACAGATAAACCATCAGGAGGAGTTTAACGTTTTCCGAGAATATTTAAAAACTTCCCACGAGTCATTTCCTTTGCTGAAACGGAAAATATTATTTAAATTTATCATACCTTCCTCCAGCCCAACCTGGTAAGCCAGGTTTTGAAGATGTTTAACTTTATCCATTAGCTGCTGGGTTGAAAGGCTACCAAAGTCTGAAAAATAAATTACTTTATTAAGGAAGTACCATGGATTAGTTCCAAATCTTCCTTGTCTAAATCTGTAGCATACTTAGGAGGAGTATGCAAGTTTATTTCATTTTGCCGAGAAGTGAGAAATTCAGTGACACCAGGGACTAAGTGGAAATAAAAATTAGAAAATTACTTTGTTCTGGCCATAAATCCGGCGAAGCTCTATCTAAATTATCATGACTCAAGAGAGCCTGGTCAGTCTTATCCTCCATTGTTTCTCCAGACTTTAAAAATATTTTGGTTAACAAGTCTGGAAAACCAAAAACAAAGGTCAATAAAGAGAAGCAGTTTTCAAAGACACAGAAACAGTATTAGCTGGATGGAAATATGCAAAATCAAACGCTGAATTGCAGTTAAAAGTGGCTTATAGTCTACATGAGACCAGGAAAAGCTTTACTACCAATGATCACATCGCCCCCCTCGTTTGTTCTCAAAAATATGGAGTTTGGAAGTATAAAGCCTGCCTATAACTATTTAAAAACCTAAATGTACTACCAGGTACCTTGGACGAACTGAGAACAAACCACCCCTAACAATATGTATATATATATATATGCATGTAAATATATATTTTATGGTTGACTTAGAGATGAGATATAAACAGCTGGAGTTCAATAATACATGCTACCACAATTTGTTGCATTTCACACAGACATAAATATCATCCAAAAGCTGCCGCAAAAGTAAAATGCAACCATGACTTAGTACGTTTGTTAGTGTGTCAATAATTATAATACTTGAGCATTATGAATATTCATCGGTATAACTCAGGCAAACCTGATGAACCACCTCCACTACTGAATGTCATATCTTAAACTTTAGTTTTTCCTGCAGTTTCCAAATACACAAAAATCAATGTCAATGTATATTCATACATATGATCTATAAATTCGACAAACGCATATAAACCGCCAAACAGATCTAAACTATAAACAGCATCAGATATACAATGACCTTAAATAGGATACGTGAGTGTTACTGTGCACGATATTGTATTCTCATCACCCTGTACTACTGAGAAATGGCTCGTGGTGAAACACCGTTGATTATGTAAAGTTATTCTAGGTAAGCAATGTCTTAATATAGGTTAATACTCTGGCAAATGAAAGAAAGATAAGAAAAATTATTTAACCTGTCAACAAAACGAGTTATGGAAAATAAAGAATAAAAATTTGTTAACACAACCTTCAATTACTAACTATGCGCCAAATTTTGCAGGTTCAATATTGAATTCAATGAAACAATATGAGCCATTTGTTTTCTTTGTGGTCTATTCATGTAAGCTAAAAACGGTCTTTTGATATGTATTTATTTTCTAAGTAAACTTAAAAAGAGGAACTTACGAACAGATAGTGAAATTTGATGACTATAAATACAAAATAAGAGAATGAATAGATGCAGTATACAGAAAAGTGAGATGGTGGAATTTGGGCACTACTAAAGGACGAGATTAGATGTACACCCACTGATAGTGTCTATAGGCTTAACAGCATTTACCATTTGAACGTGGTCCATGGGTACCATCATGATCGTCCAGTCTCCGCTAAAAGCTTTCCATTGACTTTGCACCAGCCATAGCTTATTGCGAAACGTTCAATGGTAGCAAGATGGAAGTGAAAAAAATGAGGATACACTTGAGTTTTCACTCCCTGATGCACTCTCGTTCGTAGACTCCCACAAGGAGGCCAGTACGCAGTTAATCGCAGAATACTTTTGTTTGTGTGATTCTGGTCATTTGTAATCTTGCAGACAGTAATAAGGTCATCCCTAATCCGATGCTGGCTAATTAGGAGAAAGCTTAATTTTTTTCTGGGAACCCATCAACGCTTTTACCGCATGTCTTTGGATTCTTTCCTAAAGATTGTAGTCTTTTCTGAGTAACGAAGGAGCAATGATATTGTGCACTTCAAGGTGTGGTCTAATGTATTTTTCGCACAAACTTTGAACCAGCCCATGAGTAAAGGTAACCTAATTTCTATGAGTAGTGTGCATAACAGCATATGTTCTCGCCACAACGCAGTTGTAACTCACGATTTTGCCCATGTTTTCTCCTGGAGCCTAACCTAAGTTGTGTTCCGGAATTAGAGAGGTTAGTTATCGTCACACATAAAATAACTCACACTCAGCGGCCTATGGGTATGTAATTTCACTACTTTGCTTTTCCAGGTCGAAAGTTACACCATTCAGAAGTGCCCAGTCTTCCAGAATTTTCAGGTCAGAATATTCCGGGCACTCTATTGTCCTACAGATCTTTACGCTGTAAGCGTAGTTTAGATGTAATGGAAGGTCGCTGGTAAAAGTCAAAAACATCGAGGGCCATAGGATAGAACACTATGGTACTCCCCATGCTGAGCTGTGCAAGGATGACCGGACACGAGTGACCTCGGTACAAAATTCGCTTCTGTCCGGGTAGCTCTCCAACTGTAAGAGACACCAGTCATGTATAGCTAGCTGACATATTTTGTATGTGAGATGGTCATGCTGCATCATGTCAAACGCCTCTGAAAAGTTAAGGAAGGTCGCAATGGCCGGAACATTCATATCCCAGAATAATGTCCCATCATTTCAAGCTGACAAATTTGTCACACATGATCTGCATCTCCGGAAACCATGTTGTACTTCATCGACTAAGTTAGTTGTAAAAATGTTCATTCAGACATCTATAAAAACAAAATAATCGAGCAAAGAATATTCTTTTCGATAAATTCCTCTTCCAGGCTCTACAATTATATATATGTTTTTATACACAGAATATTTTAAATTAGTAGTTATTAACAATATTAGCGTTTTTTCAAATAATATCGATTTGTAAAGTATGATCAATGCTATTGCAGTTCAATAATGATGCTGAGATGTTGCCTGGTATGATCATCAGTTAGAATATTGAGTTCATTCGGAGCCACTGGGAGTAGCGCGACTGGTCTGCAATTTTAAGAGCCTTACCGATCTTCACCCTTAAATGCAGGCGAAAGTATGGCTGTCTCTCGCCCTTTTGGTGGTTTTCTTGAATCCATGAGACGTTGGTACAGCTCAGATGAGGAACTTCAGAGGCCTCCTGTGAATTGTCACAGAACAAATGGGAAATTAAAGACTGTACTGGCAGGAAATCAGCCATGGGTAGAAAATGGAGAAAGCATTCTTAACAAAGACTGTCCAATAACAGCTGAAAAACTTATACTCAAGCAATTGCTTTACACCAAACTATGATTCAAGCCTGACTACAGAATAACATTTATCCGACACTAACCTAAGTTAAATGAAGATATATTATTATTATGTCCCTAACCACAAGTGATGATTATTATGAACACTATCAACAGTATTAGAACAGACTTAGGATTATTCTTATATCACTGTAAAAGAACGTGTGTAGCAAGTGATCTCTGAATTTTTTTTGAAATTTTCTTAGGCATAAACCGCATGTCAACTCACTGACAGTCTCCGAGTCATTCCTGTGATGGTTCACCATGACCATAGCTCTTTAATTTAACACTAAAACGTGTCTTTGAATAACCACAGCACTGCTGATCCTGAAACTCACCTATTGCATCGATGCTGGATGTAGAGATCAACTGTAGTTCAAATAAATTTGAACATATCTTGGCCTATCACAGCACCATGGCGCTTTTCCGCCTAATGTTGCCAAATTCACCGGTTTTTTGAAACAGAACAACGTTAATTATCATGGTAATGAAATGAGAAAATGGAGGGATGGTGATGAGAAAGGAAAATTGTGAAGGTGTCAGATGTATGCTGGACTACCAATTGATAGAGCCAGTTTGATGAAGCCCAGTGTCCATCATATAAGTGGAGATTATGCTTGCATTTGGTGTGATATTTGTTAATGGGAGAGGAACCGCTATTTTAGCGCACCATTATTCAAACACTATTTGAAATGCCACGTTAGTGATGCCCAGTGTAAAGAAGAAATAGGAGCACCAACTAGTTGGTTGTGAAGTAATATTAGCTAATCGATTATGAGTGCCACCTGTAGAAATGATCTGGGTAACCGATAATGTGGTGGGAAGTGACCACATAACCCTTTCCATCAGAGTCACGTTCATGCAGATTCGCCTTCTGCAGACTCTTCCTATACAACTCGCTACCAACCATGTTGCTCTTCTTTACATCTTTTCCATGAAGGTGATATTTTTATAAGAATAGAACTTAGGCATATTGGTAGAGTATTACTCCACTATACAACAAAGTTATTTGGTAAGGTCGCATAGTTTCCCATATTACTATTTGCTGACGGTGCTGGGACCATAGATAATTACTCATAATCATGTCATATGATGGCCCCGATGCCATCAGTAAACAATACTGTGTAAAATTCTGCGCCTTTGCCAAACAAAATAAAATTTTTTAGGGAAGGCAAAACTTCATTTACCGAGTGGTGAATAAGGATGCATGTGATAATAGTACAGCATGTTTGGGATCAAAGAAGTTCATCCATTCAATAGAATCTCTGTCATTTCTCCTTCAGCGGTCTTTGTGTTTGTCCAGCCTGACTTAATCAGGCCACAGACAATGTAGCTTTCAAGAAACAAGGCCGTGTTGGGTGTGATTGCATATCTCTGTACTCTTTTCACACAATCGTCAATAAATAAGTTCTTGAATAATCGCTAAAATTATATTTTGAAAGTGAATGAAATCTGGTTAACGTAGAGTTGTTAATCAGGGGTTCTTTTGCATTCCTAAAGCCTATGGCATTTATGTCCATTGAATGACATCGTGCACTATGTCTTCGCATGGGGTCTGGATGAAAAATGACCAGTTGAGCGTCTCAAGGCGACATGAGGGATTTAAGGAAACTTAAGATCGACTGTGTAACCAGCTCAAAAGTACTGCAGAGGACACTACGAAGTCCAGCTGTCCTGCTGAACCATATAATCTGCTTTGAACACAATGCAACAATAATTAATTAGGCAAATAGTGTTAATCCAAATGTTGTGATAGTCACATTTAAATATATAGACCACAGTGCAGGGGATCAAAGAAATTCGCTAGTTCAATTGGTCCTCAGTAATTTAGCTTTTAACGATCAACTCGTTCATATGCATCAGTTAAATCACATTCCCAGACAACTGAATTTTCAAGAGGCAGGAAGGTGATTAGAGCTCTGTGTTGTGTGGGTTGATACTATCTCTTATCATTATATGCTATCGTTGAAGAAGACGTCTAGAAATCTATTAAATATTCTCACACACTGTTTTCTAAAGAAGCCTTAAACAATGAACGGCTCAAAATTTTCAAGTACTGTTGTAGAACGTCCTCATCTTATTTTTCCTGTTGCCTGAGATGAGGGAAGAAGCGTTACAATTGTAGGTTATCATAATAGGAATTCGTTTCACGACAGTCACTGCCAGTAAGACGGTTGTGATTGATGCCTCTTACCAGTTTCTGGAAGTCGACAAAAGTTCTGGGGCTGTGTCCTTAGTCTAAAAGCTTAATGAGTCATTCTCTAGGCCAATAGTTTGAAGTTGTCGACTTGAGCACGTAAAAGCCAAGACCACTTTCGTCGCGTGAAATCCTTAACGAAGCAAGAGCATACCGCCGTTCTGATTTCGTAGATGTCGGTTCAAAAGTCGAATAAAGTCCCAGAATAATCACTCAAATTACTGACCAACAGTTTTAAATTTCGTAGAAGTCTAAATTTGTTTCTGAAATTTTCCTGAAGCACTGCAGAGTGCAAGTGAAGCGGGGAAAAGCTAGTCACACAGGAGGGCATTAATCGTCCAAATGGTAAAGAAAGTTTTACAAATCATCAAGAATGTATAGTTCCTGTTTGGTTCCTCGTCTTGTCCTCCTGAATTCCTCAGTTACTTAATACCTTTGGTTGTCCATAGCTCAACATGTTGTAGAGGCCTCACAGCAGCATTGGAGTTTAGATATTTTACCCTCATTATTATGCTGAATATAAAATAATCCAGACTGGAATGTTGGGACCTGCAGAAAAGTTCAATAATGAGCATGTCTTTGAGTGGTCTGCCGGGTGGTGGGGTCTGCAAACGATCGCTATCTCAGTTGTATGGGGCTTGGTAACATAAACTTAGAGCTCTCGTGGGATATATACAACATATGAGATTAAAGGAATCCCCAAGTCCTGTAATGAAGCCTTGTGTTGCAGTGATGATAAGAGATGGGGAAATACACCGGAGCTAAACAAAGGCGGTGCAAAATTAGTACGAGGAATGACTTTGACATTCCCTCATCACAAAGCAATGAATTCTTTATCTGATAAGGGGACCGAAGAAATCTGATTCACCTTCGGAGACGATGGAGTTAAAGACGCAGTGTACATTGTCTTTGTCAACGCAATGCTTTCAGAGGTTAAATCCTTGGAGTCCCTTGTGTCTACAGTCACCATGATGATATTCAAATGGCTGGCTCACAGGATAATGTCTTATTTAGTAAACTTGGAAACGGTGACACACTGGGGAGATATAGTGAATTTGTTCTACGGCGAAAGAAAAATATTCTTAAAGGATTTACTTAGTCCACTTAGTCTTACTCATGTTGATATTGTTGTTCTCTACACAGTTGTCTCCTCGTCACGACAATACAGAGAGATACCAGATGATCCATGGGAGTGTGGTCTTATTTGTGCATGTAACCTACGAAACTGAAGGCTTAGGCAAGCATATGAATAAAAAAGCAGTAGTTTGAAAAATTCGTATATGCTAACAGTATAATGCTGGTTTTGAAATGAATAAAGAGGTTGTCTGACAGCTAGCCAAACGCTCTCTTATATGTGATAGAATTAATAAAACACGTGGTGAAAGGTGTGTCAAGGTATCCTAATGACATACTACACAGAAGTTCCAACGGTACTGATTATTCAAGGAAGGCTGAAACATCTGTAGGGCAGATTGTATTCCAAATTCTGAAGTTGAACTCAGCTAATGAGGAATAAGAAACGTCATCGATCGTAGTTCGTGCAAAGGCAGTTGTTTCTTGGGGCCATATAGGCAGGGGCAGAGAGTAAGATAAGTCAGAACAAATTAATATAGCATTTTAAATGCCACTGTCAGACAGCCAGTTCCGGCAGGACTACATTTCACACTGATAAAACGAATGTAACAGGCATATTGTACCCTGAAACACAACTCATTGTGTTTAGCTAATGAACCTATGAATAATCATTAGCCGGATTTAATAACTTGGAGCAAGGCGGGTGTTTCTGGAGCACTTCTCGCATGGCTGAAAGATTACTTAGGCGAGAGAGAATTCTGCACCAAAGTCAACCGCATCCGATCATCCTGGCACACCCCGGCATCAGGGGTTCCTCAGGGTTCTGTCTTAGGGCCTTTGATGTTTTTGATTTTTATCAACGACCTGCCCTGTCAGCTGAGCTGCTCTGAGCTTTTTATGCTGACGACGTAAAGATTTGGAGAGCAATGAACTCGTCGGATGACTCCGACAGATTGCAAGCTGACCTGCAAACTCTGGGAGACTGGGCTCTGGCTAACGGAATGCCTTTCAACCTAAGGAAGTGCAAAGTAGTGCAACTTCATTCCGGCAGGTCACATGGTGCAAATTACACCCTTGGTGGCCAGAACTTGAGTTGTGTGCCATCAGAACGCGACCTAGGTCTTATTTTAACAGAAAAGCTAGACACCAGTGTAAATTACACGAGGGACGTCGCCAAAGCTTACGCAACCTTACACTTTATGCATAGGCAGCTGGGAGCTCTTACTCCCGAACTATTCTTAACGTTGTATACGTGAGGCCACTCCTTGAGGTGCATAATATCATTGCTCCTCCGCTACTCAAAAGGGATGCTAACATTCTAGAAAGTGTCCAGAGACGAGCGACAAAATGGGTGATCGGCCTCCGCAACAAATCAAATGAGGAAAGACTGAAGAAATTAAGTCCTTTCACACTTAGTTACCGTAGTCACAGGGGAGACCTCATCACCGTCTATAAGATATTAAATGACCAGACCCACCCTAATAAAAGCATCCTGCCATTAAGTGATCATAGGCTTCCAAGAGGTAACCCGCTAAGGATAGCACACCAGAGACCAAAGACTCGAGTGCGTTCACATTTCTTTTCGCTTCGAGTTTGCGATCTCTGGAAGGCTTTACCGGCGGCGGTGACTACAGCGTCATCTATGGAGACTTTTAAGCGGAAGCTGGACAATCATGCAGAAATGCATGTTTTATGCTTATTAAATTGAACAATTTCATGATAAGCATACAACTAATCCCACGACCGTCCTGTCTTCTCCACTGTACCGACTACTCTATCTTTTCTTTGGTCACCTTTATTATTTCACTTATCTCACCCTATATATTATCTACACTACAACCTGTTATTATTATTAATATTCTGCTTTTATGACTACACCGAATGACTAACGGGTGTTAGGTCAAATTCCATTCACGGCAGCAACTGAGTCCTAACATACTGCACACTACAAACCACATCTTGACCAATCCTCGCACCACTCCTCTTGGAGTCTACCAGAGCTAAAGCAGTCGAGTGGCGGGATTTACTACGCATAAGTTCACCGAAGATCTGGAACCTCTACCTTACAATCAAGAAGCGAGCTCAAAGAAATCACTGGTTTATACTAGCTCGTAATCAGGATATTGGATATTGGGAGGAGAGATTTAAAAAAACGGATGTTGTTGTAAATAAATCTGATTGTTAGCCTCGAATTCCTTTCGCTGTTGATTCATCGCCATTATGAAGAATTTATTCAGATAACCTTTTGTATTTTACCTATTGCATATTTTTCAGGCTCTGTCTGTATTTGTTTTTGTGCTCTATATTTTTTACTGGTGACCTAGAGTTTCAGAGCGGCTGACATAAATCATCTCTAAACACACCCACAATTTAATCGCGAGTGAAAGGTACTGTTTTTCGTTCATTAAAAAAGTATGCTCTCCTTTGAAATAAGGATTTCTTAGCTTAAATTTTGATTTCATTTAAACTTTCTAGTCTAGTCTCCCATAACTTTGTACGTAATCAAGAGTTTCTAATTCGGTTTTCTCGGCCTTCAACAAAGTTTGTGTTCATTAGAAGATAACAAACTAAGTTATCGCAACCATACTTGTTAAATCTCGTGTAATTCATAGTAATAGTAAATTTTTACGCTAATTTGCTTCACTTCCAGTGTATTGAAACCATGAAAATTTTATGATATAATCGGAAGTAGATAATAATAGTAGTCGTGTTCGGGGTATTTCGCCTGCCTTCTGCAGTCAATGACTTAAGATATTGAACATGCTAGGTGTTCTAGTAGTTGGTAATTTCCCTAACACTGACAGATTTTAGTTTCAAAAGAATACAGTAAAAAACTTATTGATATAATTATAAAACTTGGGCACTGTGGTAGAGTATAACTCTATTATGTATGAGATTTTATTACTATTTAACATTGTGTGATTTATCAAAGTAAAGTCTTATACTTGATAAAGTAAAATCTTCATGAGTGAAATATATGGCTTCCCAGTGTTGCTAGAGAACTAGAATTCCATCACCCACTATATAATTATCTTATGATGTCCTTAAAGTGTTGTATGTTCTTACGATACATTACTCAGTCATTTAACTGACAGGCTAGTGAAAAAAGTTTTTAACCTTCTGGTATGTTCTGAGTAGAACGCCATTTCTACAGGTTATCTCTTGGTCATTCATATCGTGCGCTATTGCTTTTCTAACGTCTATGAGATGCTGGGAAGTTGTATCTGTCTTGCGAAATAATTGGCGTAGGTACAAATCACATAATTGGTATTGAACCACCCTAAAGTGTTTGGTAGATTAGCCGTCGTACACTGATTCTTCATATATTATAACTGCTGGTAATCCATATAATAATACACTCCTAGATGGTTAATGTGTTTGATGTTTTCAAAGGATTGTTTAATTTACGTACATAAAATGTAAATTAGGTCAATTTACGCCTGGCAACCCATCCATTATTTAAAAATTATATGTAATGTAGCCTTAGGCATCAAGTAACTAAACCGTTCATTCCATATACATCGACCCATTATGCCAGTTTAAAGTTTATCAGGTAACTGAACAATATTGTTTGAATAAGTCAGTCACAAACTAGATATGAAACTTCAGAAAAGATCAGATCATGCGAGTCAGTGATGGGTGGGATCATCATTTCCAATGTATATGAATACTTATGCACACGTGTGGGTCGTTCACTGGAACGTTATCCATTTATCAATGACTTCGAATATAAGTGTTCAATCATTTTAGCTAACAGAATAGTAAGCTATCATGGCCTAAAATACCAACTGCTAGAGAAGTACTGTTTGAATTAATATGGCTAATTTATCAGTTTCTGAAGAATAAAATGTGTAAGATAATCTCTATTGTTTTGTAGGAGTTGGCCAAAACTCCGAGCAGTTTAAGTGATCATTAGTGTCAATCTATGGCTACCATATCCAAACACAAGAAGGTGAGGATGGTGAAACAGAAGCTCAAACTGTTTCGTGCAAATGAGCCACTGAAAAGTGTACTCATGTGGGGCATCAACTACTCATTTTCTACCTTAAATCATGTTAAACCACGTGCGCTATTGCTGAAAGATGATTTCAAGGCTCATATGAAGGTGAAAGTGAATAATCACTATTTCAACAAGTAAGTTTTGTTGCATTGTTTGTTGAATTGTCATTGTTTGTGTTTCTAGGGAAAATATGCCAAGTCGATTTAAGTTTAAAGAGTATTGTCCAATGGTGTTCAAGTCGTTGCGAGATCGATTTGGAGTTAAGAAACTGGATTATTGGGTAAGTGTGAGGGAAGCTGCTCACGTTGTTCTGTGGTCATTTAGTTTGGTTTGTTGTAGTATCTTTGGGGAACCTAAATATGATCACATTGAAGTGTGGTCAACGAATCTCTTATAAGTAATACAACTTGTTTTGAGTTGTGGGTGTTAGTTAGCAATTTATTTTATAAGTGATGTAATTAACCGGCTGTTTGACAAAGTGTACAGAGAGAGTTTTGCTTGAAATAGTGTGTCGTCTTAAATCATGAAGTATATATTTATATGGATATTTTAGTTGTACAAGTATTGAATTCAATCCTCAGTGTATTTACATTTCTGAGAAAGGGCACAAGTTCGGTCGTTTAGTTTGTAGGGGAGTATGGAATCAGTACGCCATATTGCAGCCTTCATTTAGTGTTCCCTTTATGAATGAATTGGCTTCGAACTGTATGCTGGGAAGAATCACATGATTGGATGAAGTATGTATTAGGTATGGGTGATTGTATATGCACCAGAGTGAATTTAATCGTACTTTCAAAATAATTTCCGACTATATTGTTTTCCTATCGGTAACAGAAGTCGTGATTGATAGGAATATTCCTTTCTGGCCGTCTGTAACTTGTTAAAACTTCCCAGTATACACTCAAATAATCTCTTATCCTTTTGTCATGTGCTCTACAATTCGTGTAAATCGTTGGCTAGGAACGGTACAGTGTAAGTTAATATCATTTTCAGCTACTTATCACACTAGTGAGACTGTCATTTTGTAACTTATCCGACAGGATGCTTTCACCAGATATCAACCATTATGGGATAGTACACGAGGTAAATCTGGTTCGAAGTTTCTGGTCACCTACAACCGTCAATTCGTGGCGAAAACGATCAGTTCTGAAGAAGTGGAACAAATGCATCATATGCTAGAAGAATATTATTCTGTAAGTCTTTGTTGTGAAAGATTTAGCAGAGTATATTGTTTGTTTTCGAATTGATGTATTTCTAGTAAAGAATGTACTGGTTTCAGTATTCACATTCGATCACAATGAAACTAGAAAGCAGGTTATAAAAGTACAGATGAAGTATGAGTTGCAAGTTATTCCGATATCGTCACTCGTAATATGTATGCTCGCGAGCATTCTAATCAGTTAGTTTGCATTTATGTGACTGTAATTAGTACTCGGTGACTTCATGGAGTGGTGGTATTTCTCTGCCTCGTTCGCTCATGCTCTGTCAAACATGTCAGGTTCTCCTACAGGTCAGATGTCTGACTTTGGTATCGTTAGATGGATTGGTCTTTCAACTGTATGCCTGTTAGTGCAGTTCTGCTTGACCTTGTCATAAGATTAGTATGGTCAGAATTATGGTGCCTCTAAGCATCCACAGTATAGGGATGTGTTTCTGCCATTAGTATGTCTGCTATCGTATCAGCTGTTTCATGTTACTTATCTGGCGTTTTCGATGTTTCCTCATTATGTGTTGAGTATTTCTTTTAAATGCGAAAAGCACTACAAAGACGAGCTTTCTCTGTGTGTATTCGACCTCACACAGACTGTGTTTTGTCTGCTATACATTTGGAACGTCGACACTTTTTAATCTTAAGTATACATTTACTAGTCTTATTTGAGTGGATTCAGTATGTCTTTTAGTGGTGGTGAGGGAAATGTCATATTCGGCGGATTGGGTTATTCTTGTTTTGACATCTTGGATGATAAAAACCGACAAAAATCATTGTGCCATAACCTGAAGTTGGTGTATGCGAGTTGGAATTGACTGTGTTGATGCATCGAATTGTGTCTGTTATGATACAGTTATGTTGAGTAGAATTCTCTGCAAACTTTACTATGTGTGTGAAGCATATCTCAATGTTTCGCTAAATATGATGCTCAATTTATCCTCAAAGTAGCACGTAACAATATCGTGTTGCATGTGAATGGATTTATTTAAGGTAAAGTTTGTTTTCTCACAGGGTGGATTGTTAACTGTCTTTGGGATAGAAAACAAATGTACATGAACCTTAGCAGTTCATAGTTTGTTTTTCGAAAAACGTTGAGGTGTGGTATATTATAGAATTTGCGTTCAAAATTTAGGTCAGTGCCAAAATTATAGTTGAGAACAAGATTTTCTCAATAAAATCCTACGTTCTGATAAGTTGGCACTTAAAGTCATTATCTTGTGAGTAGCACAGCAGCTAATCTGCCTTGGATTGACTGAGGAATGTTTATTATTTACGAGTCGAGATCATCAACTTGTATTTGTGCGTTCTTTATTGTACATGGAAAACTTAGTATTCACATGTTCGATAATTATAAATGATGTGCTTCTGTGTGTTTCCGTATTTTCAGTATATTGTCAAAGGACATGGCCAGACGTTGCTTCCTCAATACTTAGGACTTTATCGACTCACTGTGAACGACCAAGAGACGTATATCCTTGTTATGAGAAATGTGTTCAGTCCGAGACTGGCTATCCACAAGAAATATGACCTGAAGGTATGACTTGTGAGATTACTTTGTGTGATTTATGTGCATAAGAGGCGTGAATTTATTTTAAGATGGAGGTTTGTGTGTTTTTACGATGACAGGTGCAAGTGATTTTTGAGTGCTCATGTACTTTTCACATTTTTATCTTATAGAACATTGTGTTTCCAAGTCATCAACCGAAACGTTCTGTAAGTGTTCATTCATTCATCCCCCATGGATCGAGTCAGTTATCGTCTTCCGAAGATCACCCTGATAAGCCTGTGTTAGCGATATTCAAAGAGCATAGACGTTATCCGCGGATTAAAAAGTATTCAGTACAGAACACAACAGGTGTATGTGATATAAGTGTAGTTATACTGGCCTACTGTTTCACCCCTCCTAACCTGTTTTGTGTTGTGAGCTATTGCCTTCTAACACTGTCGTATGCTCCTACTATGAATGAAGTAGCGTGTATATTTTGAGTTCGTACTTGTAGGCGTTTTAGTGTGTTTACAGTATAGGTGTAAGGGATAATTTATTTTTAGTTTCCAGTGTGTTGCATGTACCCACACCACTTGCTTATAGAGAGTTGATGTTTCGTTTTGAACACATATTTTCACGTGTTTGGATGACTTGGACAAGTGTGGATTGGTGGGAGTCAGTTCTTTTTGTATGTGTGCCGTGATGGTATTGAGATTTCACACCTATTCTGGTTTCCAGCTTTGCTGTGTCTTCTGAGTTTGGCTGCCTAACACCTAACCCCAGTTTGCTCACCGACTTCCTGACATATTTGATTTTGAAGCTAATAATCCTACTGACAGACTAACGTGTTTCACTGACACGTAATAGATAAATAACGCTTACTGTGAGTAACAGAAGGATGAATGACACTGTCTACTTTGATTCTTTCACAGCTGAATTGTTTTTCTGGTGTAAGTTTGATTTTGTCATGTGAGAGATTCGCAGGCCATTTTGCTTGTGTGTGTTTACTGATTGATCTAATGACACTCACTGTTGGTATTTGCTTTTGAACTGATCACTCACTACACAATTTGATTTTATCATATTGTCTGGGAATTCTCTCAGTGGATGTCGTGTTCAGGTGGTTATCAGATTGTCCAAAACATGGATGAAAAAGTTGTACACTCGCACCTGTGAGTAGCTGCACCCCGTTTCCTATCACACATGCGCGTTACGTGTATGAGTCGGCACTTTAGGTGAGGAGCTAAGAATCCTGGTTGTCATGAGGTGTAGGGCAAGTGTTTATCTAATTTTCAGTTAGCTTTATTGTACAAATTACGGAATGTTATTTCTGTTTATTGACAATAAGTGATGCAGGTTCCTAGTTGAGGGAAATGAATTTATAGCCTAAATTAGTCTCATGTAATAAGTTAAATATCGTTCTGAGCAGCGGATTCTCTTCCCAACTGTCAAATGCATGACTGGCCTTGGGTTTCCCATATGAAACGAAAATCCCCAATTTCTTAAGCCTTCTACATGTTTGGAGAGATGTGTGTAAATATCTTGTGTCGCTAGGATTCTAAATTATAGGAAATATGTATATGATTTACTTTTCGGAAACGATTGATAACCATATTTTTCTCATGGTCCATTCCTGTGTGTGTACACATAAATAATATTTGAAAGGAATTCATAAGACTTTTTGTAGTATGTTTTATTTTGCTGAGTGACAGTTTGGCATAGATAGATGTAACTGGTAGATAGCGATGTGAAAGTGTTTATCGAAAAGTGTTTTGACCACAATACATCCGTTATAGCTATATCCTTTCATATGATTCTGAAAAACAAATTGTGTTTGGACTGAGAGAACCAGACGAATGTTACATCTTCAATATGTCAGTGCTTAACATTGTTACCACTCTCCAACTTTATTTCCTGATGCTACTTAAATAGGACTGAGATGTGGCATTTTGAGAATCAGACCCAACCCATTCTACACAATAATAGTGTCAGTGTCTATGTTCAGCCATTACCAACCTTCAATTGAACGGAATGTTTCACTTCCCTGTACAACTAATATTGCTGTGAATGTTTTCTGTGGTTATATAAGGTGGTCTTATGTGTAGTGACCGTTAGGATTGAAAAGAGTTTGTTTTTCTCGGTCTTTGTCAACAATTCTGCGTGTACTGAACGTCTTTCTTGATGTCTGAATAACAAGTCAGTTAGTCTATGATATTACTATCGTTGTCCTCATAATTAGGGTTCAGCTGTGGATCGCGAAGCTAACGAAAAAGAGAAGGTGAGTCTGCCTAGTTTTCATCGTCGTTGTCACTATCATGATTGTATTGACTGTCTTGACGTTCATCTGTGTCTAGTATAAGTGTCGCTCACTTGTGTGTGTGTGTGTGTGTATGCATGCCTCCTAACCATTCGTGCACATTTTACTTGTTTCCATCACTGTCATAATTTTGATGTTAATGAGGTTGACATGAAGGTAGATTGTAGTAGGTGAAATAACTTTGTTGAAGTTAGCTTTGTGTGGAAGAGATTGGAGACCGTGTCTAGTAGACGGTATATGTAGTCACGTGACTGACTCCGCAGTTCTCATGTAGAAATGTGCTAATTTGCTGCGAATAGTATCTCCAATTCAGCTACAGTGATAGTTGTACTCACAACAACGGTGCCAGATTGTGATGGGAAGAGGTTAGTCACTGCCTTCGATGACCAGTCATTTATCATAAATTACATAGTTTGTCAATCAGTTGGTTGTAGTAGTTGTCAGTTCTAGCTGGTGACTTTAATGCTCAAGTAGGGAAATTGTGTCGATATCAGAAGGATGTCGGTGGCACCTACGGAGTTCCGTGCCAGCGAACCAACAACGATGACCGTCTCCTACAGTTCTGTTCAGATAATCATTTGTTTCTTGTAAGCACTAACTTCAAACACAAGGAGAGACACTGTTTGACCTGGCGACCCCCATCATCAAACCAACGCTGGACACAAATAGACCACATAGCAATAAGCTATCGTTGGCGTGGGTCGGTAGGAGATTGTCGCTCCTTCTGAAGCACGTGTGTAGATACCGATCACGCACTGGTCCGCGCTCGTATGTGCTTACGACTGAACGGACGCAGCAAACAGCTAGCGGTAAACCCATCACGTCCCCAGCTCGATCAGGAAACTAAGTCCCTATTTGAGTAAGAACTAGCTAAAAACATATCTGAGTTCGACGCCCTGAAGAAGCCTGGAAGAATATTCAGTCAGCCATAGATACAGCTGTAAAAGCTGTGAATAAGGTAAATCCAAAGGTGAGTAAAAACCATTGAATTTCGACTTCCTCATTCGAAATGATAGATGCTAGAAGACTTATTCCGGCGAGCTCCGAATTCAATGAGAAGCGAAAGCTACACAAAAGGAAATTTACGAGAAGCCTCCGCAAGGGCCGTTAACAGTGGTGGGTGACAAAAGCGAAAGAGATGGAAAAAGCATCGGCGATAGGCAACACTAGGCAACTCTTTAAACTCATCAGGGAAACGGGTGGGAGAAGGCAAATCATAAGTGAGACTATTTCTGAGAAAAATGGCTCCTTAATTAGCTCTCAGAATAGACGCCTTGAATGCTGGAAAGAACATTTTGAGGAACAATTTAACTTGCCTACAGCCACACTAAATCTCCCCGCCATCCAAAACACACCCGAATGGGATATAGACACTGGTCCACCGTCTGTAAGTGAGGTCACAAAAGCTATCTGTAATTTGAAACGAGGCAAAGCGGCAGGACCCGACGGAATTATTCCGGAGGTGTTTAAATGTGGGGGTGACATACTAGTATGTAGATTAACTAAGGTACTAGGTAACGTCGGGGAATCAGAGACGGTTCCATCAGACTTGGGTAAGTCACTTATTATACCGATATTCAAGAAGGGAGACAAGTCCTCATGTGAGAATCATCGGCGGATCAGCCTAACGAACATAGTCCCTAAAATCCTAGACTCAGTAATCATGCACAGACTAAGCAGAACTCGGGAGGAACAAACGAGGGAAAATCAAGCTGGCTTTAGGCCAGGTAAAGGGTGCATAGATTATATCTTCACTCTCCGACAGATCTTAGAACATAGACACACTTTTAGGCATCCAACAATTGCCATATTTCTTGACTTGAAGGAGGCCTTCGACTCCGTGGGTCGAGAGGTACTATGGCAATGTTTGACTGTGAAGGAAGTGCCAAGAAAGTACATTGCACTAATCGAGGCACTCTACTCAAACTCACGTAGCTGTGTAAGGGCTTATGGGGAATTGTCATCTGAATTGTTAACAACCAGTGGTGTCCGTCAAGGATGTCCACTTTCCCCATTTCTGTTTAACTTCATCATAGATATGCTAATGGAAGTATCCTTAACTGAACTTAACGACTTAGGAATCGACTTGTTACCAGGGAATAGTCTTATGGACTTAGAATATGCAGATGACATAGTCCTGTTAGGGGAGGATGCTGACAAAGTGCAGTCTTCTGAACACCTTGAGCAGCAATCTTCGTATGTTTGGCATGCGATTCGCCCCTGTAAAATGTAAGATGCTGCTACAGGACTGGACTACGCCTACCTCTAGCTTAGTGATAGGGAGTGAAGTGATAGAACATGTTGACCACTTCACCTATTTGGGAAGTTGTGTCAGCACCAACGGATTGATTGGCGACGAAATCTCAGCACGGATCCAAAAGGCTCGAGCTGCTTTCTCTAACTTACACCATCTCTGGCGTAGACGTTACATCCGACGATCAACCAAGGGACGTGTGTACTGCTCAGCAGTTCGCTCCGTCCTTCTCTATGGCTCTGAAACATGGCCAATACGAGTTGAAGACATGAAAAGGTTGACTATTTTTGATCATAGATGTCTACTATCTCTTTCTCACGTTAGGTGGCATAATAAGGTAAGTAATGTTGACATTAGGCGTAGAGTGTTGGGCAAAGATGGGAAATCAATCGACGAGGCTATAAAGTTACATAGATTGAGATGTCTAGGTCACGTGCTGCGCATGCCTAACCACCTTCTCCCCCGATGGGCATTGCTAACTGATATAGGTACAGGTTGGAAAAGAGTAAGAGGTGGCCAAACTAAAACATGACATCAATCCATGAAATCCTTGACAGTTAGACTGAGTCAGGTAGGGAGATGCAGACTTCCGGGTTGGGGCCCTCGGGACTCTAAGAATCAATGGCTGGAGACAATAGGTGACATGACTCAAAATCGTTGTCAATGGTTTACGCAGATGTATTCAGTCTCTGTAATCTTTCATATTCCTTTCTACCATTACTCATTCTGTTTCACTCTTATACTTGTCAAAACTCTATTGATTCTCTTCACTCATCTTCTTGTCTACCTTGTGTGCTATTTGGAACGTGGTAACTCGAACTGCTGCACTTCGGTGCCAAGTTCTATGTTGAATCCAGACAGCCAGAGACAGTTAGTTGGAATGAATAATCTAGGTGCCTCTGTTGATATGCCTCCGTTTATTAATACTTTACTCCTGTCATGAGAGTTATTCATGTAGCGATGGTGAGATGTATGAATTAGAGTATTGTGAACTCGGAGTAGTCGTTGAGATCGTGGGAGAATATGTGCATGATAAGTTTGACCACATCAACTAATCATTTGTTGTATTCCAGTGTTTTCTGTGAATACGTTGTGATGTTTTGGCTGATCATTTTGTGTTATTGTATAAAATTATAACTGGAAGTCTGTTGTTTTGTGTCTTATGTTATTTGTGTTCTGTTTACTTGGAAGCAACCCTCCCCCGTTGACATTGTTGCCTGACATTTCAGTTTTGACGTAGTGGTTTTCGTGTAGATGCAAATGTGTGCATTTGTGTGTGTGTGTGCACGGTGAATGTGAGTGACTATTTCCCTTTTTGAGAGGTTGCTATCCTTATCATATGCCTATTGTTCACTGTATTTACAAGTTTCTATCTGTGTATTTCTGCTAGATTGACTTTAAGCAATAAACACCGCAGTTGAACGTGTTACATTTCTTGTCTCCATGTCAAGCGTATGCTTTTATACGATGTGAATAGTGGTATAGGGTGGTGCGGTAGTGATTATGGTGAACGACTGTTATGCGTCAACGCAGTTGTACTTATATGACAGTTGACCAGAAACAACTATCAAGACAAAATGAAGACGATAATTCGATTGTTCATAACGAAATGTGTGTTTCAGGATTAATGATACGGAGTGGAAATGCTTGGTTACCTGACTGAGGATCGTGCATGGACGATTGGACGTAAGATGACAGCATCGTCCTCAGTAGAAGTGCTTGACCGTGTGTATGTCTTCAGCATAACCAGTCCAGGAAAACAGTAAATGTCCGCACTCAGTGTCGAATGTTGATGCAGCAGTAGGCTGTTGATTTCACATTTTGCTAGTGTTGAGTTGTATTTGTTTTCGAAGCGATGGAATTAGTTTAGCAGTGAGTGGTGTTGACATTTTTCAGCTGAGTGAATGTCGAAGAAAGACGTTGGCACCAGTATGGAATTCTTAAGCATAGGTGTATGCATTTGTCAGTCAGCTCGTGATACCTAGATCTAATGTAGTGTGGGAAGTAAACGTAGGTGGAACAGTCTGCATATCAGCCAACTGATATTAAATATGTTTGTGTAACGTGCATTTGTCAACGTTGGATATGATGTAGATGTTGAAACACTTGATTTACTTCGTGGAACTAGTTCCATTCATAAAGTTGAGTAAGTCTATGAAAATTGGTCTACAGAGTAAGGTAGATGCATCGGGCGTTGTTGAACCGAAGTTTAGCTATCTTTTGATGCGGAACCTATTCGCTTTGCGTTACCCAGTCTCATTGACTACTGCATAGCAATGGTGTCCAAACAGCATCTCGGTGTTCGGTGGCATTGAGGAGATTATTTTGAATACACACTTTCACAGAGTCTCAAGTTGTGTCTGGTTCACCATTTGCTTGAATAATTACCAATGTAAATTCATCTGTGGGGTACAATGCACCATACACCAAAATAACTGATTGACCTTATGTGAGTCCATTCCCACCAGGTAATGGTGTGCACTTTCTAGTCGAGGAAATGTAACATTATTGACATGGATGCATAACTTCTACTGTCATCATTTTGTATGACTAGTCCTCCTTATATCGCATGATATTTCCTAATCTCGTATTGATCGATTATCGCATTGTCATATCCGTGGGACGATTACATAGAACTTTCTCATGTGAATTTATTGGAATTAGTTGATATTTGATGAAATCGAATTGATTACTACTTCTCTGTCAGTTACCTTTTGCTTCTCAACATTAAATTGACTTGGCTGCCATCATAGATTGAATTGGCGAATTGAGGGGAAAACTTCTCTGATGTCATACACACGTTTGACAACGCATAAGATCGAATCCGAGGTGTTTAGGTCTCACAAGAACGCGTTAATGCTAGACAGTTAGAATGGAGTGATGAGTGTTTATTTCTCGTCTTCTCGTGTGTTGATAGTACAGCGTGACATTCTGTTTAGTGGTATTTCTGTCAGTCTCTTTAACCTTCATATTCTTCTCTACCATTACTCATTCTGTTTCACTCTTATACTTGTCAAAACTCTATTGATTCTCTTTACTCATCTTCTTGTCTACCTTTGTGTGCTATTTTGGAACGTGGCAACTCGAACTGCTGCACTTCGGTGCCAAGTTCTATGTTGAATCCAGCATTTCTGTTTGCTGCTCACAGGTCAATAAGCTTACTTTGAAGTAGATGTGACATAATGCACCCTCTCGCAATTCACAAGCGATTTAGTAACGAAATCGTCTTGTTTGTCTACAGTCTTGTATATGTATGATGACGAGAGCTACTTCAGATCCATTGTTATCATGCAAGTTAAGTTGGAAAAGAGTAATCTGTCCTTAAACTGACCCTTTTCTCTTTAATCAATAAAATGACTTGAATTTTTGAGACGAATCAGATTAACTTTTGTTGAATGATTACTTGGACTAGTTGGAAACGGTTTTTTACGATAAGCACAAAAGAGAATGTTACTATTTTGTTGATAATGAGTACTGATTAGCTAAAATAAATGTTAATCGATCTTGTAGTTGGTGTGAGTATGAAACATAGGTGTGAGCATGAGCGTGCGGATTTATTTCATCATTGAAATTGATAAATTCCGTGTGGTATTTTCAGGGTCAAATTTTATTGAGGTGAATTGACTTTACCAACTAACAGTTTCAATATTTATTTAAATAGGTGAAGTGTTTAGCGTGTCGTTTGCGCCTACGGTTGTACGACCTTTTGTCCTTCGATCCGTCTGTGTGCACATCAATATCTGTTCAGTGTACCATGGTCTGGAATTGCTCCGTACCTATTGGATTGTATTCTTAGTGAAGTAAAGTATGTGTTGAAGTGATGTTAGATACAGGGGCCGTGTTATTGTGATTGGGTAGTTAACAAAGTCAATGAATGTGTATTGTATACAGGTGCTTACTACAGTTGACGAAGGAATAATGTTTGTGTATGGGATGTGTTGATTATCCCTGAAATGTCCCAATTAGTTGTGGTTTGAGAATCCAACAGGCCTTTTGACATTCGACTAGAAAACGGTGTATGTTCGTAGATAGTAGTTGTGGTGCTTTTTCATTTTGTAATGAATTTACATTGGTATTAGAATTTTGTTGGGTCGTCCGTAAGCACGTGATAACTGAAGAAGATGTCAGACAATATCTTTGAGTAATCAGTCCTTCAGTTTGAAGTTTCATAACTTCAATATTTCACAGATGTTATAGAGTCACAGTGGATACTGTATCTACCTAAAGTGTTGCAGCATCCGCGGAACATCAGGTGAGAGAACTCCAGTTATAATCCTCTCCAGCTGAAAGATGTAATTTTGATGTTCGTTTTCTATCTATAGCTGTGTGTATGCTTTTTGAGTGTTATTTGTTTTGTGGGATTGCCGTTTAGTTGTGGCAGGCATAGTTGTGTGAAGTGAAAGTGAGTGCTTTGAACGAGGTGCATGTGGAGTGTGATGATGCACCTATATTTGAAGTGAATTGAAGTGATTGTGTTGTGTTGGTAGCCTACACTCTGTTCGTCAGTTATGTGTATATATATTTTTTGCCTTTCTTTGTGTTGTAATTTTACAGTCGAAGCCGTTGCCGACGCTGAAAGACGCCGATTTTCTGACTGATATATGCAAGATACACATTGGTGAAGAGGCGAAGAAGAAGCTGTTGAGCACTTTGGAGTCTGATATACTGGTGAGTGACAAATGGTTGGATGTGCATGAGTTTGTTGAGGTCAGTTTTGCGAGTAGGTGACACAGGTGATCCGTTCATGTTGTCATTTGTTTATTGATACCAGTCGGATGTGGCGTTAGTCCTTGGAACCGTTTTGTTATGTGTAGGAATCTCATAAATAGTGTCGTGTAAGTGAGTGAGTGAGTGAATACAGTCACATGTGACAATACGAATGGGTACCTTAAGCAGTTGACGAGGTGCAGTACGAGTGATGATTGGTGAACCTATTTTTGTTGCATGTTTGTCGATGAAATGTTCATTCTCCCTCTCTCTCTCTCCTTTGTTTCGACTATTGGATTACTAATTTTCCATCTGTGAATCTTATCGATGTATTTTCCGTCTTCGAGCGTTAGAAACTATATTCACATTTAGCTGTGTGCTTTTATTGATTTCCCATATTGGGTGATGCTTTTCCAGTTATCGAATCAACCAATGAGTCATAGAATGCAGTCGGTAAATTGAGGGACACAAATGTGGTGCTTGATGTGATACGGAATAATTTGATATAACACATCAGGAGTCAGTTTAATTAAGGGGAATTGATGTATTCTGTTCAGCCGTCGTCTTTCTCTAGTGTGTTTCTCTAATTGTTGTAATTTCTATTTCAATTGGATTTTATTGCTGTTGCTCTACTCATCATCACCAGTTAAGATTCTCCATTGAAAGTGCTCACGTGCATATACTTATAGTAGGAGGTGTTGATTGATGAGCTTTTTGACTGAAGCACGCACGAGAAACACTCATGTGGATGGATGGCTTTTAGAGGGCACCTCTCATACTTGTTGAATTTTAAGAAGACTTGAAAGCACAACTATTGTTACATTTTATTCATTCTTGGTAGAAATAGTTGCGTAGACGAGTGAGTGTCACGGGTTTGTGACGATAGCGTTGACATCATCTGATCATTGTTCAACTATCTCGTCTCCTTTGATCATATGAATGAATGTCTGAGAAAGGACAAAAAGTGGAGGAAGAAGAATAAGAAGAAGAGGAATGTGTATTGTTTTTGAGTGAATAGTTTTATTTTCACTGGCAATGGAGGTCATGTGAAAGGCATCGTTGTCGTGTTGGTATAATGATGATACTTGAAAATGTGAATTGTTTAGTTTCTTTTGTAACATTGTGGTTACGTGCATATACATGTGTATGTGTGTGTGTGTTGACTCACAAGTTGTTGTCACCATCGCCATCACTACGGTGTGTACAGGATGTGATGCAGTTGGACTGACTGACATGTATGAAGTTAATCAGCGCAATATATATTCACTAATTAACTGTGTGCTGAATTGGAGCGTTCTTTTTCTATTCATCTGACTCCCTCTTACTGGTGATGTTTATTCGTTTACTGTGGGAGTTGGTCATGATTACGTGCAAGTTGAACCCTTAGTGACGATGTGTCTTAGCAAAGTCCCAAAGGTTTCGTATGTTGCTTTCACATTGGCGATCATTACTTTGCCAGAGGGCAGCACATGTTTGACGTTCATTTGTTGGATGAATGTGAGGTGTGGAGAACTGATTTATGTTCACAATGGGAAAGAAGCTGATACAATAGATTTCCTAACACAAAGTCGCATATCTTTTCAGTTCACAATGTTTGTTGTTGTGAATGGATGTGAGGAAACTCGGATTAGTGTCACCGGAAACTGCATTACCCAGGTGAAGGTGTTTCTGAAGTGATGTGTGTTGAAAGAAGGTTAGGTTACATCTGTAGATTCTACACTGAACGTCCCCACAAAGACTTACGTGTCTATGTGTGTGGTACGTTTTACAGCGTATCGGTGGGATAATCATAGAGCATCGCTTCGTTGTGTGTAAATTCTCTTCAGAATGGTGGGCAGGTAATGTGATTCACGTTTACCCTCAGTGTGAAATTGATCTCAAGTCTTTGTGACTCTGTATGCGTTATTTCCTCCACACGTTTCAATGAATGGATAACTTGTGTGTGTTTCGTAAATGTTGTTTTTGACAGTTTTTACAAGAAAACAATTTGATTGATTACAGTCTTCTAATCGGTGTCCACGATCCTGAGATTGCATTGACTACTTCAAATGAGAATGATGGTGATGACGTGGAAGGGACTGGTGACTCCGTGTTGGATGCTAATCGAGCGTTTGAGGATAAGGTGGTGTCAGCAGGAGATGGTCTTGGGACACTTGTATCACACGGTCAATATAACCATCCGTCGACGACGAGATCGAGTATTGCGTTTGGCTTGGCTTCATCGGGTACTGGTGGTGTTGGGACTGGGAATGTGAGCACTGGTGATGACGATGACGATGAAGAGGAAGGAGTTTTGATACCGGACAGCAATCCACAAGTGCCTCCGAGTAGGTTGTGTTGATTTTCTCTGGTATGCTTCACACCTTTTGTGATTTGTGTATTTGTTCATTTTGTGATTGGTAGAGAGTAGTGTAAGTAGTACGTCATATGAATAGAGTGTGGATCCTCTTGGATGTCAGTGTGACTGTGTTTGTGGTGTGTTAGTGTGTAGTTTCCGTGTGATGGAGTAGAGTGAACCTAAGACTTGTAGATTCCTCATCAAACACTCAAGATATACAGTGGGTGAACTTGGAGGGTTTGACTTACGTTTACGAGTACTGACGAGTATGTTGGTTGTCGGGATGAGCAGTCTATTTACTGTTATTGGTTTGTTTTGTGGAAGTCACTCAGGAATCCACGATAGACATCTCACACTTTAGCATTTTGTTGACTGTCGTTGTAATTTTGATTGTCACTAGAGTCATTATAATCACATTGTTGACGTTTGTTTCGACGATGTAAAAATCGGTATTTCTTAGTGGTAAGTAACAAGTTGTTCACAAGTCAGTCAGCGACATTCAAATTGCAGTGTGTGTGTGTGTGCAGGATGCAGTGTGCATGCTTGTTAGTGGGCTGTAATTACGAATGAAAAGCCGTGTGGTGTGTGTGTGCGTGTGTGTTTGAATGATTAACGAGTGAACATGGAATTGGTTAGTGCATTGGTTTCAGGACATGGTGGAGTGAATTATCACAAAGTCCTTGTTATTGTTATTGTCAAGTGTATTATGCTAAGTGTGTAATAATAATAATAATGGGTGTTTACATGAAGTGTGTTTTTTAATTGTGTTTGCAAGTCAAGTTGTGAAGTGTTACAAGCTGACTTTTGTGAAAGTTTCACTTCCTACCAAGTGAAATAGAACAACTTGAAGTTGGTTGATTGTCCTAGGTGTGATTTTTCTCTAGTAGACAAGTGTTCCTCACACGTGGTTTTACTTCATTGTTTTGTGTGTTTTTGTGTGTGTGTGAATATTTTAGACGATTTAACTCCACCGGACAGTCCACCCGGAGCGATTTGTCTACCTCAATTGTTTTCAGGTGATCTGCATCCTAGTTTAGAATGCTATGGAATCAAAGGTTCAACCGGTAAGAGTATTAATATTGTCAGTTTTTCTTTAACCGCTTTAATTGTTGCACTTTCATTCTGAGTGGTGGTTGTGCTTTGACAGAAGTTGTTTATTACGAATGATGAGTGTTGTGGAGTCAGCCGACAGCAATTGCATCAGTAGTGCTAATAATTGTGTAGCGCCACATGCAGGTTGTTGAAATTAGGGGGAGGGGGATTCAGCTAAACGAATCTGTACAGATTCATGCATTACTTAATTGGGTGAATGGTAAATGTGACGATGTGTGTCTGTATGCTCATTATTGTATTAGTGGATTGTGTTCACGTGTAGTATTTTCGGAGATCTCTGTATGGCTTCTAGGAGAACAGACTATGGATTTGTTTCTTCCTACATGTTATTATGATGCATAAGTGGAGGATACTGGAGGCTACATAGGTGGGAGTATTTAGTCATAGATGTGTTTGAATCATCTGTCCGTTGTGAGATCGGTCGGCTCAAACATTGAGAAGTTGACTGTATGTTTGACGGTTGGATTATCCACACTTAAGCTACTCTGTGCTCATGAAAAATGAGTCACAATCAAGTCTGATAATGTGTGTCATTAACATATATGGGTATTATCGTGTGAGACGGATTGTGTGATTTTTTATTTGCACATTTGTGAACGACTGTCTCTGTTAGGAGTCTGTGTGTCCACTGGTAAACACTGTTTGCTTAAAATTTGTCTATTGTGTGTACACTCAGTACTTTCATGATTATTGTGTGTTTCTTGTTGATTTCAATCGTGCTTGCAGATTCTCCTCATTCACTGATTTATTTTGTGGCTATTATCGATATACTAACGCGTTATGGAATGCGTAAGCGTACAGCTCAAACGTATAAAACAGTAAAGCATGGTTCAGATGTGACCTCTGTGAAACCGGAATTCTATGGTCGTCGTTTATTGGATTTTGTTGAACAGTGCGTTGATTGACTTCGAAGTGTTTTTGATTTGATTTGATTTGATTTTTCAGTTTACCTCTGTTTCCTCTCACACTTATCCAGTAAATATTGTATGCTTGTATATACACATTGCCTGACATGTGCATACACATACAACATACATGCATTTATCTGCAGATGCAAACACACAGCACACAAACACACACACACACACACTCACTGAACACCCGTACATCCACGCAGCCAGAATACATTCACACACACACACACACAACACACACACGAATACACACTTTATAAGCGAATTATTATCTCCCGTGCTTCAGGAATTGTCGAAAATTGTGATCAGAACTACTTTTTCCTTTTGTCTTTTTTCTGCATTTCAACTACTTATTTCTCTTTATTATATTATATTGCTTTGTGACACTGCCAGTTGTGTCCAGTGTATGTGATTTTGCATTATAATTTGTTGTAATAATACAAGTACAAATAAAAATGATCATAACCACTATCAATGTGTGTTGGCGTCCTTGAGATCAGTGCCACCTTGGTAAAGTGAGTGGTAAAGTGAAGAGAGTATGCGCACGTCTTGTAAGTAGCATGTATCGATCATGTTTCGGTAGAGGATTGTGATGGGATGGTAAAATACTGTGGTATTTATTGATATCTCGTTCGATTAGGATAGAAGATTCTTGTGCGTAGGAACTCTGGATTGTATTGTTCTAGGTTTCTGCGGCCTCTCTTGTTGTACAGGTATTGTGGAGTGCGTGTTGCTTATAAATAATACCTATAAGTAGTGTATAGAGTAACATCTTTTCTATAAAAAATGATGATAACTTACTCGTTAATGCAAAAGTCACCGAGTTCAGAGTAGGATATAATAATCTACAGACAGTGAAGGACAAAGCCTGTCTAATACAGAATGACTCATTATTTGTGAATAGCGAAATGTTCATTGTATTGTCCCAGAAAGCGTTAGATTTGTCCATACCAGTTCTGTTGAATTTAGTATTAGTTGTCGACATCTGCACTTTCACATTCTCATGTGGACACATTGTCTGCGTATAAGATTTCGAATGTACATAGACTTAAATTGTCACCGTCAACATACAGTTATAGAGTGGCGTGTGCTACTGATGACCAGATTTATGAGTAATATGTAGATTCAGATATTAATATGCATATCAGGGTAGAGAATATCGAGTGGCGGAGAGATGGATTTGATGAACGATGCTTGAGAAACAACAAAAGAAGAGCAATACGGAAGACAAGGCATCACAGTACCGAAGATATATGCAAATTGTGATTCTAATGTGTGGTAGACGTATTTTGTCTGTGTATCGAGTTGCAAATAAATAATTCCGTCACCAAATCCTGTCGTCTTCAGCCACTACAATAGTAGTTGATGAGCTTTAGAACATGAGGGTTATCCCAATCGAACAGACCAAGTTATAGTGTGAGATGTCTGTGAACACTAGAGTTATGTGGGTGTATTTTCTCAGCATCGTATATAACATAAGGAGTAAGGAGTAGCTTCCTCATTCACTGTGGTTAGCATTAAGCGCCCGGTGGAGTCGATTAGGACTCGAGGGTTACTTGAATTTGGGAGACAGATTTCGCGAACTTATACATTCACGTTCCACCACCACATTGCAATGGTGTAGTCAACTCTGTCAAAATACATAATAGTCGAAGCCTATTACTCCGCCGACACTTCCCCATTTCAGCTCCGTTTCTTACCATGCCACATTAGTTTGTTTGTCACACAAACATGCCAGACAATGGAGCACTATTATTTGTTAAATGGAGTTCCGAACACATTTGATTCAGAATCATGTGAAATGTAACTGCACAAGATTGATTAGTTTTGAGAATTCTAACACGCTCTCGAAGATTCGACAGAATCATTACACTGACTTCCGAGATGGAAAGCGGGGAATATTAGTGGATTGTGGGAGATGCTTCATGTTTATCAAGTTGTGTGTCGTAGTTGAATTAATTACACTACTATTCATGTTAGTCGAGTGAAGGATGTAAATGGTGATGAGACAGTTCCGTCCACTGAGACCTCAGTACACTCCAATCGACCTGAATGCATCTAACACCATCGTGAACAACTTCTTAAATCCAGCCTAATCTTTCTAACATTACGAGATCGCTGTTCCACATGTGGTAGAGTTAGCGGATTCGTGCATTCCAATGTCTCGGAAATTCAACGCCCAAATCTACAGACAATGAAAGTGTCCACATTGAAGGCTACATTCATGAGAAGTAAGAAATTCGGAGATGGTGAAGTGTTTGGGATTGTTAGTCAAAATCTTCTGATTGACAAAAGATAATGGAAGTGAACGGTTGACCTTCATCGTTGGATGTTTACATGAACTCAGTAGATGTACATCAATTGCATACTCTAGTGTATACAGGAATGACGCACACACACACAGACATATTATTCACGGTTCAAGCTGCATCAACAATGACCATATGACTTTCAAAAGGATGTGAAGCAATAATCTCTATAAACTGGGTTCGACACAAGAACATCGGGGAATTGATATTGTTTAAACGATTGACGGATGATAATTATTCCGTTAAGTGGGAAATTTCCTCCTCTAACTCTGACAAGGAACAACCTTCCCATCTGCAATCAATAAATGAATTTCGATTGCCTAAATCAGTTACTTCCAGCTTATGACATCACATTCTTGATTTCCATACTTCACAATTTCTTTAAATTGCTTACAGATTATGTGATGAGGACCAAACTATAGTCTGCTGAAAAGGTACTATGTTCTTCTTACGTAATGTGGTGCTGAATTCGCCACTGACCTTATAGTTTCTCATCTGACTTATAGTCCACCTGATCAGAAGAATTTCGTGCTCCTTTTGACGACACAGGGAATACTGGATAGTATCATCCCTAGTCCTAACGCACTCTGGTGATCTCAACGTTGATTTAGTAACAGTGAAAATAATACTGAATAGAAAATAAAGGAATGTGATAAGATTGCATGCAGCCTGGTATTGATGAGAAATATTAATCATCAGATAAATGGATATATCTTCAGTTCACATTTGTCATTCTTTAGTCACCTAGAGGTATTTTAGGGAAATGTATGTCCCAACATTTAACGGGATTGCAGAAAATGAGACAGTGGTTGCTACATTTGGTTTATTAGCCTCCGATGCAACATTGGTTAAACTCCGCAAAGAGCATTGCAGAATCCAGTCACTGATTTTTAGCAGTTTCTAGTTCACAAAACAATCTACGTGGAATTCATTATAACATTTTCGAACATTTCATTGTGAAGTATGGATGCCATTAAGTCGGTGTAATTCAGTCCTCAGTTGAAACAGTGCTCAGATATTACCTAATGACTTCGTACTATGCAAATGTTTCATTCGATTCCACATATCCCCATTTTCTACATTATTTCATACTGGTTCCAAGATGTTCACATGCCTCTAGACATTATTGATTTTATCTTTCGCTATTGTTCTTCCAATTGTTTTGTTGTACAAGGGTCTTCCATATTCTACACCATATTTTTAATCCTACTGACTGGTACAGGCATTTTTTTCACAGTACAAAAGGCGTGATTTCCATTAATATTCTGTAGTACTTTGATGAATAAATTTGCTTGCAGTTATTCATCTGTTTTTCATGTTTTTTATTAACAACTGATCTTTTGACAGCTTCGTACTCTCTACATTTTAAAACCGGATTTCTCAAACACTTATTCATTTTACATTCAAACAAACGATATAAACATTTGTTTCTATATTACATCCCGCAGTAAAGGATTCTTTTCAAACCGCCCTTTATTTCCTGACAGCTGCGTAAAAATTCCTTACTCTCTAACTGCGTTCTATGTATGTACTAGGAATTTCATTGAATATATATATATATATATATCAAATACACAAAATTATGGTTGGTCAGTAGATAAATTGACTGATTTGATTGGTTACATATGGTCAAAGCTTTTATGTGAGGTTAAAGATTGCCAATAAAATTATTGTACCTACGTTGCAACATGAATCTAGAAGTGAAAAATAAAATATTTTGTCTCAGCAGGAGCTAGCTTAAATTGTCAATGGTATTTCTAACCGCTTTCTAACACCTTCTCTGTAAAACACTTTGATTACTTTCTTGAGTCTGTTTCAAAGGCTTTTATCTAAATCTCTGTCGAAATGTCCTTGAAGTGGGAGTAAATAGGACCTTTAGTTTGTAGCTAAGCTATACTGCAAGTCTGGCTTCTGTGAACGAACAACTCCGCAAAGTTCTTGCGTCTGAACCAAGTCTACCCCACTACATTTTCTTTGTACATAACATTTCTTTCCCGTCCTAATACTTTCCTATTTATCCATTTTGGAGGTGAATAATGAAATCCATGCACATGGACCTGCTTCAGCAATCTGAAAACTCTACATTAAGCGTCATGCTGAGGATTGGACTGACATCCGGTTTTCAGATCCTCGTATCCTTGCATTATTAGTCTAGGCTTACTTGCATCATGGACAGTTTTGACCTCTCGACCAAAAATTCTTTTTACAGATAACTGATTTTTAACTGAAGAATTGGGTGTTGTGCAATAAAACAGCAAAAATTTACCAAGATTGATTTCACCATTCCTTCTAACTGAGTACTTTACGAAGGAGAGCTTGATGGTGTATACAAAATGTTCCGGCTGAACAGTAGATAAGGCACTGAATTGTTGTCGTTTCTCCAAAGATTATTTAAGGCTTCCCTGTGATTTTGGTCGGAATATTACCCAAATGTGTTTACTATTCATATATTTATAGTAACAATCGAGTTAACTTAATTCTTTCACCAAAATCATTCAGTCTATCTAAAGAGCACAAAAATGATTTGCAATTTGGATCAATGGTCTACGAGTTCGCCTTGTAACCAGAAGGTCCTGGGTTCGAATCCCGGTGGGCGCGTACTGCTGAAGAGTCCCAAACTAGAACGAAACAGCCATCCAGTACTCCCAGGTTTTCCAGTGGTTTTCTAACCAATGTCTGCTCATGATGAAATCCTCCATGCAATACTAGATATGTTAAACTACACCATATTATCCGATAGCCAAATAGATGGTCACACTCTTAAAGCCTCTAAGTTATGAATCGATCAAACATAAAGTAAAAGATACCTTCGAATTTCTTCAAAGGATAAAAAATTTAAATGTTAACAATAAATTCATGATATCGTTGACGTATCTTCGTTACTAACTAATGCACCACTGATGGAAACAGTAGATAATGTATGCGAAAAAACTATAAGACAAAACATTGTTATTGGCATTCTCAAATCTATCAAGGGGCTTTTTTCAGATGCGCAATGTTTATTTCATATTTAATAAGAAATTCTACAAACAGATTGGTATGGCTACTGTGTCACCACTAAGACCAATTCTAGCTGACACTGTCCTCCCAGAATAAGAGAATGAACCTTTGATAGATGTAATCAATGATCTAGAATTCTATTGTCGTTACATGGATGACACATTTTCGATCATGAAAAGAGAGAATGAAGCAACGAAGGTCCTTAACAAGTTTAACGACGTACATCCTCCAATAAATTTCACCATTGAGAAAGTGACAAATGCTAGTATTTCAGTTCTAGACGTCATTATAACTGGAAAGAGGATGGTACAGTAAGAACGAATGCACTTAGAAAACTTACATGGACTCGCCAGTATACTCATTTTTTTAGCTCCGTACCCTTGAAATACAAACGCAATCTCAAAAAGTGTTAGATCCTTGAGAGTAAGAAAACTCTGCTGTAAAGAATGCTTTAATGAAGCACTAGATGTTATGAAGCAAATGCTGAGTGAAAATAGTTATCCAGGGAAAATCATTGACGAGAATATGAATCTTAAGTAAAGGCTAGGTAGAGTACCAAGACTTGAGAAGAAGACACTGTTCTTAAGACTTCAGTTTCTTGGCGATAATACCATTGAAATAGTAACAAAACGCTTGAGGGATATCGTAAAAAGACCATTAAGTGCCACTGAAGTTCGCTGTCTCCTCACAACCACTCCTGATTTACGTTCGGAAGTTAAGGATGAAGTGTATAATTAATCCTGCTCAGTGTGTAAGTATCAGTCTCACTGATATTGTGGAGCTAGTTACACAAGGCGTGCAATTATGCATCTTTATCACCGAATTTCTAAACGTCATACTGCGTGGTTAGGCAGAGAGAATACAACGTATCTTAGGTGCTGGATTATAGCTGTGGATATGAAACAAAACATTGGAATTACAAAGCTTTTAAACTTATCTACCAAATTCCAACTAATATCAATTTTTGCACACTAGTTCACCATATGCAAATAGATGAAGACTTTAGGATTCCCAACAAGAAGCCTAAATCAAGTGCGAACAGGGAAGAAATCTTTGTTCGACTACAGCGTCTAATTATTATCCATCAATGGTTTAAACAATGTCAATTCCCCGATTTTCTCGTGT